>CM055887.1:20215189-20527689 GCA_029582165.1 Portulaca oleracea
AACGACAATGGGTGAGTCCACATATATTAGTCATAAAACTAACTTTGAAAAATAATAAAACAATAATTATTCCACTTTAATTAGAGTATTTTGAGTTTTTACATTTAAACAGTTTCGAAGGTTACAGTCATCGAAATATACCTGAGACGGCGGATAAAAGCAATAAATCTCCCACTTTGACTTGTGAAATCTGATTTTGAATAAATAAATAAATAGTAAGAATATTAATATAAGAAGTAATGATATAATTTAGGAATGTTGAGGAGGTGGAATTTAGAGAGAAAAATACCCAAATTCAGTATATGGGTTGCTGAATTTAAAGGCCCAAAAGAATTTGGGTATTAACAATTAATAAAAGGGCTTCAGTACCCCTCCCCTTTCCTCTTGCTCAAACACACGAGAGGGAGTAGAAAAGGGAGCAGAGGCGCAGAGCAACGCCGACGGTCGGAAAAAGGGGCCACGGATGACGGTCTTTATGGCCGAAAAAAGATAGCGTCGGCGACCGGGATGGGTTTCATGCTTGTTGGAATCTTTTTGGGGCTCGATTTGCCAGCCCAATACAGAGAAAATAAAGGGGTGGCTGGACTCTTTTTGGGGCGGCGGTGATGGCGGTTTTTGATCGACAAAAAGGTAAGTGGAATCCCCAATTGATGAATTAGAGTAATGGTATGGATTTTTGGTTGAATCTTGGGATGGGTGTTGACATGGATGAGAGATATGGGTATGAATGAATTTTGGGTTTCTTGGTGTTACTGTGCAGCGAAAATGGTGGCTGGAGTTGGTTCTGGTAGTGATGGTGGAGGAGATGGTGGAGGCATTGAGTAAAGAAGGAAGAAGAAGATGGTAATGGTGGTGATGGCAGTGGGTCAGAGAAGAAGATGATGGAGACGATGGTGATGGTTGAGAAGGAAGAAGAAGAAGATGGTGATGGTATGGTGTTTGATATTGATTAGATTGCTATTTATAGTTAATTTTTGTAGGTTGTTAGCTTGGATGAGTCATTACATTTTAGTGTCTTGTCAAAAGGAGAGAAGAGGAGTAATTCAATTTGACTACCTTAATTGGAAAGGAAGCCATGGAAAGGTGGTGGTTGAATCTTGAGGAAGAATTAAGGAGATGAATATGAGAGGATGAGATGGATGGTGGTGGAGTTAGCTTTCACCAAAATCAAGTAAAGCAAAATATAAACTAATAGTAATTTATAAATCAATAATTAAAATGTGTGAAATATAAATAAATAATTATATTACCATTTTGATTAAATCAAAAGTAATTAAAAATAATATGTTTATAAATATTATCTTGTATAAAATAAGGAAAATGTGTAAAATTGATTAATTTATATAAAAACTAGAATTAATAATTAATTTATAGAATAACAAAAATGTGTGAAATATGTGAATGTAGACGCTGAATTTTGTATCAGTATTTTAGTACTAGTTTTAGAAAATAAGCTAACCGATTAATTTAGTAGCATGCAAGCCCCTCACCCACCTAAACCCGGAAGAAACAAAAGCCCAATACCAGTGGGAACCCGTCTGGGTTGTTGGCCGGAGCTCAGCTCTAACCCAGCAGGAACCCGTCTGGGTTTAATGGGTCGGAGCTTAGCTCCACCCACAAGAACCCGTCTGGGTGTTTGGGCTCAAGGCCCGTCGTCTCTCACAAGAAACCCGCCTGGGTTGTTTTCTTGGCGCCGCGGCTAACCTAGCAAAAAAAACATAACCCTAAACCTAAACCCTAAACGCACCTCCCTACTCCCCCTACTCCACTATAAATTAAACCCTTTTTTCCCTTCCAAAAAGACACCAAGGTATGCTAGAGTATTGACACTAGCATATTCTCTCTACCTTTTCTCTCCCCTTTTGCATGCTTCACTAAAGGTTAGCATAATTGTAGTTGATGTAATCCATATAGCATAATTTATGGAACTCATGCTTTTTTATTTTCTTCGTTTTGCATGATTTTAATAATAAATTTGTGAAATTCATATCTAATTCCTCCCTCTTAACTTTTGTTTTGCTTTAATTTAATTCTAGTAGAGTCTATTCGTTGAATAGACGGATTTGATGATTTTAATTGTCAAATTCGTAACCTTCCCCCGAATCCATCTTTGGATTCGCAGGCCGGAGTCTATATCTAAATGGTTTGTTGTTTTTTCTCCTAAAATTCAACTGGCGACTCTATATTCGTGCTTTGATAATTCCCTTTTTACGGTTTCTTTGACCTAATTTGTGATTAACGCCAAAAGTAATCCGGCTTGGTTCAAACCATGAACCCAGGCGGGTTCCTGCCCTCTTTTCACTTTCTTTTTTTTGTTTCTTTATTCAGTACAATTCGCGGATAGCACTTGAGTTTACCCGCCTAGGTTCTTTTCGTGAACCCAGACGGGTTCTTCTTTTTTTAAACCTTTCTTTTTTTTCTTTTAGGGTCGACAGCAAAGAATCCGGCTCGGTTCTTGCAATGAACCCAGACGGGTTCTCTGTTATTCTCCCTTCCTTTCTTTGTCTCTCTCTTTCTTCTTTCTTAAAAGGTGAATCTAGGGCCTAGCGCATAAATCGTTTTTAACCTGCTAACAAAGTCATTCTTAAAAGTTCAACCTTATTTAAGGTTAAGCAATCCTAGTTGGCTCCCAATCACTCTTTAAGTAGCGCCGCGAAAAAAGGTCATCGATCGATTTTTTTCGGGGTCTAAAGCCATGGTTAGGCTCATCCCGCATCTGTATGTCATGTGATTTAATCCTGTAAAAGTTGAGTCCAAGTGTCTAGCCCGATCATGAGTTGGACGTCATTCTAGCCCGCGTAGGATCAAATGAGAGACGGACTGGCCCAAACCCAGACGGGTTTGAGATGCCTGGCCTAATTGGACCCACTGTGGAATCCTGTCTGTGCCTATTTGAAAGAGAGGAATCACGACAAACCCAGCAGGTTTGGGCACATTTTCTTCTCCTTCCACATCGGGCCAAACTGCTCGACATCGCACACCCAATCCACTCACTATTGATCCTATTCGCCCTTTATGACGCTCCTTGAGTCGATGTCACCCGTACCATCATGCTAGGTCCATATAGAGTTAGGACATGCACTCCCATAAAAGTGGGTGAGTCACCCTTGTGTCAGCATGTAGGCGTCATGTCCATGTCCTAGGTTCATATAGGTCCACTAAGTCATGCATGCATTGGGCGGGTGGCGTAAAGGTTCTTTCGAGCACTAGTCAGTTTCCATGCAGGCAGGATAACAGATCATCTCCGAGCCCGCATCCGTGACCCACGAACCTAAGTAGCTCATTCACAATCCCAACTACTGGACCGCCCAATCCAGTGAATCCAGTGAATCCACCATGACCACTAGCGTGCCTAGCCCCCCTTCAGAAAACTGTTGAGACTAATTCCATCCAACGGAGGCCGTAAACCTTTCTTACTTTCAGTTTAACTTGCTTCACTTAGAAAAATCTGGACGAGATCTCAAAAGTTTTTGAAACCTTTTCCTTCAAACCTTCTGATTTTGAGACAAGTTATGAAAGTTGTATTTGACTGCTTTGACTATCTTAGAAAGTATAAATGTGCGTGCCGCAAATCTTTGGGCTAGGTTTAGTTGATTGAGCCCCATCCCGTGAGTCCACATTGCCTAAATTTTGAATTGATCACTTTTATCAATTCCATGATCCCTTGAGTGACTCACCCATTAGTTGCATCTCTAGAACTTGTTTTGCATCTTGCTTGAGACTACATGTTTGCATTGCACACCGTGACAAAGTGATTGAGGCATTCGATTTTCTTTTTAAGCTACATAGCCAAATAGCCTTCCCTACATTGTATTTACCGTTCTTTTTGCCCCGCGTAGCCTTTGCTTATCCCTTTTTCATGTTTGAACCCTGACAGTACAAGCCTTAGCCTATGATATCCAGTATCCCTTTGCCTTGCTTGGTTTGATGAAAGTCTGTCATTTTTGGGAGGGAACAATTGGTTTGGTGTGAGCAAAATATGAAGTCTGGGAGAATCTGAAAGTCCCATATCTTGAGCGAATTTGGTTATGCTGTTCAAAGTCGAAGTTATAATAGAGATTTCTTCTCCCCGATCACCCACAAAAAAAATCAAAAATAAAAAAAATCAATAAAAAAAAGAGTTTCAAAAATAAAAAGGCGATTGGGAGACCAACTTAAAGTTCAGAAAACTTTGACTTGGTTGTATTCGGTTGAGATGTTTTAGGGTGGAAGGTGAAACGCTTTGCATACATTAAGTGAGAAGGAGAGTTTAGAGGATTTCATTGAAAATCAATCCAAGCATGGCTTTTAACTCCTCATTCCCAAATTTTACCGCTCCTTACCCTAGCCTAAGCCCCATTACAACCCGAAAAAGTCCTTTTGATTGTCACTTGTGCATTGCATACCAGTAGTGGAGAGCGAGGTTCTTACCAAGCTTATGGTAGTCTGCTTCTATTGGTTTGAGTATGAGAGAAACCCACATACATATTCAAAATCGAGTGTTTGAGTGTTCATTCTTTCCTATGAGAGTTTTGCTCTTTCTGGCTAGCTTACGTCCATAACCAACCGCGCATATTTGCATTATTCTTCGAACTGTTGGCAGACTTATGCCTCTGAGTTACTTGTTCTCTCCCTTAAGTTTCGAAAACTTCTTTCTATTTCTCTTTCGAACTGAGTTTTGATTTTGTCCAGATTAATCTTTGTGCTTGCTTGTTTGACTTTGTGTTGATCTAAAATTCTTTGTCCCAGGTTATTTCAGTAGTATATAGAAAGTCATAACTGCATTGCATAACACCATCATTGCGTAAGCATTGCATCAGTAGTCTGCACTAGTACATAAAACATAAATGCATTCGGTTTAGTACATCATTGCATGGCATTGTCATAAGTACATAGCAAAGAGTTGTGTATAGCATAGCATAAGAACTCTGCAGGCGCATCATTCTCAATCGTCATCACGCCAGACTTCTGTGTCGCCGCCGCCACTAGCGCTATCAGCTCCATGGGCCCCACTTCCGCTAGATCCAAAGTAAGTGTCCTACCGGTAGTAAGAGGAATCTACCACCTCAGATCGCGCCTGAGCGAACAGTGCGACGCTTCGGTATCACCCGTGTTAAGCCAAGATTGTTCCGACTCGCCGCTGATTATTTCCGCCACCCTGTGGAAGCGGGCAAGAAGAGCCCACTACAGGCTCTGGGACGGGCCAGCCCGACCATTCTTGAGTCTGTGTCTCCCATCCCGACGTACGAGGCAACTCCAAACCCCCTTGAGAAGGAGTAACGGGAACAATAGGTTGGGATGGAAGCACTGACGAGGCGTCATCTGCAAGGGCACGGTTATACCCCGCAGATGCACCCGAGCCACTGCAAAGCACCACAGTAGGATCGACCGCTTGGAATGTGCCGGTTGGAGCATACTCGGGCATACCGTAAGGATATTGCGGCAAAGGATGAGAAGATTGACGCACAGACCCCGAACGGCGGGATTCGAGAGAAGTATCCAAGTACAATGAAATGCCTTCTTGCTCGCCACCCACAGCTCCACCAACGGCACTAGACTCAGAACATGTCTCCACCACAAAGCTGGGGGCTCCACGACGAGAACCGCGACTTCGACGAGAACTCCCATGGCCATGAGACCCCACCTGACGGTCACGCTCGCCTAAGGACATGGAGGATATACTGTTTTCTACAGACTGCTGAAAATCGTAATCAAAGCCCGTGTCACTATAGCGAGAACTAGTGGAGTGGTTGTCCTCAAGCAAAATGCCCTTCCCACGATCGTCGCGATTCGGCACATCCCTGCTCCGTCTGCTCCTTTCCTCGTGCCTTCGGAGGACGGCCTCCCCTCCATAAGAACGCCTCGCGTCAGCCATGAAGGAGGAATGCCGAGGAGGGTCCCTCTGCTCCGACCGGCCCCGCGATATATGTGCATCTGAATGAAGAGAAGGCTCCACAGGACGAGACTGTGCGTCATCATCCATGTTCGCATCACCGACCACAGACCCTGCAAGGTCTTTCTCGCGAGCCCACTTAAGCGTGAAGTAGTTCTTGAGGAAGCCTTTCACTTGCTTCCATCGCCACTGCACGGAAAGAGGAAAATTAGGCAAAAGTTGGGCTAGTTGCAAATAGACGACGAAAGGGGAGTCACTCACCGACTTTCTCAGGATCTTCTCCAGCTCTGGCTTGATATCCTCGCTAGTTGCCCGCGGGTAGCCACAAACCGTGTCCCCGGAATGGCTCTGACTTTTCTCGTCCTCTTCGCAATAAGGTCCCAGCTGCAACAAGCGAGAAAAGGGTCATGTCAAGTAACCATGAGGAAAATGAAGAGGGTAAATGGATTATTTTTTCCTCAGCTTTCTGAATGCCAGGCGGTCTTGATACTGTTCCCATTCCTCCCAGAATTGGGCGGGCGATGCTAGCAATGCATGATTGGTATACCAAGAACCTCCCCTAGCTGCAGCGAAAGCTTCGGCATGCAAGGCTCGTGGATCATTCATAGTCTCAGGGGGGTCAGATGGTATTATCCATCTTTCTTGGCCAAGAGTTTGCCTCGTAAACCTCTCGCCAAGGCTCCAGACCCAACCAGATGGGCTCTCCATAACCAAGCGCATGCTACCATCTCTACGTGCTGCGTTTCGCGAAGGAATGAAATCCTGCGGCGTCTCAAAATCGACCCAAGCATCCCAATTGACATCACCCTGTAAAGAAAGGGAATGTGGGCACCCTAGAAATAGAAAGCATAGAGGAAAGAGATTACATGAAAGTTGCAAGCCTAACCTCTTCAAGGTGATCTAAGATGCGGCGCAGCTCATCCAAACTTCCAAAAGGCTTCTTCTTACGCCTAAGGTAGTCCTTGTGTCACCGTTCTGCAGCTGGCACCGTCTTAGCATGTCGAGTAGGGATGGTGAATCCTTTAATGTACTCGTACCCCCATACCTGCAAGAACATTAATATTCCACAGCTACAAAAAAGGAGATTACATGTAAAAGAGAAGCGTCTCGAAAGTTACCTCGAGCACCTTCCACATGCTCGGACCACTCATCTCCTTCGGGTTCTCTGGCGCAAAGAATGGGTCCACATCAGTGCCAGGACGAACACCAATGCAAAGCCAGCGGATGAAGTTGGCGTAGGCTGCATTGGCCCAGTTTCGGTGGATGACTTGTTCTAAATCAAGGAGATTCTTCATCCAAGTCAGATAAACATCGTCTCCTCGATTGGCGAACATTGTAGCGGAGATGAAATATGCTAGAAAAATAAAGCGGCGCTGAAACTCGTCCATATGAGCAAAATCAGCGGAAAGGATGACCTCTTCAAAAGAGCCATAAGAGAGCTTCATTTTCCGACCAAACCGGCGCCTTTCAAGCACAGGTTCTAGCAATTCCATCACTTTATCTGGTATGACAGGAACAAATTCAACGTCTTGACCACCCCAGCGTAGCCCTGTAATCATAACAAAATCAACAGGGGTTATGGACATTTCTCCTACGGGGAGGTGGAAAGTATTAGTAGAATCCCAGAATCTCTCCGCAAGCGCACGCCCCATCACTCGTGGTGTGCAAGACTCCCAGGCCTTGACACATCTCCAAAAGAGATCGAACCCCGACTCTTCTAGTAGAGTGAGTGCCCAGTTATCCTCCACGAAATGCTCCACCACCTTGATCGGCTTCCGCATGTTGCGCTGTTCTAAGAGAATCTTCACGAAAATCCACGATAAAAGAATTCAAAAGGTACATCAAGATAGCGACTATCAATAGACTCCCGTTTAGCAAGAGTTAAACCAAGCGCCACTAAAGCTGGGGCTATGCACAAGCAACGGTCGACTGACACGAGCTAAGACAGCGAAGCTGGGCCTTCTTCTATTCCATCTGGGCCAGGCTTTTCTGACCCACGCAAAATAAAAGAAGAGCCCGACGATTGGCCAAACCCAGACAGGTTTGAGCCTTTGGGCTTTGCTTCCATTTCATCCGCCACAAAAATTGCGTGGCCCATTTCATGAGTGAACTCAGACGGGTTCTACCCCCTTTCAATGGGCCTCCTTCCATCCTTTCGGCCCACACACAAAAAAAAGAAAGGTTGCTCGGAGAAGGAACCCAGACGGGTTCTACTCCTGTTCAGTGGGCCTCTTCCATCTTTTCGGCCCACACACACAAAAAAAAAAAAGAAAATCGCTTGGAGAGGCAACCCAGACGGGTTCTACACCCTTTCAATGGGCCTTCTTCCATCTTTTCGGCCCACGTACAAAAAGGGGGGGCTATTCTCAGCCCGTTTCACATGGTTCAAGCCGAACCCAGACGGGTTTGAGGCCGAAAATGAAAATTGTTTTTCCCCGATTCGAATAGTCCAACATCATTTTCCGACCTAAAGCCATACCCGGACGGGTTTGAGCGCATTTATAAAAAAAAAACAAAAAGAAAAAGACGCAAAAAAAAGAGACAAAAACGGGCCAGTGAACCCAGACGGGTTTGCGCCCCATTTCTGCCGGCCCAACTCAACCAAGCCCAACTCAAAAGGGAGGCCCGGTTTTCACTCAGCCGAACCCAGACGGGTTCCTCTCGGCCCAAACACCGGTTTTTCTACTTCGGCCCAATTCTTAGCTAAATCAACAAGTGCGAATCAAACATCTCTACTTGCAAATTTAAGCTAAAGCAACCAAGAGCAACCAAAAGTTCATGCACATCATATTTAGCTAAATCAACAAGTTAGAATCAAACATTTCTACTTGCAAATTTAAGCTAAAACCAAAAGCAAAGTCAAGAAGAAGACATTACCCGGACATGTGAATGCTTATGCCATACGTGGTTCCATGGTTCGGGCACCAATTCCGACGGTTCCCAACCGGGCCGGGGAGTCCATGCTCGCCGGGAAGACATCTCATGTGCCCGATTCGCGCGTAGGGTTGAGCAGGCGATTCTAGCTTTCCTAACCATTATTTCCTAACTAGCAAATAAGTGGAAGAGAGAGAAGCAAGGAAGAGAGAGAAGCAAAGGAATAAGAAGGAGGAGCTTGAAGTGTGAGTTAAGGGGAAGAAGAGGCCTCCTTTTATAGGAAAAGTGGGTGCATGCACACCACACAAGTGTCCAAGCAGCGGGCCCCGACATCCGGATTGTGGAAGACATGCATTGGCCGAAAATCTATCCTTATCCTATCCTATCGGATTGCGCAAAAAAAAAAAGAAAAAATAATGAAAGGGTCGAACCCAGACGGGTTCTTGGGCCAAAACAGGCCCAACAACCGCAGCAACCCAAACGGGTTTCATGGGCCAAGAGCAAGCCTAATTCCGCGAACCCAGACGGGTTCCTGGGCCGAAATGAGAGGTCAAGGCTGTTTTCGAGCCCAATGCGACTTGATGCTCAACTCGAACCCATTTTCAAGACATAAACTAACAGGTAAATTCCCTGACTCACTTTGGATTTCAAATAAACTGACGCCTTCTTTCTTTCTTTCTTACAGGACAATGCGCGAAATACAGCGCCCGTCATCGAGCCCTAATAATACATGGCACCATCAGCCGTCGCTGGGCTAGTACGCGACATTTCCCCACCAGTGGTCGTCATCGGGCCTTAACAATACGTGACATCAGCCGTCGCCGGGCTAGTACGCGACACTTCATCAACAACGGCCATCATCGGGCCTTCACAATGCGATGGCGACCATCGTCGGGCCTTCACAATGCGACGAGGGCCATTGTCGGGCCTTCACAATGCGACAAGGGCCATCATCGGGCCTTCACAATGCGATGAACATCACATCTACATCGGCGCAGGACCCAGCTTCCAAGCGTCAATAGCGACCATCGTCGGGCCTTCACAATGCGACGAGGGCCATTGTCGGCCTTCACAATGCGACAAGGGCCATCATCGGGCCTTCACAATGCGATGAACATCACATCTACATCGGCGCAGGACCCAACTTCCAAGCGTCAACAACGGCCATCGTCGGGCCTTCACAATGCGACGAGGGCCATTGTCGGGCCTTCACAATGCGACAAGGGCCATCATCGGGCCTTCACAATGCGATGAACATCACATCTACATCGGCGCAGGACCCAGCTTCCAAGCGCAAAAACGGCCATCGTCGTGCCTTCACAATGCGACGAGGGCCATTGTCGGGCCTTCACAATGCGACAAGGGCCATCATCGGGCCTTCACAATGCGATGAATGTCATATCTACAACGGCGCAGGACCCAGCTTCCAAGCGTCAACAGCGGCCATCGTCGGGCCTTCACAATGCGACGAGGGCCATTATCGGGCCTTCACAATGCGACAAGGGCCATCATCGGGCCTTCACAATGCGATGAATATCATGTCTACAGCGGCGCAGGACCCAGCTTCCAAGCGTCAATAGCGACCATCGTCGGGCCTTCACAATGCGACGAGGGCCATTGTCGGGCCTTCACAATGCGATGAACATCACATCTACATCGGCGCAGACCCGGCTTCCAAGCGTCAGCGGCCATCGCCGGCCTTCACAATGCGGCGAGGGCCATTGTCGGGCCTTCCCAAGGCGACCAGGGCCATCATCGGGCCTTCACAATGCGATGAATGTCATATCTACAACAACGCAGGACCTAGCTTCCAAGCGTCAACAGCGGCCATCGTCGGGCCTTCACAATGCGACGAGGGCCATTATCGGGCCTTCACAATGCGACAAGGGCCATCATCGGGCCTTGACAATGCGATGAATATCATGTCTACAGCGGCGCAGGACCCAGCTTCCAAGCGTCAACAGCGGCCATCGTCGGGCCTTCACAATGCGACGAGGGCCATTATCGGGCCTTCACAATGCGACAAGGGCCATCATCGGGCCTTCACAATGCGATGAATATCATGTCTACAATGCGCAGACCCGGCTTCCAAGCGCCAATACCGCCATCGGGCCTTCACAATATGACGAGGGCCATTGTCGGGCCTTCACAATGCGACAAGGGCCATCATCGGGCCTTCACAATGCGATGAACATCATATCGACATCGACGCAGGACCCAGCTTCCAAGCGTCAACCAGCTTCAGAACAGGCTTCTGATTCATATCCAAGATCATCAAGACTACTTTGATCATCGTTTTACTCAAACTCGATCAAAGTGGGGGCTATCTGTAGACGCTGAATTTTGTATCAGTATTTTAGTACTAGTTTTAGAAAATAAGCTAACCGATTAATTTAGTAGCATGCAAGCCCCTCACCCACCTAAACCCGGAAGAAACAAAAGCCCAATACCAGTGGGAACCCGTCTGGGTTGTTGGCCGGAGCTCAGCTCTAACCCAGCAGGAACCCGTCTGGGTTTAATGGGTCGGAGCTTAGCTCCACCCACAAGAACCCGTCTGGGTTTTTGGGCTCAAGGCCCGTCGTCTCTCACAAGAAACCCGCCTGGGTTGTTTTCTTGGCGCCGCGGCTAACCTAGCAAAAAAAACATAACCCTAAACCTAAACCCTAAACGCACCTCCCTACTCCCCCTACTCCACTATAAATTAAACCCTTTTTTCCCTTCCAAAAAGACACCAAGGTATGCTAGAGTATTGACACTAGCATATTCTCTCTACCTTTTCTCTCCCCTTTTGCATGCTGCTTCACTAAAGGTTAGCATAATTGTAGTTGATGTAATCCATATAGCATAATTTATGGAACTCATGCTTTTTTATTTTCTTCGTTTTGCATGATTTTAATAATAAATTTGTGAAATTCATATCTAATTCCTCCCTCTTAACTTTTGTTTTGCTTTAATTTAATTCTAGTAGAGTCTATTCGTTGAATAGACGGATTTGATGATTTTAATTGTCAAATTCGTAACCTTCCCCCGAATCCATCTTTGGATTCGCAGGCCGGAGTCTATATCTAAATGGTTTGTTGTTTTTTCTCCTAAAATTCAACTGGCGACTCTATATTCGTGCTTTGATAATTCCCTTTTTACGGTTTCTTTGACCTAATTTGTGATTAACGCCAAAAGTAATCCGGCTTGGTTCAAACCATGAACCCAAGCGGGTTCCTGCCCTCTTTTCACTTTCTTTTTTTTGTTTCTTTATTCAGTACAATTCGCGGATAGCACTTGAGTTTACCCGCCTAGGTTCTTTTCGTGAACCCAGACGGGTTCTTCTTTTTTTAAACCTTTCTTTTTTTTCTTTTAGGGTCGACAGCAAAGAATCCGGCTCGGTTCTTGCAATGAACCCAGACGGGTTCTCTGTTATTCTCCCTTCCTTTCTTTGTCTCTCTCTTTCTTCTTTCTTAAAAGGTGAATCTAGGGCCGAGCGCATAAATCGTTTTTAATCTACTAACAAAGTCATTCTTAAAAGTTCAACCTTATTTAAGGTTAAGCAATCCTAGTCGGCTCCCAATCACTCTTTAAGTAGCGCCGCGAAAAAAGGTCATCGATCGATTTTTTTTCGGGGTCTACAGTGAAATATAAAATAATATTTCTATTTTGCAAATTAATAAGTTGAATATGGAAAATGTGTGAAGTATAGTAATTTATAATGTTAATCAGTAAGCTAAAATTTTAATTTTTGAAATTACTCATATTTGAGTAACTATAATTAATTGAAAGGTAAAGAGAATGTAGCTAATTAAATTAATTAATGTACTATAATTGAAATTAAGATTTTAATTAGCATAATAAATTAAATTTAAAAAATACGGGGTGTTACATCCTTCCCCCCTTAAAATAAGTTTCGTCCTCGAAACTTGAATAAAACGGTGTTGGCTAAAGTACGAAAAGGTTTGACACCAGGAAAGGAAGCACACAACTTTGTTGGTTCTTATGGTGACCACCCAAAAAAAATTCCCCAACCCACGTAACTTGGCTCTCCTGGTTAAAATAAATATAAATACAGTACTGTTGAAACTTTGGTGGACTCGGTCAAACATTTTTTTACAAATAAAAATTAATAAAGTACAATGTGTCTAGTAAGGGAGCATATAAACGTAGTGAACAAACTTGACAATGGATACATACATATGAATCGGAATCAATTTGTAGGCATGCAAGTATTGAATGTACTCATATAATAACAGGTTTGTAACTATTCTTACCATACGGTGAACTTCATGTGGTTATAACTTCCTAGGTGCGGGGTCCGGGAATTGGTTTAACCTTTCCTTGCTTGACTGCTTCGGCTCGTTTAGGACAATTACCTATCTTATGCTCGGGACTAACACACCAAAAACACACATTTTTCCCTTTTCTACACTCAGCTGTAATATGGTTTCCAAGTCCACACTTTTGACAAGGCTCGGTATGCCTAGTGTTTCCTCCCAAGTTTTCATAAATATACCTCTTGGAGGAGCTAGAATTTCCATTTCCCTCCATTTTTCGTTTATTCTCCCCTTGACTTTTACCTCGAAGCTCATTGAATACTCTTTCAACATCTGTCGCTTTGTCATGTAGGTCCTGATATGTACCAATAAATCGACCTGCTAGATGATAACGTATATAATCCGCAAGTCCTCCTTCAAATCTTGTCATTTTGAGTCTTTCATTAACCACAAAATCAGGGGCAAAGCGTGCTAATTCCACAAATTTCTCAGTATACTCCAAAACAGACATTTTCTCCTCTTGCTTTAAATTCATAAACTCATTCTCTTTTTGATGCTGAAGGGCTATAGGGTAAAATTGTTGCCTCAATATTTTCACGAACTTCTCCCAATTAAATCCCGGTTCATATTGTCTCTCACGAACCGTATTCCACCAAATATCTGCTTGACCTTCCAGATAAAATGCTCCAATACTTACTTTTCTACTCTCGGGGACTTGGACAACCTCAAAAATCTTTTCCATGGATCTAATCCAATCCTCCAACTTAACAGGGTCAACCTTACCATCATAGGTTCTCGGGTTTTGTTTGGCTACCCTCTCAATAAGTTTGCTACCGTTCCCCTCCTGATTTCCAGGTTGATCTCTCAACTTCTTAAGTAACTCAACAAACAATTGACCCATCATATTGAAATCTAGACCCATAGGGTTGACATTTTGAAATGAAGGGGTATTTATTGGGCTTTCTCGTGAATAAGGTGGGATTTGGTCATAGGGTTGAGGGTAATAAGCGATGTGGTTGACCGTTAGCTTCACTCCCTTGCTCTGACATTCTGACAATTAAAAGACTCAATTAGGTCGGGTTGGTCGTGTTGGGCTATTAATACTAACATTCTTTATGAATGCACTACACATTTTCCAAC
Organism: Portulaca oleracea; assembly: GCA_029582165.1. Classification (NCBI taxonomy): domain Eukaryota; kingdom Viridiplantae; phylum Streptophyta; class Magnoliopsida; order Caryophyllales; family Portulacaceae; genus Portulaca; species Portulaca oleracea. The sequence goes on from CM055887.1 coordinate 20,229,335, forward strand.
CAAAATTTACAACGAAAGAGGTTTCATGAAGTTTTGAAATCCAAAGATGTATAGTTTTGGAAATCTGCCCCCATTAATATGTTTTGAAAAAAAAAAGATTTGCAATGCAATGAATCATAAATCAAATATCATGAGAAAGAGAAGTAAGAGACATGGATAATTATCAAATGTAAAACATTAATCACAACAAATAATGAATTGCATGCATGCTATAATCACAACAAAGTTTTATGACTATAACGCAACTAAACACAAAGGAATTTTATGACACGCCACTTTCCCAGGAGGAAAAGCAAGGCTTTTGCTATGAAATAATCAAAAATAGAAATAAATCTCATAAGGGAAATTCTTTTTTAGAAAATAAAAAGGTTGTTCAACTACAATGAAAATATTAAACGTGCGGTCAAATTAAAGAGGTGAGCCAACTATTAATATTGAAACTTAAAAACTAGTAGACTATGTGGCGGCTTCATTGCTATGTGAGTTTCCTTGCCACGAATCTGCCCAAAAAGTCCAGCTGATACCTAAAACAAAACATTTGAAAAACATGGAGAAAAATGAGACGGAGCTCAATATATTCGACACTGTAATGTAAAAACATTCTAAAAACAAAAAGTTTTATTGGGGCCCAGTGTAAATTCATTTTGAAATGAGGGAGAGGAGAATATGCGAAAACAGTTGCATGTTATTATCTGGATGTGGAACTCTGCCCAAATAATATAAAGCAAATAATAACAAAATGTTACAATGATGTTGAAATAACGCAACAATAATTAGAACATAGACAAGTAACAGGCATTGGGTAACACATAAATAAATCAATACAATATAATTACATACGACTAATAATTGTTGAATAATAACGACACATATTGATCATTGCGACAGGGGTTAATAATTGGATCTTGGAAGCCAGCACCCCCTTCTGGCGCGGTTTCCCAAGGCACATGCACTCGAGGACGGTCAACCCTCGATTAGGTAAAAGATAGACCATGAAAATGCATGTGTTCGGGCCGATCAACCCGATTATTAACGACAAAATCAATGCTAGGTTCTAGAAAAGGGTGTTTCCCAAAGGCACATGCACTCGAGGACGGTCAACCCTCGATTAGGTACAAGATAGACCATGAAAACGCATGTGTTTGGGACACTAACGAAACATCAAATGCTCCTAGGACACATGCACTCGAGGACGATCAACCCTCGATTAGGTATAAGATAGACCATGAAAACGCATGTGTTCGGAACATTAAATGTTAGGTTTTCGAAAACGACAATGGGTGAGTCCACATATATTAGTCATAAAACTAACTTTGAAAAATAATAAAACAATAATTATTCCACTTTAATTAGAGTATTTTGAGTTTTTACATTTAAACAGTTTCGAAGGTTACAGTCATCGAAATATACCTGAGACGGCGGATAAAAGCAATAAATCTCCAACTTTGACTTGTGAAATCTGATTTTGAATAAATAAATAAATAGTAAGAATATTAATATAAGAAGTAATGATATAATTTAGGAATGTTGAGGAGGTGGAATTTAGAGAGAAAAATACCCAAATTCAGTATATGGGTTGCTGAATTTAAAGGCCCAAAAGAATTTGGGTATTAACAATTAATAAAAGGGCTTCAGTACCCCTCCCCTTTCCTCTTGCTCAAACACACCAGAGGGAGTAGAAAAGGGAGCAGAGGCGCAGAGCAACGCCGACGGTCGGAAAAAGGGGCCACGGATGACGGTCTTTATGGCCGGAAAAGATAGCGTCGGCGACCGGGATCGGTTCCGAGATGGGTTTCGTGCTTGTTGGAATCTTTTTGGGGTTCGATTTGCCAGCCCAAAACAGAGAAAATAAAGGGATGGCTGGACTCTTTTTGGGGCAGCGGTGATGGCGGTTTTTGACTAGGAAAAAGGCAAGTGTAATCCCCAATTGATGAATTAGAGTTATAGTATGGATTTTTGGTTGAATCTTGGAATGGGTGTTGACATGGATGAGAGATATGGGTATGAATGAATTTTGGGTTTCTTGGTGTTACTGTGCAGCGAAAATGGTGGTTGGAGTTGGTTCTGGTAGTGATGGTGGAGGAGATGGTGGAGGCGTTGAGGGTGGACAAGAAGGAAGAAGAAGATGGTAATGGTGGTGATGGTAGAGGGTCAGAGAAGAAGATGATGGAGACGATGGTGATGGTTGAGAAGGAAGAAGAAGAAGATGGTGATGGTATGGTGTTTGATATTGATTGGATTGTTATTTATAGTTAATTTTTGTAGGTTGTTAGCTTGGATGAGTCATTACATTTTAGTGTGTTGTCAAAAGGAGAGAAGAGGAGTAATTCAATTTGACTACCTTAATTGGAAAGGAAGCCATGGAAAGGTGGTGGTTGAATCTTGAGGAAGAAGGAGATGAATATGAGAGGATGAGAATGATGATGTTGGAGTTAGCTTTCACCAAAATCAAGTAAAGCAAAATATAAACTAATAGTAATTTATAAATCAATAATTAAAATGTGTGAAATATAAATAAATAATAATATTACCATTTTGATTAAATCAAAAGTAAATAAAAATAATATGTTTATAAATATTATCTTGTATAAAATAAGGAAAATGTGTAAAATTGATAAAGTTATATAAAAACTAGAATTAATAATTAATTTATAGAATAACAAAAATGTGTGAAATATGTGAAATATAAAATAATATTTCTAATTTGCAAATTAATAAATTGAATATGGAAAATGTGTGAAGTATAGTAATTTATAATGTTAACAATTAGTAAGCTAAAATTTTAATTTTTGAAATTACTCATATTTGAGTAACTATAATTAATTGAAAGGTAAAGAGAATGTAGCTAATTAAATTAATTAATGTACTATAATTGAAATTAAGATTTTAATTAGCATAATAAATTAAATTTAAAAAATACGGGGTGTTACAATTACACATCCATAATTATTATAATTAAATTTTGTAACGGAAGTCTTTTCTATTCTTTTGTCATCTTTTGTTCTATATTTAATAGAATATGGAATATTATCAAATATTTAATGACTGAAAATAAATTATTGAACTTTATTTTAATAAAAGATGGATTTTTATATGCATGACACATGACAAAATGGTAATTGTCTTTGTCTTGTTTTAATATAGCTTAATAGATAAATAGGGAAATTTGAACGGTAATTGTAGCAACTTTGGATTCTTTTATGACCTTGTAACTTTTGATGATTGATATTTAATTATTATTTTTCTAAAATTAAATTCAATTGGTGTAATGTGACCTTTCAACTTTCATGATTGATTTTATTTTTATTTTTTAAAATTAACATATAAGACCTTAGTGTGACACATGTCATCATCTCATTATATTTTTGTTTTAATATACTTAATAGATTAGTACAAAGTTAACTTCTTTTTTACAAAAGAAAAGAACAACCAAAAACAAAGCCCAAAAAAGGCTTGGGAAACATGGCCCGACATCTAACTACAAGCATCCCAAATTACCATATGTTCTTTTATAATGTGTGACAAATTCATCTTGTCTATAACATTCTTGGTTACATTATTTCACCTTTTTTCACATTATTAATTGTTTCTTACCTTTTTACATAATATATTAAAAATTCATATATTTAATAAATAATGTCACTGATATAATTTACCTTACTCACAATACCTTAGTAAAAATTATAAACTATATATTTTAAAATTCATATGCTTAAATGATGTGACCGATGTGACTTAAATTCTCAATCATTATCCAATGATCCGCCCACTCTATTCCACATTTCTCCCACCCGCCAACTATATTACAATTTTCTTATATATATTTGGTGTACTAATGCACATAAAATTTATTATATTAAATACATTTTAGTTTACCTTAGATTTTGATAAGTATGCAAAGTTACAAACAACAATATAAATATTTATAATTTTATATATAATACTATGTTCATTTTTAAAAAAACAATGCACATTAATTTAGTTTACATACTTGTAAAAATTATAATGATTTAAAAATGATCATATGTTAAGACTCTTAGCATTTTCTATTGTCAAATAATATCCAACACGCATTTAATTCAATCCGAAAATATATCTGACTCGTATTGACCCGAACTCGGAATATACTTAATCTATATTTATTTGAACCCGAAATACACCTAATTCGTATTTACCCGAACCTGAAATATACCGGGTCCGTATTTACCTTATTTAGATATACAACCGACACATATTTAACCCACTTTCCGAATTGGTTGGTCTAGATATAAAGTTTTATTTGATGTCAGACTCCTTAGTTACTGTAGCACGGGTTAAAAATTATAGTTTTATCATATATATTTGGTGTAATAATGCACATAAAATTTATTTTATTAATCATATTTTAATTTACCTTGGACAATAAGTATAAAAAGTTACAAAAAACAATACAAGTATTTATAATTTTATATGTTATACTATGTTCATTTTTCAAATAGAATGCACACTAATTTAGTTTGCATACTTAGAAAAATTATGACGCTTTAAAAATGGTCATATGTTAAGACTTTTAGCATTTTCTATTGTCAAATAATATCCAACCCTTATTTACCCGATTCCAAAATATACATGACCCATATTGACCCGAACCGGAGATATATGAAAACTCATATTTACTTGAACCCGAAATACACCTAACTCATATTTACACGAACCCAAAATATGTCGGACTCATATTTACCTTATCTAAATATACACCTAATATGTATTTAACCCACTTATTATATTATGTAAGGAGGGAAAAATAGTAATTTGAGTGTCAAACATTTTTTGGTCCCCCACCCTCCATAGATCAGGGCAAAAAAGTAATTTGTGTGTCAAACATTTTTGGTTCCCCCACCCCCCATAAGCCTCTTTATATTATGTAAGGATAAGGATACTAAACAAATAATAACAAAAATAAAATGAATAAAAAAACAAGCCACAATATCAAATTTTGAGCCCCAACCCTCTGAACTCCCCGACCCTTGTTCATCTTCTTCCTTGTTCTCTGCCTTTATTTTTTCAAAAAGAGAACACCACCCTGAAAGAGAACACCAAAAAAAAAAAATGACAACCGTAACTCTCATTCGAGGTACCCAATCTGTCTTCTAGTCTAACCGCTCACTCCCGACACCACTGCTAAACACCCGGTCGCGGTGGTCTCACAACCCAATTTGTGTATACAAGAATCAAACCAAAAAACTAACATTGCCATCACATAGATCAGCGAATGACAGTCCCAACGGCGCCCGACACGCAAGGCAATGAACTCCCCGGCGGCGACAAGTTGATCACACATGCCTTCAACGTCGGTCGATTCTGCTAGTTTTGGGTTGGGTATTTACAGATCAAGTTATATGGGTCCGACTGAAGGAGGAAGGAGGACAACAATGTTTCTTGGCGGCGTACCACTCTCACACGGCACCCTTTCGGCGGTCTATTGGGTATGCTATAAAAAAAACACTCAATTCTCTTATACCCATTCTCATCCTTTATGGGTCGGCTCTCATTAAGGATCACACTTAGTTTTTGAGTCATTAGATGGTGAGGGAGGTCTTGGTAGTCGGCTCTGAGATTGTGTAGCACCCGAAAAAACTTCCATTGTGTCCTATGCGGTGTTTGCCGAGTGGAAAGGAGTGTCTTAGTCTTTAAGGTATTTAAATTCAATTTTTGTTAAATTATCTTTTTTTAATTATAAAAAAATGTTTAAATGCAATCTTTGAATTTAATTTTTATTTTCAGGAAATGTAATTGATTAAAAAAATGATAAATTATAAGAAAAAAGGGGAAAATACATTGATGGGGAAAAATGCGAGACCAAATCCGGGTCATCCTGCCTAGCGCCTAGAGGGCATGCTGACGAGCACGATCTTTGGGACGGGACTCCAGAATCGCCCTGTGTCGCCTACCTTGCGGCGTCTGACCAAAGACGATCTTTGGATGGGGACTTCGAATCGCCCTAGGTCGCCAATGACCATGCTGACCTGCACAATGCTAGGAAGAGACTATGGAAATCGACCTGAATCTGCCGTTTTGTCATTTTTTGATGTGATATCATTTTCTGTCCATTCTAACATTTGTTAGGAATAAAATTGAAATTCAAAGAGAAACAAATGAATCAAATCAAATAAATAGAGTCGCCAATTAATTTTTGGTAAGAATTAATAAACTTGGATTTTTGACTCAACAGACCACAAACCATGATATTTGGATCAAGGGGTAAGGTTACGAATTCGAAAGTAAAAACCCTTGAATCCGCCCATTCAAAGAACAAATTGTACTAAACCGGTTAATTAAAGAAGAGAGTAGAGGAGGAGAATTAATTATATTAATTTAAATTATTCAGAGGCATGCAAATAATAATTAAATGCGAAAATAAATAAAATAAAGAACATACATATAAAAATAAAGAGCATAAATAAAATTGAATTTACAAGTTATCAATTTTGAGTAGTTGAAGTTTAATATATATTTCAATATTATATGATTATAATATGGGAATTAAAGAATATAAAATGACAAATAAAATAAATATAAGAATACTAAGAATTAATGTATGCAAATGATGAAGAAATGAAGAAGAAGAAGAAGAAGAAGAAGAAGAAGAAGAAGAAGAAGAAGAAGAATAAATCACCTAATGTCAATATTTCTAAAGTGATTCAGTGTCATAAAATAGTGGAAATGAGGGTGTACTTACAACGGTGGAGTTAGGGTTTAAAGATGGAGAAAAAAAGATGGAAATGGGGGCAAAATTTGAATTCAAAGAGGTGTGTGTCAGGCATGTGTCAGAATTACTTTAGAAACATCCAACATAAGCTGACACATGGAAAAGTGTGCCAGCGGGCGGCACAAGCATGTCTGATTGTTTGTGTTTTAATTTATTTGTGGTTGACTTGGACTGATGACCGGGATAGGCTATTTTGGTGGGGGTTTCTTCATTTTTTCATCATTTTGTACATTTCAAAAAATTCTTGGCATTTAATCCTAAATTAAAAATGAAGATAAAAAATGATCAAAATAAATTACATAATTACAAAGCTGAATTGAGTGACAAAATTCAGCATCTACAGATGACAAATATATCGATTGAAGTCAAGGAACGAGGATTTACATGGACCTTACACAATGAGGTCCAGGGGGATATGAAACACAAGGTTTGTAGAAGTTATATCAAACCGGGACAAATCCTACCATTAAACTAATTGGGGTACTTATAATCTACGGATGAAAGCAAATAAGTAGACTTCATGGTAATTACTAAACAAATCAGAACTCAGGAATTGCAAGCAATGATCTGATACCATTATTAATAATTTAAAGGACTTAATCTTAGATGTAAAAGTAGGACTGACTTGCTGTTACTTGTACCCGGTTGAGTCAGGATTGATCTCTGGTAGCTACTATAATCGTCGAAATATTGCCACACTGCAAACCCGAGGCTCGTGATGGTAGGCCGTGTTAAGAGAATCAGAGAGTGTATTTAGAAGAATATTGAATAATACTGTGTGTCATTTCTTATCCCCTAATCACTCCCTTAAATAGTACAAAACATACTTAATTAGTAGAAGTGTTATGACTATTGTAACAGCCACGTCAATGAGGAATTAATCTCATTGATTATGTGGTCATTATTTGTCTCAATAAAAACATTAGTAACAAAGTTAAAGTTCAATCATTTTTCAAAAATATCCTATTAAAAATAAAAAATATGTATATAACAATAACAATATAGTTTGAGGATTCAGATATAGACAACCTTATTTTCATAAATCAAAGTTCATGATGAGATTGATTTTAACAAACTCGAAAGAAAACGTTGAAAATAAAAAAAGATACAATAAAAGATGTCAAGTTTGAAAACCTTAAAAACATAGAGTTTTACTCTTGGTCGCACCCCTTTTACTTACTTCGCCTCTCAAAATACTTTTTTGCCCCTTGCTCATCCTCTCTCACCTTACTCATCCTCAGTTCACCTCACCCATCATTTCTCCAAACAACAACACAACAACACCAACAACAACAACAACAACAACAAAAATAATAATAATAATAATAATAATAATAATAATAATAGAAATCTTTGTGGGTCCCATTGAATAAAGCCACGAGAGCATTTATAGGAGTCTTGACCAATCACAATGCAGAAAATTGTATAATTTTATTTTTCTATTTTCTTTTATGACCTTTGCAGAAAATTGTATATTTTTATTTTTTATTTTCTTGTATTACCAATCACAGAAAATTGAATTTTTTTTGTATTTTCTTTTATTTTAGAATTCAAATAACGACTCTGACTAATTTTCTTTTAATTTACTAATTCTTAACAGTTCGTATCTCAACTAATCACCTAAATATCCGCCAAGATACATAACCCATTACCTAATTGGTTGCCAACATATTCCTTGCGGTTAGGTCAATTAGATTAATGAGTTTTTGTAGGCATATAAATACAATGCATCTGTTAGTCATATTGTCAGGATCTTTTGCTAATATTCCTAAAGATTAATCCTTTTTCATCTACTGTCATGAGCAATCAAGATCAAATTTGTCACACTTCATAGTCATATTGTCAGGATCTTTTACTAATATTTCTAAAGATTAACCCTTTTCATCTACTGTCACGAGCAATCAAGATCAAATTGGTCACACTTCATGGTCATATTGCCAGGATCTTTTACCTCCCCCGTTAGTAAGTTTTACATACATATTTTATTTTTGACGATTCTTAATGTTTGAGTGTTGCTAAATTTAATTTTTTTTGACTTATTTATCAGACCATCAACAAAGTAATTGTCATATTGTCAGGATCTTTTACTAATATTTCTAAAGATTAACCCTTTTTCATCTACTGTCACGAGCAATCAAGATCAAATTTGTAACACTTCATGGTCATATTGCCAGGATCTTTTACCTTCCCCGTTAGTAAGTTTTACATACATATTTTGTTTTTGACGATTCTTAATGTTTGAGTGTTGCTAAATTTATTTTTTTTTGACTTATTTATCAGACTATCAACAAAGTAATTGTTACAACAATATAGAACAAACTAGTCTGTCAAAAATAACAAGTGTTACAATTGTTTGCATTGGATTCAACTAGTTATCATAGTTTACTGGTATTTTATTTTACATGTTATCATGTTCAATTCAATTACCTATCTCTATTTATCAGACCTGTTTAACTGGTTATCATATTTTGCTGCTATTTTATTTTACCTGTTATCATGTTCAATCCAATTGCCTATCATATCGTATGAATAAATCATGTCCTATAACCTCTTGAATGTTAACTTTTTTTTTTTTTAATTTTGTAACTAAAAAGAAATTACCTGAGATGGTGTATGTTATCCAGTTCCACCTTTTTGTGTGCCTTCAGCAGAAATCCAGCTCGGCCTCACAAACAAACCCCACCCTTAACCCACCCAAATTGGAATTACATCACATATACAAACGCCCACGTAAGGAAGGATGATGTATCATGCAACTCCCCGTGGTCAACGTTTACTGTCATTTTAGGAAATTTTCTATTGCTAAATTACATGCTTTGTCGGAACAATTTATTATGATGTTTTCCATGTAACAATTTCATTAATATTTCGTTTGGTTTACTTTTTATGGACAGTTACTTATCCATGAGTTTTATAAAACTTCAAAAGTAACTAATTTAGTTCACTCTGTGCATCGCACGGGTTGATGCCTAGTAGTAATAATAATAATAATAATAATAATAATAATAATAATAATAATAATAATAATAATAACAATAATAATAATAATAATAATAATAATAATAATACGATCGAAATAATAACCAAATTTCCAAAACAACAACAACAATAACCGATTTTGTTTCAAAAATAAACCCCAGACGCGTCGGATCACGGCCGAACCATAGTCCGAACGCCTTGCGAACGCTCTAGACTATGGTCTGAACACCCTACGAACGCGTTTGGACCATGATTTATACGCATTCCTAGGGTATCTGGACCATGGTTTGGCCGCATTTTCAACGAATTTGGGAACTCAGGTGAACCAAAAAAAAAAAAACCCAAATTTACATAATAATAATAATAACAACAACAACAATAATAATAACAACATAAGAACTGAATCTTTTTAAACAAGAAATACCCCACACGCGCCAGGATAGCGACCGAACCATTGTTCGGACACCATACAAACGAGTTTGGACCATGTCAAGCCGCGATTTGGGCGCATCTTGACCATAGTACAAACACATTTGTAGGGAGTCCAGCCCATGGTTCGGCCGCATTTTTGGGGCTTTTCAGGCCTTCGAAGAACAAAAACAATTCAAATTTCCAAACTAATAATAATTATGATGATAATAATAATAATAATAATAATAATAACCAAAATTCTTTTTTTAAAAAATACCCCAAACATGTCCGGGTCGTGGCCGAACCGTAGTCCGGACACCTCACGAACATGTCTGGACCATGGTCGAAACGCACCCAGATCGCGGCTCAACCATGGTCTAGACGCATACGTAGGGCGTCTAGACCGTGGTTCAGCCGCGATCCGGGCGCATTTGGGCTATTTTGTTGAAAAAAGATTTCAGTTATCATTATTATTGTTGTTGTTATTATTATTTTGGAAATTTTGATTATTATTTTAGTTGTATATATCGTTATTTGTTGTTATTATTATTTTTTAAGTTTGGGTTATTATTTTGGTTGTGACCATTGTCGACGGCGGTGGTAGGCGACAATTGGTGGTGGTAAAGAGGGAGAGGATGAATGTGAGTGATGAATGTAGAGACAAAGTTGGAACATTTAGAGAGTTTAGAGAAGGGGGCCGAGTTTAGAGAATTCAGAGGAAGATAATGACAGAGTTGGAACATTTACTGCAAGAAGGTGGCGACACAAGTAAAAAAAAAAGGGTGACCAAGAATAAATGGGAAAATATAAGGGTGAAATAGTACAGTATAACAACTATTAAAATTATAAATTGATAGATAAGAAGAAACAAAAAAATGTTTAATGTAATTAGTACTATCTCCGACCCTAATTACTTGTCAATTTTCTAACTAACTTATCTCTTTTTATTATCAAATTATCTAACTTTTATAATTCCAACAATAATATAATAGAACCAATTTTATCCCTAATAAATAAGTTATTTAAGCCCCGTTCTTTTAGCGGTACGGCAAGTTACCGCACCGAAACCTACCACAACTTATTACAACTTACCATTTACCTTTTTATTTAATATATTTCCACAAAATCCCCAAAATTATTTCCAACGCAACTTACCGCAATCCACCGCAGCTCATTTATTATTTAATATATTTCCTAATAAAAATATTTCAACACCCATTCATTATTTCCACCGCAACTTACCACATTCCCTATATATATTGATTTTGATGCATTAGTTATCGTGATGTACAATTAGGGACGGATGTACTCTCTCCGTTCCATATAAATTTTCGTCTTTGAAAATCATGTAGTTAAAAATTTTGACCATAAATTTCTAAATATATACAATAACTTGCTATATAAAATTAACACCATCAGATTTATAACAAAAAATGCTATTATAAAAGTATAATATTGTAATAATAACATATTATATAAAAATTATTAATTAAAAGATAATATTGAAGATCATGAAAATTAAAATTATAATAATTAATATTAAATGGTGGGAGTATTAATTAGTACGACTGTTTTTCTAACTTCTAACCACGTGTATATATAGAGTATGAAAACAATTGCTCTGAGACTTGGGGATATATGTTAAACTGTGAAGTGTGAACTTTAACAAAATGGGTCAACAACGCGTCAAATCTTGATTTTTTATGTCAACAGCGCGTCAATTCTCTATTTCTATAATGAGTCGTCTTTATTGGTGGGTTGTCACTGATGACTTTTATAGTTTTTATCTAATGATGTGTCTCAGTCTTTTTTGCAAAAATATTTTCTTAAAAAACTTTATTTAGGAAAACGTTTTCTAGAAATTTGATTTTAAGAAAGGATATTTAACTACACTGTCAAGAACTCAAGATGCGTTACTGCTTTTTCTATCAAGTATCAACACTAGTAATTGAGGCTTGTCCAAGGCACAGGCTTCATAAATGGGCTAATATGTGACTGGCCCATTAAGCCTGTAGCAAGCACTCAAGCATGCAGCATAACACAATAAAAATTAGCCAATATCCTTTTCTACTTGTTTAATGATATGTTACAAAATTTATTGGACTCTAGTAAATCTAATATTATTGTAAACAAAAATTTCGAACCTGAAATAAATAAAGGCAAGACATTGAGAAACAAATATAATTTGTATTAATATTTGAAGATATGCGGGTACAATATCTGTATTAAATACAATAAAGTATTCCTCTGATTCAATCTCCTAAACTTTTGGTGAGCCGAGGGCGCGAACGCTTGATCTCGATCTCAGATGCAAGTCGAGCTGAAGAACTCAGCTGTAGGTCTGTACCTTGACGTGCAAGAAACTTGGAGCTTTGAACTTTTGTCGACCTTGATCCTTGACGCTTGGGAGGTGGAGGCCGCTTGTAGTTTGAGCTTCTGAATTCTCTGAAGTGTAGAATGCCGAATGCTGCTGCGGTAGACTGCCGAGTGTGTTTTGAAAATGAGGGGGGACCCCTATTTATAGATTCTGGAGGTCTAGGGTTGCCCAGGATTTGAGTCGGGCTTTGGACTTGGGCCCAAATTAATTAATTATCCCTTTATTTAAAATAAAGAAATAATTACGATTTTCTGCATCATAATTGACATGTGCCGCGACGCGATGGGCCATGATATATTTCCATTTAAAATTTAATTAAATGGACCGCTGTAATTAATTTTACACGTGGCGGATAATAATTAGCAAAATAAATTTAATTTATTATCCACGTGTCATTTTCTGATTTGTCGTCAAATTGGACAATAATTTATCAAGAATTTATTTGGATAAAAATTCTTGATAACAGAATTGAAGTTTGATTTGGAGTACAACTGATTAGATCTGTACAGAGTTGGAGTTGAATATGGGATGGAGGGGAGTTAGAGTTGGATCATTGTTGGACTCAAAAACATCACCAAGTTACACTATAAATTAACCCCTGAACATCACAGCTTCTCATCGCTTGCTCTGGTTGAGTTTCCAGGTCCAATAACTTTCTTGCTCTTTTTTTGATTCTTCCCTGTTCTTTGTCTCCACTGCCCCTTTTTTTTTGAAGAAAAAAAATTCAGTAGTTGTTGATCTTCCTCATAATTTTGGGTTTGATGGGCTAATTTGATGATTATGGTAATCATACGACCTTGAATTTCATCACACCTGATTTCTTTATATTTTCTTCAAATATTGATCCTCAGTATGATCTTGATGATGCTACGATCTTAATTTTTTTTTTGTTTGCTTCCCTTTTTTTTTATAATCCACCATAGTCATGATCTTGATCTTGATGGGGATTTGATGATCGTGATACAATTTTTTTTCGTCTCTGTTCTCCATGCTGCTAGTTAACAAGCAAAAGCTATTGATCATACTTTATTAATTTTTTTTTTGATGATCTTGATTTTTCTCTCGACGATGATTTTCAATTATTCTCTCGATCTTGATGTCGATCACGATGATCATCGTGTTCATGATGATGATTTTCACCCATAATCATGATCTCGATGATGACTATAGTCTTGCTCATGAATGTATTGAGATGGTTTGGGGAGTTGATTTAGCATCTGGACCTTCGCCTAAAGCTTATTTCTCCTTTGTTCGGAGCTTCAGTCCCAGTACAAAGACCAACGCCTTTGCTTTACCATCGCATTGCAGACGGGTCAATAACATGGGGGACGTTCTCGCCTAACGAAAACTTCTATATTCCATGTTACTGGGAGTGGCTTGAGGACGTTCTTGGTCGTAATAAGGACAAACTCATAGACTGGAGGATCTACAATGGATTATATGCGTCTTTGTTTTCCTACGACCTCAGCCTCAATGTTTTCAAGACTTTCTGTGAACTATGGTGCCCTACTACTAACACCTTTTGCACGGAGGCTGGAGAAATGTCGATTTCCTTGTAGGACATGTGGAAAATAGCTGGGCTTCCGGCCAGTGGGTCTTACTATGAAGAAGTTGTTCCTTCCGCCCAAGCGTTGTTGTCCGCCGGCCAAGAAGATAGTGATATACCAAAGTCCTGCATCTATCTTTTTTTAGCTTTCCGTAATCAATGTCAAGATGCCAATGGAATCATTCAACTTCCTGCTAGCGAGTGGGTGCGTTTCTGGTATCGTGGCTCGAAGAATTACGCAAGCTCTCCCCCACGAGATAATAGAAGACGGAAAGGAGTTCCACCGAAGACTTACTGTCCTCCTGGGTCCATCGCTAAACGTCCAGCACGGACCAAGAAGGAAAAGGATCCTTTTATTCTTCTTGGCGTTCCCGAGTCACTGATTGAAGAAGTCTACCTGGCCACCCTCATATCTTGCTGGTTATGTTGCTTTGTACTACCAATTGACAAGCTTAACCTCATTCGCCCTGGTGTGTTCAAGGCTGCCAGCCGGATTGCGCATGGGCAATGTGTGAATTTGGCCATCCCAACTTTGGCTAGTGTCTACCAAGGTTTGCACAAGATCTCTTCTGCCAAGAATTTAAGTAAACTGGAGGTTATTTTCCCTGTGCAGTATGTTAATGGCTGGTTGGGCACTTATTTCGAGACTCATTTCGAGCATCCTAAGTTCAATGACAAGCATTCTCCCAAGATGGTTAAACTTTCAGGAGAAAGAATGGACAAAACATTTGATCGGCAGAGATCACGTGAATTACTAAGGCGTCCTGAGGTGTCACATGTATATTGTACTGCTGATTTGAGGGATACCTGTCGGGAACTGACTGACACTCCTGCATTGTCCCCTGGCTGGAAGGCTTACATGGTCTGCATGCGTAGCGGTTTTCTGACGCTACGTCAGGGGAGGACTATCGTAATAGAATCATACTTCCCTTGTAAATTCGGGCGTCAGTTTGGTTTTTATCAGGATGTGCTTAGTGATCCTAGCAAGACTGTTCGCGTGCTTAGTGATCCCAGCAAGACTGTTCGCGGTGGTACTTTAGAAGATGCGGCATGCTACTAGTATAATCTGACAAAGCATGGGCTGAGATCCACAATGACTATTCCCTGCACACCAGACCCAAAGTCCATGTTGGTTACAGTAGAGTATGCCAACTGGTGGAAATCTTATCGCCAGGATCTCTTTTCTTCGGAGACTAAGAAGCTCATTCATGCCGATACAATGCAACCTAAGGCTCGTAGGGCGAAGGTTAATGACGATGCCTCTGTTCTGGTTGTCACTGATGGAAAAGCAAAAGCACATAAGCCTGTTATGCCCCCTACTGTTCAAGTTGTTCCTCCTGTTGATGATCTTAGGGAGGAAGGAGATGGTAGCTCTTCTATTGGTCCGGACTTGTCTCCTCAAAAGAAATTTTATGATTCACCTGGGAGGGAGAAAATTGAGGCTTTGAAAGGCTTAGATATCGCGCCAAGGTCCAGGGGTAAATCAAACAGCACGACTAGCTTGTCTAAGTAAAAAAACAGAGCAAAGGCAAGTCTATAACTCATCAACCAATCCCTTTCTCCCTTTGTTTCTTTTGCTGATGGCGAATACGTAGATGAACTGATATATTTTTCTTGCCTGTGCAGGAGTTGACTCCGACGAGCAAGGAGCTGCTTGAAGAAATGTTCGGTGATGATGGCAGTGATAACACCTTGACGGCACCGCTCGCAAGGAGTTGTGAGCCAACTGCATCAATTGACATAATGCCCCCACCGGTCCATGACAACAATCGGGCTCATTCTCCTACTCCGTCTGCTTCCGCCTACTTTCCTGGAAAAATCTCCCATGGCCTGGCTGGTGAGGTGCGACGACGGTTTCTTCAACAATTAAAGAGGTATATTCCACAGACGGAAGATGATAGTTAAGAACCTTAAATCAGAGGCCGAGAAGTTCTATGGAACCTTGTCGTCTCTTGACGCAGATCCTTCGGAGCTAAAGGAGCTTGTCGAAACATATTTGCAAGGAGCTGAACGGTGCCTTAAGTTAGAAGCTCAAGTGGAGAGGCGAATCCCTACACTAGAGACTTTAGCCAAACGGGAAGCTTTATCTTCTGAACTCCGAGCGGCCCAAGCCTCGGTTGCAGAGATTGACAAGCGCTTTGACGAAGAAACCTCCGCCATATCTCGTGCCCATAAGCGTAGGAAGACACTTGAAGCTGAACTTGTGGAAGTGAAAGCAGAAGAGCAGCAGTTGCATGGCAGGCTGGCTGAGACTGATGCTTCACTTAAGAGGGCTAAAGACAAGGTGTTTGTTCTTGAGCGGGAGCTTGGTGCTTTGGAGACACCACAAGCTACTGAAGAGGAGAAGGCTGAAGTTGTGACAGCGAGGAGACGTGTCCAAGAGCTCTTGAAGGGATTAGATGCTTGAGATTTGTTTATCGTTTTTTTTTACTTCGAATTTTGTCGATCTTTTTGTTTTCTTTGGCTTTTTCCAGCGGACTGTTACCTTATTCTTTTTGATTTTATCGTATGTTATCGTTAGTGCTAGTTATATTGCAATAAAATAGCTCCAATTTCTAGTTTATGCAATAACATATATGACAACACTGTAAACGAAACAAACTTCATTTAACTTTCTTTTACGGCTGTACCAGGCATTTGCCTAAGTTGCCTACGTACCTAAAGGGAATGCAAAATCCCAAAATGATCAAGCCACATGTAGTTCATGTGAGGAAAAGAAAGAATTTTTATTTATTTAGCCGTTCACAGTTTATATTCTTGCGGGCCATCAGTATTACATTTTTTTGTTTTTGTTTTGCCGTACACAGTTTATACTCTTGCGGGCCAGGAGTGTTACAACAATGAAATGAAAGGAACTTAAAAATAAAACAGAAATTGACACTTTTTTTTTTTTTTTTTTTTTTTTTTTTTTTTTTTTTGTAAACAGTTTAGGCTCTTGTTCGGGAGCTTACAATTGTTGAACTTCAAGGATAGTACCGCTTCAGGAACTTCCCGTTGATGGGTCCAATCTGCACTCCTTCTGCGTCGACTATCTTGTAGGCACCGTTTGTGTAGACTTCACGCACCACATGAGGGCCATCCCACTTGGAAGTGAACTTGCTTCCAGACTTGCGCGAGACAATGATAGGCCTTCTCACAGTTAGTACTTGATCTCCAACACTGAACGAGCGTGGCCGAACCTTTTTGTTGAATGCTCGTGACAGTCGAGCGTGATAACACTCCAACTTCTATTGTGCTTGAAGCCTCTTCTCATCAAGAGCCTCTAGCTCCTCTAGGCGAAGCTTGTGATTTCTGTCCTTGGCCAAGCCCTCTTGTATAACAACACGAAGTGACGGAACTTGGATCTCCAAGGGGACCACAGCTTCTACCCCGTACACGAGAGCAAAGGGTGTTGATTGGGTCGACGTCTTGTAAGTCGTTCGGTATGCCCACAGAGCTTCTCCTAACTTTTCATGCCAATCCCGTTTAGCTTTTGAGACAATCTTCTTGAGTAAATTGCACAACGTCTTGTTGAAAGCTTCTGCCAAGCCATTTGCAGGAGCATTATACATGGACAATCTTCTTGATTAAATTGCACAACGTCTTGTGTTGAGTAAATTGCACAACGTCTTGTTGAAAACTCGTCATCAAACTGTTGACGAATGGCTTGCCATTATCCGTGATGATGTATCGAGGCACGCCATACCGGTAGATGATGTGTGTTCTTATGAAGTCAACTACATTTTCCTTCTTGACTTCTCTAAGAGGAATCGCCTCTGCCCATTTGGAGAAGTAGTCCGTAGCGGCCAAGATGTAAGAATGACTAGCCGACGACTTAGGCGTAATTGGTCCAACAACATCAAGACCCCATTCTTCAAACGACCACGATGCTACCGTAGGATGAAGTGGTTCAGGAGGCTGGTGTATGAAGTTGGCATGAAACTGGCAAACGTCACACCTCCTGGCATAGTCCATGCAATCTTGTACCATCGTGGGCCAATAGTATCCCATCCTCTTGACACGGTCCTGAAGCTTAGGACCTGATTGATGTGCGCCACATACTCCTGAATGAGCTTCCTCCATCACTTTCTTTGCCTCATCCAAGCCTAGACATCTTAACCAGAGTCCTGAAAAGGAACGCCGATAGAGGGTACCATTGTAGTAGAAGAACCGAGAGGCTCTCCGTTGGACTTCTGTCTTATGCCTAGAATCACTAGGTAGCCTTCCATGCTTTAAGTAGTCCATGATGGGTTGGCGCCAGTCCTCTACCTTGGTTTCAAGTGCACCGATTGCGTTGACCTCTTCTTCCAACTCCTGGTCTGGCGGTGCTACGACCTATCGGCTGCAAACCGGGATCGTTATGTTCTCTTCTGCCCCCAGTGCTAAGGTGGCCGCTAGATTAGCGAGGGCGTCAGCCATCTTGTTGTGACTCCTTGGAACATGCTCTACCTTGACTATGTCCAGTTTCTCTAACAATTGCAACGCCGGCTTGTGATACGGCACCAAGTCTTCCTTCTTAACTTCATATTCTTCAAGAAGTTGCTTAATGACCAACTGTGAGTCACCGTAGATGTTGAGCTCCTTTATCCCCATTTCAGTAGCCATTTGAAGTCCCAGGACCAATGCTTGATATTCCACCATATTGTTTGAACATAATTGAGTAAGAACAAACGAATATGTTAGAACATGTCTTTCAGGAGAAACAAACACAACCCTGCTCCAGCATCATCATGCCTCGCAGCTCCATCAAAATACATATCCCACGATGGAAAGATGTCTATGAAGAACACGTCCTCCCCTGGCAAGTCATCACTTAACTCCCAGTTGTCAGGAATCGGGTGCTCGGCTAAGAAGTCAGCTAATGCTTGTCCCTTGATTGCTTTTTGCGGGACATAGACAATGTCGTATTGCTTCAAGATCATAGCCCACTTTGCCAGACGACCACTCAACACCGGTCTTGACAAGATGTACTTGATAGGATCTGCCTTAGAGATGACCTGCACAGTGTGAGACTGCATGTAGTGCCTTAGCTTCTGAACAGCGAAAATCAGGGCTAAACATATGTTTTCTATAGGAGAATAGTTCACTCAGCTCCGACCAGAGTTCGACTTAGGTAATACAACGCTCTTTCCTTTCCTTCTTCATTGTGCTGAGCGAACAATGCCCCCAATGACCTCTCCTGCGCCGTAACATAAAGTATGAGGGGCTTGCCAGGGCTCGGTGCTCCTAAGACCAAAGGGGTTGATAAGTATTTCTTGATGGAATCAAAAGCTTTTCGACACGAGTTATCCCACTTGAAAGGAGCACCCTTCTTCACGAGGTGGCTGAAAGGGTGGCAACGACCAGCGAGATTTGATATGAACCTTCGAATATAGGCTAGTCGACCTTGAAGGCTGCGGAGCTCTTTGAGATTCTTAGGTTCTGGCATTTCCTGGATCGCTTTAATCTTTGCTTGGTCAACCTCGATTCCTCTATGGCGAACAACGAAGCCTAGAAACTTTCTAGAGGTAACACCAAATGCGCATTTAAGAGGATTCATCTTAAGTTGACACCTCCTCAATCGTTCGAAAATTTGACGAAGGTTCTGAAGGTGATCCGCCCTCTTCCTTGACTTAACCACCAAGTCATCGACATAACATTCCACCGTCTTATGAAGCATGTCGCCAAATATTTTTTTCATCGCTCTCTGATATGTCGCTCCGGCATTCTTCAAGCCGAATGGCATTACCTTGTAACAAAATATGCCCTTTGGTGTCCGAAATGCAGTCGCATCTTGGTCTTCTGGTGCCATCTGGATTTGATTATATCCAGCGGTGCAATCCATACGTTCAGTGATGGAATCAATCATACGTTCAGTGATGGGTAGGGGAAAGTCGTCTTTTGGACATGCTTCGTTAAGATCGCGAAAGTCCACACAGACGCGAAGTTGTCCGTTCTTCTTCCTTACTGGGACAATGTTTGCAATCCATGTCGGGTACTTCATTTCCCGAATGAATCCTGCTTCGATGAGCTTGTCGACCTCCTTTTCAATTTATGGAACTAGTTCCGGGCGGAACCTCCGTTGAGGCTGCTTCTTGGGTGAGACGCCCTTCCTTATAGCCAAGCGGTGAACAGCAACCTTTGGGTCTAATCCGGGCATCTCCTTGTAATTCCAAGCAAATACATCCCTATACTCTGAAAGGAGTTTGAAATACTCCCCCTCTTCTTCCGACGTGAGCAGAGAGCTTACATAGATAGGGCGAGACTCCTGTACTGTTCCAAGATTTAACTCTTTCAAATCATCGACCGTTGCCTGCCCCCCATCTTCAAGAGTCTTAGGAGTTTCAGCAAGCTCTATTTCATCCTCAGGATCTTGGTGTTCTGTGATGGTAATATGATTGGTTGACACAACTTCTTCTTGGCTGGACTCCTTTTCAGATTCGGTGTTTACCTGGTGACCTGTCAGAACCACAGTACGCCTCTTGACTCTTAGGGAACCATCTGTCTTTATATCCAAGGTAGAGAGACGCTTCATGCGAGAAGGGACGGAGCTTTGAACGTCGTTTGTGACTCCTATGCGTCCGAACACGGAAGTGTCTCCTTGACAAAGTTGTGGCTCCAACAATTCCTCATTGGTTTTTATCCTAGCAAACACTGAAGGCTTCGATTGAGAATGAACCTTGATTCTGCTGAAAACAGATCTTTTTCTGCTAGGTGTGTCTCTTATACGAGTGAAGACAGAAGGGCGTTCACCAGAAGTAGCTGGTCGTAGCCTATCGAATACAGAGGACCTTGGCTTAGGATGAGTGTTTTCCTCTTCACTTACATCAGCCTCTTCAGCTGTGATGTATTGAACCTCAGACCTTTTCTCTTTTCTTCGCGCCGAGATTCTAACTGGCTGTATCGGCTCATAACCGAGACCAACCTTAGAGACCCTTACCGAACCCCCTTGCTCCTGGATCTTTTTCTGTGTGTCATTAAGGCCATAGAGCTTGGCCTCAACTACCTCCCCTAAGGGTGCCGGATTTTGAAAGTCATAACCGACCTTTTCCATAAGCTTGTATGCCTTCGGATCGAACCCTTCCTTAGTCCTTGGAGTTGGTAGATCACCACCCTCTTTAGACGACATCACAAACCCGGCGAGAGGTGGCTTCTTTGTCTTGTTTTGCTGTGGATGGAGGATAGGGATGATCGCATTTTCTTTGAGTGTACTCAGACTCTCCTCACTGACTTTCTTGCTAGACGAGTTCTTCGAGCTTCCAGTTGTATATTCGGAAAAAGGGGATTCCCCTTCCTTTCGGCGAGACTTAGGTATATACCTTAGAACTGGTAGCACTGCGCCAGAGGATGGAGCAACTTGCTTATTGGCTAGTTTAGAGAGAACTACTGGCCTTTCCTTTTTATGGGACATCTCCCGTGTATCGTCTATCGCAACCTAGACATCTTTCTGCAAGACCCTTTTGCCCATGGAGGCAATTGACGAGGGCATCGCCTCCTTAAACGTCACAGTCTCTTCAAAGAATCTTGCATCTGCAAAGTGGGATTCAACCTTATTAAAAGGCTTAGCATCACCATCTATCTTTCTTTCCCCGCCTCTATAATACTTCAAACATTGATGTAGAGTGGAAGCTACGATGCCATGCTCATGTAGCCACGGTCTCCCGAATAATAACTTATAGGAAGTCTTGGAGTCGATGACGTGGAAGATTGAAGTTGTAGACAAGTCACCCATTGATAGCTCAATCCGAATCATCCCAAGTGCTCGTTGACCTTCGAGGTTGAACCCTTGTATCATTGTACGACTCTTGGAGAGCTCTTCAATTGTGATCCCCAATTCAGACATCGTTGACTTTGGCATGATATTCACCGCAGATCCTCCATCAACCAGAATGCGTTTGACCTTCTGTCCACGGATGTATCCAGATACAAACAAAGGACGGTTATGGAGCTTGGAGCCCAGAAGTAAGTCATCATCCGTGAAGGTGATAGATGTGTTGCAAGAAACACACTGCGTGAAAGTGCTAGACGATTCTCCCACGTCTTGGACCTTGTCGGCGTAAAGCTCAGGATGCTGCAATGCAGTGACAACATGACGACGCATTTCTTCAGGAAGATGAAAGATTTTCTCCCATGCCATTCGTGCTGGTAAGGCCTCCACAACCCTTAGAGTTTTATCAGTAGCTTCCTGAAGGCGGTCTTGGTTTTTCACTTTGTTGTCCTCATCTTCGAGCTCGGAACAGGAGACCATGTTCACCACCACTTCGTCAGCCTTTTGTAGGAAGTACCATGGGAAATATTCACCTAAGGTGAGAGGACGACGTGAATCTTGCTCGAACGACCCAGAGGTTTTGACCAACTGCTTCCTAACGCTGTCGACCCTCTTCCCTTGCCTAGCCGGTTGGGAACTTCTTTCCCTTCCTTGTTGCTTTCTTTTGCGAGACGATGGTACTTGAACTTGGTTGTTCTTCCTAGCTTTCCTCCGTGTGACGAGAGTCCATCCTCCCTCATCCTCTAGACCTTCTGGCACTTCAGTTTGTTTCCTTTGAGAGGCCCTAGTTAAAATGGGGATAAAAACTGGTTCTTGGCTCCCGAACTGGATCATCATAGGATCTTCTTTGTCATATGGAGCCAGTTGTGCCGAAATACAGTTAGTCTCGACGTTGTCTAGGTCCAATATTATCCTCCCTTCTTCAGCTAACCTTATGATGCGTTCTTTCAAGGTAATGCATTTCTCGAGAGGGTGATTGACTACCCTGTGATAGCGACAGTACCTCGGGTCGTTTGTCCTTCCCGCTTCTTCTGGATTCTTTGGTTGCGGGAGCTCGATAACACCCTTCTCCAGCAAGTCATCAAGCATTCCCGACAAGTCTGAATTAGGGAACATATATTTCTTCTCTTGTAGCTCTTTCAACGTAGGACGTTTCTTAGCATCATTCCTCGAGAATGTGGTTTTTCTGCTTTCTTGTTTGGGCTTGGCAGAGATTCGAACTGGCTCCTCAGTTGAAGTTGAAACAGACATGGACTCCTTCTTTGAAGTCTTTACTGGCTTCGCACTCTTCTTGTACTCGTTAGTACCCTTTCTTGCTTCGGACGAAGATGAAGATTTTCCCCGTCGATTCTCTATGGTAATCTCCATGTCGTGTGCCTTGGTTGCCAACTCCTGGAAGATCCTTGGCTTGACCATTTTGAGGACGTAGAGCAGGTCCCAGTGCATACCCTGAGTGCACATGTCGACAGCCGAAGCCTCAGAGAGGCGATCCTTACACTCAAGACTAAGAGCCCTCCAACGATGGATGTATTCAAGGACTAGCTCCCCCTCCCATTGTTTGGTATTCGTCAGCTCTGTCATGCTAACAACACGTTGAGTGCTGTAGAACCGGTTGAGGAACTCTCGCTCCATTTCTTCCCAGCTGTTGATAGACTCGGATTCTGTAATAACCCGCCCCAAAATCACGATTAATTAAGTACTAACTTCCGTAATTATCTAAATTACGTATAAATTTTTCGCGTTTACTTTTAATTATTTATTTTATCGGTGTCAAGTCTCGTGCAGGAGATGGCAAAGGGTACCAAGTTACGGGTTCATAAACCTTTAATTCACTTTAATTACCCGTTAAGTTAATTTATATCGGGTTTTACCGTTTACGTTATTTCTTTAACCGAAAGGGGTTTAATTATTTTACTTCTCAACGTTTATATTTTATTATCCAAACCTTAATTTATTTTATTTTAGATTATGTTTACTTTATTTTAGTACAAGTAATATTTATGTTCCATTCATTTAATTTTATTATGTTCCATTCATTTAATTTTATTAGTTCAAGTTCTATTTTATTTTAACCCAATTGTTACCAATTAATTTTATTTAGTGCAAACTAATTTATTAAACTAGTATTTGGTTACAATTTATTTTACTTAATCAAAATTCAGATTTGTTAAGTATTAGTTAGTGTTTTAATTAAGTGGAGGGAATATATATACTACTAATGGGTATTAGTAAACCCATTTCCTCATTCTAATTTCTCAAACACCTTCACTTTCTCTCTCTACCTCCTCTCCTTCTCTGCCCAGCCACAGCAGCCGCCACTTTTCCGGCCATTTTCCGCCAGCCACGCCACCGTGCACCACCCCTTCCTCTCTCTTGTGTTTTCATCCATTTTTAACCCCAGGGTAATCTCTCAAACCCCAATTCAAACTTTTAAAACCCTAATCTGAAAATCCATGTTTTATCTATGTTTCTTTTGTAAATTTCTGTCTCTTTTACTCTCTTTAATCATGAATTCAAAGTTATGATTGTATTAGTCAAGTTAGGGTTTGAGTTTAGAGTTTGTGCATGTGAAAATTGAGGTGTTCTTGAGGTTTTCTTGATGATTTCTTAGTGGATGATGATTTAATCCTAATGCATGTGAGTTTCTTGATGAGATTCTGAGTATTAAGGGCTGTTTATAAAAGTTAAGTTTGATGTTTAAGTGTTGTTATGTTTAATTTGGGTGAATTAATGACATTTTGGTGAAAGAGTGCTAAATTAAGTTGTATTTGAAAGAATGCATGTTGAATCCATGGATGCATGTGAAATTTAAGGTCTTTGATGAGCTATTTGTGAAGGTTTAATTCTGGAAATATGGTAGATAATAGCTAAAGTGAAGTTTGGTTAAGAATTAGTATGAATTAAGAGCTTAAAGCATCGTTAGAGTTGAAATTAAGGACATAGAAGTTTCTGTCCAATTTCTGGAAAATTACAGAGACTTGAAAGTTGGATTTTTACCCAGATTTTTACTCCATGAGATAGCCCAAAGTGTTAGCTAACCATAGGCTTTGGAATTTCTAAATTCCCACTTGTATAGGCCGAGATATAGCCAAAACCATAACATTGCGTTTCGGAATACGTTTCTGGAGTCAGTATCTTGAGGGCTGTTTTTCGTCCCTTTGGAGACCTCTTTAGTTTTTGATGTAAACATGAAAGTTTTAGGTCACATTGCAAGCTTTCCGGAAAGGTATGGTTTGTATTTATACGATGTCGGGAGTGTGAGATATGAGCCCGGGAAGAAGGGCTGTCTACTTGAAGTTTCTGCCCAGTTTACCCTTTATAAAATTCCATCTTTAAGGCCCTAAACCACGTCAATAGGGGACTTTAAGCATTGATAAGTTATGGTTATATGTTATAATCTTAGGTTAAAGTCTTAAGGGGGAAAAGTATGGTTTTGGAAGCCTAAGTATGTCTTAAGGACTTTTAGCCAAGAGTGGTGATTTAAACACAAGTTATATATATCTCCCAATGAGTGTTAGCTTAAGAGTTCAATATCTTTGAGTTGGTCAAGGTTTTATCTAGCTAATGACTTCCAAGTTCTAAATAACTCTCAAGTTAAGTTCCTCTAAGTTCTCAACTCAAAGTTTATTCCTC
This sequence comes from Portulaca oleracea, assembly GCA_029582165.1. Lineage (NCBI taxonomy): Eukaryota > Viridiplantae > Streptophyta > Magnoliopsida > Caryophyllales > Portulacaceae > Portulaca > Portulaca oleracea. The sequence continues at coordinate 20,254,755 of CM055887.1, forward strand.
AAACTCCATTATTCATTCTTCTTTCATCAACCGTGTCATCGACATCGTTTTTCTCTAAATAAGTCTAGAGGAACCCTTTTAATCTCATATTCACCTTCAATCTTTGGTTCTTATACTTCATTAATCTAAGCTATCTTTCCAAGAGCCAAGTGCCCTTCTTTGATTTCACCTTTCTACATCAATTTCTCTATGTAATTTCATTCCGGAATTCCTAATTTATTCTACCTTAGCTTCTGTCCGGGCCCATTTTGGAGCCCTTCCTCTCATTTTTAGCCTCTGGTTCTGTTGACAAAGTTGTAGATTATGATTTTCCCTATTCCGAGATGTACTCGTTTACCTCATTCCATTTTTCCTAACTCAAGTTATAATATAAACTTTATTTTTATATAACCTGAAATTTTCTCCCTAAGTTATTTCATTTATATTTTCCTAAGTTTCTAAACTTTTGAAACTAATTAAGAGCCTCATTCGGTTCTTCATTTTCCATTATTCATGTCTTAGTTGACAAGTTACCAAAGCCATCTCAAAGCCGTGACGCCTTTTGTGAGACTTTATCATCCCAAGGTACGCAAATTGTCCAACCTTTACCGCCTTAGTGCGTACATTATTCATGTATTATCAAGTTTTATGCTTTATGTAATCTTTTATGTTTTAAAGTGGACCCGCCTTATATTATCATTTATATGTACTCATGTTTTAGCACTCCTGATCAGAGTGCCTTGACCTGGCCAGTGTCGACCGCTTAGCGGTCACCCAATCCAAATCTAGATCGATTTGGGCATGCGGCGTGTGTGAGGTGCTTGCCGATCATTAGGGTTACACATATTTATTCATATATCTTTACTACATTTTTATTCATGTATGTTATGTATGTACTTCATTTCAGGTTATTGGTTTTACTCCCTTTCCCTTGTTTTCAAAATGAATTTAAATGCCGGCACTAAAACCGTTTTCGAACGGTTTTACGTGTTGGAGGTTTACGTACTGAGTGTTTCCCCACTCACTTTTTGCAATGTTTTAATGTTTTGTTTTAGGAGGTTCGAGCTCCCGAGGCAAAGACAAATCAGTTCCGAGGTAGCTTCAATCGCGTGAGGTAGTTCCTAAGTCACGTTAATGGCAGGAGAGCCGGTTTGGCAGTTGCTTGGAAGTTCTCTTATGGTTTTAAGTTTATGTATCCATAAATTCAAGGATTGTATAAGTTTGTACTTATGTTTTGGGTTTGGAGTTTAGCATTTTTCTCTCTTGTGGTTATAAAGTTTTGGTGTGTTTGTGCCTTGTCTCTCTTGGGGACGGCGGTAATGCCTCGATCTAAAGTGTTCCGCTGCGCTAATCACAGGTTTGGGTTTTTGAGTAAGATTTTAATCTTGTGATTAAGGTTGGGGTGTTACAGTTGTGGTATCAGAGCCGAGGTTAATTAGAATTTGGGATTATAGAATTCTCTAAGACATTGATTTTGTGTTATGGTTTAAGGAGAACGTTAGGCATGTGAGAATTAGTATCTCCATGGTTGGTATGATAAGTGATGATTATGTTGGGAATTGTTGAGGAGCATGCAACTATAAATATTGGTGTAGTATGTAAGTTGCTCTTCCTTGCAGGTTTTCAAGATTATGTAAATTTGGGATAGCTCTATTTATAGGGGAAGTGCTGCCGAATTTTTCCCAGGATTTTAGAAAGCTTTAGTTAAAATTTTTAAAGGGAAGAAAACTAGGTGAACTTGAGTTGAGCCTAGTAGCCTATACAAGTAAAGTTATGAATATGTTGGGAAATCACGAAGTATGTCAGAGTATCTTCTCAAGAGTCTTTGAGAGTCAACAAAAAGATTATAAAGCAAGTCCCTAGTGGGATTAGTGTAGGATGAAATGAGTCCTAAATATTAGTATGGGTTAAACCTTTAAAGGAGCCCGAAAGATGGTATAATTTGCATAATTAAGAAATCGTTAAGCCCAGGGCCAGTTTAAAAGTTAAAATGAGAGCTTCTTTGGTAGCTCATAAGGGGTTAACTTGGTTGAGTCTCGAACCTCGTCATAAGTTTGTTTTTATTATTTACATTGACAAGCTCTTTTTGCTATAATAAGAATTTCAAAGCCTTGCGTTATACCCTATGTATAGTATAGATGGATGTCGATGCAATCCCCTCCCAAATCCGTTTGCGATGTTCATGGACCCTGCTACTAACGTTCAAGTTCATCTCAAGGCTCTACAAGACGTTCTAGACGCGCACTGCGCTGCGAACCCCAAAATCCGAATATCACGACGACATTTGCCGAGCCCGATGCCTTCTAGCAACTCTTCCCCACGAGAGCCCGTGGGATGATATCAGGGACAGGTACCGCCAATTGCTCCTCCTAGGAGAACCAGGTCGCCATGCACGGTGCCTCCACTATGTCGGGGCTTGGAACCAGATAGCGATGGAAGCAATGGTCACTCAAACTGATCACTAACTCTCTACGTTAGCAAACTAGGACCCTATCTCCGTGAAATGCTAGGACTACCAGCGCCTTCCAACGCAGGAATAGCGCCATCGCGCGTGTTTTCTCTACCGGCGGACGAAGTTCGTTTGCATTTCTCACCACTCATCACGGGACGACCAATTGTTCCAAATGTATCTTCACATTGGGAGACCACGCCGCAGCCCAGGTAGCCGGAGAAGAAGAAGATCCTAGCATGGATCTGGATCAAGATGAGGTACGCTCAGGACCAAAGAAAGTCAAGGACCATGAAATGGGAACATCTACACCTGCCGTTCCGGTGGAGAACGACTTCGATTGGACCATCTTGACGCCCAAGATCTGTCATATTCAACGCAGGAATACCCGTCTTTTGAGGCTCCATCACGTGGAAGAAGCAAGTGAGCAAGAGGGGTCGACTTCACAAGTTTAAGGAACCTACCCTTTTACACTAACTTTTGTGCAGAGATAGCTAGGAAGCTAACCTACCTTAGCAAGACGATTATGTTGTTGGGGGTGCGATTAGTCAACTCGTATGTTTGGAAATCACCCTTGTAGCTAGTTAGTTATGTTGTTTTTGGTGCTTCCCTATGATTTGTTGGGAAAAGGGGGCACTGCATGTAATCCAAGAATAGTAGAGCTCGTCCCTTTTATCGCGTTATATTTTGGTTAAGGAGTGGAAAAAGAATGTCATAGAACGAATTGCGGGAGATTCTTGTTTTCTAAGAACGCTTGAATAGCTGCACCAGTATCACATGTTGGGCTTCTAATCTCTCTATATATATACCTATGATGGCCTTGTGCGGCAATGGGGTCGATTTTGTTACAGGGGTTATGAGAACTTTATTTGAGGTTGCCTATTATGAGATGCATGTATGTGGGCGTATAATCGAGCAAAGCAATGAGAACCTTACGAGGATACAATCGTTTAAAATCAAAGTTGTTAGGAAACGAGTTATAGAAAGGAAAAAAAAAGTGGTGGCAATAAGTTATGCGAGATAAAAATATATTTTGCTGTAATAATGTAGCATGTTGCAAAGCTTAAGGAATTCTTCACCACAGGGAGAGCCCATGAATGAGGCTTCAAGGAAAGCCAGCTTGAAGTGATAAGAGGAAGAAGTACTCTTTATATTTATCTGAATTGTTTAAATGGTGTGAAGAACCTAATAATAGTGGTCAATGAGGTAAACAAGGACTTGAGGACACGGTACCCATAATGGGGGCTTTAACACGAATACAGAGATTTAGGCCCGGTTGAGGAGTCAATAATAGTCATCCCTAACCCTGTATCAGGAACTAGGTCAGGGAGGAAACAAAAAGGGAGGCAATAGAGTCATAATGAATGAGGAGATTCATATGGGGAGTAAGAGATTTGTAATTAAGAGCGAGACTAAGAGGGAAATGCAGATTGAAGGAAAAACTCGTGATGTATACGGGTATCTTAGAGACGTCCAACAAAATTATGAGGTTTTAGAAGTTCTGATCTCGTTTAACCATACACATGTATCAGAATCCCCCTAGCCTTCTCCTTTGATGAACAACCATTGTAAGTTTCAACCCTCCTCGGTAGGGCTATCATACCTCGAGTTTATTATTTAAATCAAGCTTCACCTCCCACTCATATTGTACATTCCCCTCCCAAATTCACTTTTCATCGTCGTAAGATAGCAATCAACTTCGTCAATTCTAATCATTTCCCATTCTCAAGAATTTTTAGGAGAACTTGTCATCGTTACCGACCAATCATTTTAGCTCCTTAATGTTATGCCCACACCTTATTGGCGACTCTTTCTTTTCTCAAATTTCCTTTTTGGATAAGTGTCTTTATTCTAACAATAATCTACTCGTACATCCAGTGGTGATCGACTACACCTATTCTATTGTATTTCTTATTTGATCATCTTTTCTCCTTCCGAAATAATCATCATTCTCAACAACATCTACAGTTCATATCCAAGATTTAGCTTAAATACAAGTTACTATTCGACCCATTTCATCAGCTTACGCCTTGCATATCCCAAGCAACTTTTGCCAATCATTCATGCATCCCTGATACTGATTTTCCTAATTCAAGAATCTTGACATATTTACCCAAAACCTTTCTCTGAAGCTTGAAGGTTTTCTTGCCTCTGTCTGACATTAGAAACTCCACGATATTTCTGAAAACATACATAAACATCTCCCAAACCCAGATTTGATTATCAAAAGCTTACTCAAGATCTTCTCCTTCATATCAAGCTCATTTCAGCATCTCTTATGGATTTCCTTATTCATAACATAATTATAATTCTTATCCCCATCAATTGTGTTACCTCTTGTTAACTACCAATATGAGAAGATAAATCTTAGACTAGTAAAGCTTAAACCTTTTTAGAATAACCAATGTTTTGCTTAATTTACAAAGACCCAACCAAGATAGAGGAGATTCTAGTGGTGCGCTAGTTTCCGGACGTTTTCCCCAAGGAAATTACGGAATTACCCCCGAAGAGGGAGATTGACGTTAAGATTAAATTAATTCCTGGAACTAGGCCGAGATCCAAAGCGTCTTACCGAATGGCGCCGATGAGCTTAAGGAGTTGAAGATACATTGGAAGAATTATTAAGTAAGGATTCATTAGACCCAGCATCACCCTAGGAGCCCGGTGCCTTTCGTAAAGAAGAAGGACGGTAGCTTAAGGCTATGTATTGATTACCGAGACCTGAACAAGGTTACCATCAAGAACAAGTACCCTCTTCCAAGGATCGATGATCTGTTTGACCAGCTTTAAGGAGCCGGAATGTTTTCCAAGATAGATTTAAGGTCAGGATACCACCATTTCGAGTTAGGTGAGGATATACCCAAGCGCTTTTAGGACAAGGTACGGGCACTATGAATTCTGATGATGCGATTTGGGCTTACCAATGCAGATAGTATTTATGGATTTGATGAATCGGGTGTTCAAACCCCATTTGGATAAGTTTGTAGTAGTGTTTCTAGATGATATTTGGGTGTACTCAAAAAGTCAACTCGTTTTGAATGGTCTGATGAATGTGAAGAAGCCTTCCAAGTGCTCAAAGAAAAGTTAACAACCGCACCGGTGTTATCCCCTTTCCGAGGAAGGAAGAGAGTATGTGGTATATAGTGATGCATCCCATCAAGGTTTAGGATATGTGCTGATGCAGGACAATAAGGTGATAGCTTATACGTCACGACAATTAAAGCCTTACGAGAAAAATTACCCAACACATGACCTAGAGCTCGCAGCAGTGGTGTTTGCTTTGAAGGTTTGGAGGCGTTATCTATGTGGAGTTCATACGACTATTTTTACAGATCACAAAAGTCTCAAATACATATTCACTCAGAAGGAATTGAATTTAAGGCAGCGAAGATGGTTAGAATTTATCAAGGATTATGACTTAGATATCTAATACCATCCTGGTAAAGCAAATGTAGTAGCAGATGCTCTGAGTAGGAAGACTCAGCATGGAAAGTTGACCTGTCTAGAGGTTCACCCAAAACTACAACAGGAGCTATGTAAAGAGAGTATTGAGCTAGTCAGGCAAGGGAAAGTGACAAAGAAGTTAGCTGCATTATCCCTACAACCGTCCATTATTGAGGAAATTAAGGCGGAACAAGTGAACGATTCTGAACTCAAGAAGATCATGGACAGTCTTGTCACAAAAAGGATGTCGGAATTCCTGATTCAAGAAGATGAAACCCTAAGATTCCAGAATAGGTTGTGTGTACCTGACAAGGGAGGCTTAAGGTTAAAGCTTTTGGAAGAAAGCCACAACTCGTTATATTCAGTACACCCTGGAGGCACCAAGATGTATAGGGATTTGAAGGAAAACTTTTTGGTGGCCAAATATGAAAAAGGATATAGCTAATTATGTGGATAAGTGTCTAACTTGTCAAAGGATCAAGCAGAACATCAACGGCCATCAGGGGAGCTTAGACCTTTGGAAATTCCCACATGGAAATGGAAGTCGAGCTCTATGGATTTTATCATGGGTTTACCCCTCACCATGACAAGAAAGAACACCATCTGGGTCATTGTGGACCACCTAACCAAGTCGGCACATTTTATTCCTATCCATGAAGGATGGAAGGTAGATAAGTTAGCGGATATTTACATTCAAGAGATTGTCCGTTTACACTGAATTCCAAAAGGTATAGTGTCCGACCGGGATACGAGATTTCAATCAAGGTTTTTGAGCGCATTGCAGAGAGCTTTTGGCACTCGACTCAATTTTAGTAGCTCCTACCATCCGGAGAGTGATGGTCAAATCGAAAGGGTAAATCAGATTGTAGAAGATATCTTTGCGTGCATGCGTTCTAGATTTTCAGAGGATTGGGATGAATTCCTCCCACTCATAGAATTTTCATATAATAATAGCTACCAAGCCACCATTAAAATGGCCCGTTTGAGGCGCTCTATGGTGAAAATGTCGTACCCGTTATGTTGGGGAGAACTAGGCCAGCGCTAGTCATAGGTCGAGTTAGTTCAGACACGCGGATAAGATCCGAGTCATCCAACGGCACATCAAGACCGCCCAGTCGGCAAAGGAGCTATGCGGATAAGAGGCGAAAACCTCTTGAATTCCAAGTTGGAGATCACGTTTTCTCAAGATTTCTCCGACAAAGGGATTTGAAGATTTAACATCAAAGGAAGCTAAGCCCGCTATATTGGGCCATATCCGATCATGGAGAAAATCAACCCGGTAGCATCTGGATAGAATTACCTTCTAGCTTAGGAGGATCCACGGCGTTTTCATGTGTCGCGGCTCGGAAGTATGTACGACCGAAGCATGTTCTAGTGGAAGGGCCACGCTTTTGGCCGAAGATCTAACCTTCGAGCAACAACCGATCCAAATTCTGGATCGACGAATCAAGAAACTACGTACGAAAGAAGTCCCTTTAGTCAAAGTGCTATGGGCGAACCAAGACACCTCGGAAGCCACGTGGGAAACCGAGGAAAACATGAAGAAACAGTACCCCCATCTCTTCTAAGGTAAACAAACGCGTTTAATGACCATCGCCAAGTTTCGGGGACGAAACTTTCTTTTAGGGGGGGAGGATGTAATAACCCGCCCCAAAATCACGATTAATTAAGTACTAACTTCCGTAATTATCTAAATTACGTATAAATTTTTCGCGTTTACTTTTAATTATTTATTTTATCGGTGTCAAGTCTCGTGCAGGAGATGGCAAAGGGTACCAAGTTACGGGTTCATAAACCTTTAATTCACTTTAATTACCCGTTAAGTTAATTTATATCGGGTTTTACCGTTTACGTTATTTCTTTAACCGAAAGGGGTTTAATTATTTTACTTCTCAACGTTTATATTTTATTATCCAAACCTTAATTTATTTTATTTTAGATTATGTTTACTTTATTTTAGTACAAGTAATATTTATGTTCCATTCATTTAATTTTATTATGTTCCATTCATTTAATTTTATTAGTTCAAGTTCTATTTTATTTTAACCCAATTGTTACCAATTAATTTTATTTAGTGCAAACTAATTTATTAAACTAGTATTTGGTTACAATTTATTTTACTTAATCAAAATTCAGATTTGTTAAGTATTAGTTAGTGTTTTAATTAAGTGGAGGGAATATATATACTACTAATGGGTATTAGTAAACCCATTTCCTCATTCTAATTTCTCAAACACCTTCACTTTCTCTCTCTACCTCCCTCTCCTTCTCTTCCCAGCCAGCCACAGCAGCCGCCGACCACTTTTCCGGCCATTTTCCGGCCAGCCGCCACCACACGTGCACCACCCCCTCCTCTCTCTTGTGTTTTCATCCATTTTTAACCCCAAGGGTAATCTCTCAAACCCCCAATTCAAACTTTTAAAACCCTAATCTGAAAATCCATGTTTTATCTATGTTTCTTTTGTAAATTTCTATCTCTTTTACTCTCTTTAATCATGAATTCAAAGTTATGATTGTATTAGTCAAGTTAGGGTTTGAGTTTAGAGTTTGTGCATGTGAAAATTGAGGTGTTCTTGAGGTTTTCTTGATGATTTCTTAGTGGATGATGATTTAATCCTAATGCATGTGAGTTTCTTGATGAGATTCTGAGTATTAAGGGCTGTTTATAAAAGTTAAGTTTGATGTTTAAGTGTTGTTATGTTTAATTTGGGTGAATTAATGACATTTTGGTGAAAGAGTGCTAAATTAAGTTGTATTTGAAAGAATGCATGTTGAATCCATGGATGCATGTGAAATTTAAGGTCTTTGATGAGCTATTTGTGAAGGTTTAATTCTGGAAATATGGTAGATAATAGCTAAAGTGAAGTTTGGTTAAGAATTAGTATGAATTAAGAGCTTAAAGCAACGTTAGAGTTGAAATTAAGGACATAGAAGTTTCTGTCCAATTTCTGGAAAATTACAGAGACTTGAAAGTTGGATTTTTACCCAGATTTTTACTCCATGAGATAGCCCAAAGTGTTAGCTAACCATAGGCTTTGGAATTTCTAAATTCCCACTTGTATAGGCGAGATATAGCCAAAACCATAACATTGCGTTTGAATACGTTTCTGGAGTCAGTATCTTGAGGGCTGTTTTCGTCCCTTTGGAGACCTCTTTAGTTTTGATGTAAACATGAAAGTTTTAGTTCACATTGCAAGCTTTTAGGAATGGTATGGTTTGTATTTATATGATGTCGGGAGTGTGAGATATGAGCCGGGAAGATGGGCTGTCTACTTGAAGTTTCTGCCGTTTACCCTTTATAAAATTCCATCTTTAAGGCCCTAAACCAAGTCAATAGGGGACTTTAAGCATTGATAAGTTATGGTTATATGTTATAATCTTAGGTTAAAGTCTTAAGGGGAAAAGTATGGTTTGGAAGCCTAAGTATGTCCTAAGGACTTTTAGCCAAGAGTGGTGATTTAAACACAAGTTATATATATCTCCCAATGAGTGTTAGCTTAAGAGTTCAATATCTTTGAGTTGGTCAAGGTTTTATCTAGCTAATGACTTCCAAGTTCTAAATAACTCTCAAGTTAAGTTCCTCTAAGTTCTCAACTCAAAGTTTATTCCTCAAACTCCATTATTCATTCTTCTTTCATCAACCGTGTCATCGACATCGTTTTTCTCTAAATAAGTCTAGATGAACCCTTTTAATCTCATATTCACCTTCAATCTTTGGTTCTTATACTTCATTAATCTAAGCTATCTTTCCAAGGTCCAAGTGCCCTTCTTTGATTTCACCTTTCTACATCAATTTCTCTATGTAATTTCATTCCGGAATTCCTAATTTATTCTACCTTAGCTTCTGTCCGGGCCCATTTTGGAGCCCTTCCTCTCATTTTTAGCCTCTGGTTCTGTTGACAAAGTTGTAGATTATGATTTTCCCTATTCCGAGATGTACTCGTTTACCTCATTCCATTTTTCCTAACTCAAGTTATGCTATAAACTTTATTTTTATATAACCTGAAATTTTCTCCCTAAGTTATTTCATTTATATTTTCCTAAGTTTCTAAACTTTTGAAACTAATTAAGAGCCTCATTCGGTTCTTCATTTTCCATTATTCATGTCTTAGTTGACAAGTTACCAAAGCCATCTCAAAGCCGAGACGCTTGCCAGGACTTTATCATCCCAAGGTACGCAAATTGTCCAACCTTTACCGCCTTAGTGCGTACATTATTCATGTATTATCAAGTTTTATGCTTTATGTAATCTTTTATGTTTTAAAGTGGACCCGCCTTATATTATCATTTATATGTACTCATGTTTTAGCACTCGATCGAGTGCCTTGACATGGCGATCGCTTAGCGGTCACCCAATCAAATCTAGATCGATTTGGGCATGCGTGTGTGAGGTGCTTGCACCGATCATGAGGGTTACACATATTTATTCATCTATCTTTACTACATTGTTATTCATGTATGTTATGTATGTACTTCATTTCAGGTTATTGGTTTTACTCCCTTTCCCTTGTTTTCAAAATGAATTTAAATGCCGGCACTAAAACCGTTTTCGAACGGTTTTACGTGTTGGAGGTTTACGTACTGAGTGTTTCCCCACTCACTTTTTGCAATGTTTTAATGTTTTGTTTTAGGAGGTTCGAGCTCCCGAGGCAAAGACAAATCAGTTCCGAGGTAGCTTCAATCGCGTGAGGTAGTTCCTAAGTCACGTTAATGGCAGGAGAGCCGGTTTGGCAGTTGCTTGGAAGTTCTCTTATGGTTTTAAGTTTATGTATCCATAAATTTAAGGATTGTATAAGTTTGTACTTATGTTTTGGGTTTGGAGTTTAGCATTTTTCTCTCTTGTGGTTATAAAGTTTTGGTGTGTTTGTGCCTTGTCTCTCTTGGGGACGGCGGTAATGCCTCGATCTAAAGTGTTCCGCTGCGCTAATCACAGGTTTGGGTTTATGAGTAAGATTTTAATCTTGTGATTAAGGTTGGGGTGTTACAGGTTCCAAATCCGTGTACCAGTCGAATGCTATTCCTTTCAATGATCGAACAAACTGCTTCACCAGTCGGTCTCCTTCCGTCCTTGCATTGCTGCAAGTCTCGATGAAATGCGCAACGTGTTGCTTGGGGTTACCCTTTCCATCAAACTGGTTGAACTTCGGGGGTTGATAGCTGAGTGGCATCCGAAGCGCATCGATCCTCTTTGTGTAGGGCTTTGTGTACAAGTGACTCTTGTTCGATGCCTCTCCGAGTTGAGCCCTTACTGCATTGGCAATCATACTTTGGATCTCTTCCGCAGTCATTGATCCTGAAGACGAGATCTTCTTTATTTCACCGTCGCCATCACCCTTAGAAGACTCTTTGTCAGATTCCTCCTTGTCAGTTTCTTCATCAGACTCTTCATAAGGGCGCTTCTCTATCTTCCTCATCAGTTTCGCGATCTGTTCGCTTTGTTCGTTGAGCTTTTTGTCTTTTTCTTCGTTTTCCCTAACAAGTGTTCTCAGTGTAGCCTCCAACTCTGCAATCTTTTCTTCCATGTTGGAAGCGCCAGTTGTCATCACTGGCATGATGACAGTTTGAGTAGACTCAATTTCAGCCTCTGAGAAGATAGATTCTTCTTCAGTCATTGGGGAAGAATCTTCGCTGGAGTAGTCTTGGCCTTCAAAGTCCTCAGACTCGAAGATCGGTTTGTTGCGAGTTTGGAGTTCGTCCATTCCACGCGGGGTAGTCATGACTGAGCCGAAGGTATTTGCAGTGCTTGGCTTCCGAGAGCGAGGAGTCATTTGAGGCACTCTCTGAAGGTTGGAATCAACAGCCAGACTCTTCCGTGACGGGGTTGGTGCCTTGGTAGTTGGTTCTTCCAGCAGAGAAGAAATTGCAGCAGCAGCAGTGGTAGCCTTCGCCATCCTTCGAGTCATTACTCCGCTTGATGTAGCACTCGTAGTCGTCGACCCTTGGGATGAAGCTTGAACGCTCCACTTTGTTGAGGGTTGAGGGACAACTTTCTTGGGTGCCATCGCGTCGCTTGAGTTGAAGATGAATTTGAACTTCTTGGAGAAAGAGATGAGAGGCAGAGTGGTCCCACCAAGCGTGCCAAATTTGTAAACACAAATTTCGAACCTGAAATAAATAAATGCAAGAAATTGAGAAACAAATATAATTTGTATTAATATTTGAAGATATGCGGGTACAATATCTGTATTAAATACAATAAAGTATTCCTCTGATTCAATCTCCTAAACTTTTGGTGAGCCGAGGGCGCGAACGCTTGATCTCGATCTCAAATGCAAGTCGAGCTGAAGAACTCAGCTGTAGGTCTGTACCTTGACGTGCAGGAAACTTGGAGCTTTGAACTTTTGTCGACTTTGATCCTTGACGCTTGGGAGTTGGAGGCCGCTTGTAGTTCGAGCTTCTGAATTCTCTGAAGTGTAGAATGCCGAATGCCGCTGGGGTAGACTGCCGAGTGTGTTTTGAAAATGAGGGGGGGACCCCTATTTATAGGTTCTGGAGGTCTAGGGTTGCCCAGGATTTGAGTCGGGCTTTGGACTTGGGCCCAAATTAATTAATTATCCCTTTATTTAAAATAAAGAAATAATTACGATTTTCTGCATCATAATTAACACGTGCCGCGACGCGATTGGCCATGATATATTTCCATTTAAAATTTAATTAAATGGACCGCTGTAATTAATTTTACATGTGGCGGATAATAATTAGCCAAATAAATTTAATTTATTTTCCACGTGTCATTTTCTGATTTGTCGTCAAATTTTTGCCTCCTACAATTATATGGATTGGATTTTAGTATACCATAATATGATATATTTGATTGCATTAGTCTTTCGATTTAACATTTTTGTGGCACCCATCTTTTTCTCTCTCTTCTGTTTAGGCATTTCTCCCCCTCCTCCTTTTCCTTTTACTCTCTCCAATCAGTCAATCTTCATAGGCTACTCTGATGGTGTTGATGGTGGTGATGGAGAGAATAAAGATGGTTCTATGGAAGAGGCTCGCGGTGGCAGAGATAGTTACACTTAACATATATCCATGGACAACCTTATATGATATCCACTGTTATACTTAACAGATACTCAAGATTACGAGCAGCTCGAACAATTAATAAAAAGGATTACAATATTAATATTCAAGGTTTACTATATTGTTATCCAAGCTTTACTGTATTGTTATCCAAGGTTTACTATATTGATATCCTAAGTCAATATATATGACGAACCATTATTCATCCATTCAGTCGAAGAAGAAGAAGAAGGAGAAGAAAATGAAGAAGCCAAGCAGAAGAAGAAGAAGAAGAAGAAGAAGAAGAAGAAGAAGAAGAAGAAGAAGAAGAAGAAGAAGAAGAAGAAATCAAAGAAGAAAGGAGGAGAAGAAGAAATCGAAGAAGAAAGGAGAAGAATAAGAAAGAGATGAAGAAGAAAGAGAAAGAAGATGATAATGGAGTGTTTGGTTTCTTTGTGTAATAACCCAAAGAAAATCACCCCTTAATACGTATTATTAGCTTAAATAATCAAGGTTAAAAATAATTGATATTAATTAAAGCGCGTGTTCCAATTTTTTTAACCAAGTGTGTGTTTTGCAAGACTTGAATAGTGCAACGGTCATCAAGTATATCAGTCTAAAATTTCTTTTCTTAATGTTTCTCTTTCGATAATTTATAGTGATCATGATCATTTACGAATTCTTTTTCCGAGACCAATTTATTGGGTCTTCCTTTACCCAAGTCAATTTAAGATATAATTATGAAAGTTTTCAAGGAGATAAACACACACACACACACACACACACACACACACACACACACACACACACACACACACACACACACACACATATATATATATATATATATGAATATTTTTTTGGATTTCCATGGGTTACCCATAATATTTTAGGGTATATCAAATTAAGTAAATTGGGTTTAGGATGATATAAATATGAGAGGAAGATTAAATGGATCAAATTTTCTCCATTTGGGCCTCATATGGATCGGTTGAGTTAAGGAAGAAGAGAGGGGGAGGATGTCTTTTGGGCTTTAATTATATTAATGGGTATATGAATATGGGTACAATTAGAGGTGTTCTTCATTTGAAACACAAACGCACTCCCTCTCATCTCTTGCTCCCTCTTTCACCTAAGACCACCCAACTTCCCCACCCTCTGCTTGCCGACACCTGCCCGGCCGCCTACTGTAGCCACAGCGTTGTCCCGCAGCACCACCATCATCATCATTATCTCATCTTCCCTCTTCCTCTTGTGGTAATTGTTTCCATCTTCCACACTCCCTCTATTAGAGTTTTACATGGTTATAATCTAATTTCTAGGGGTTCTTTTCATATTTTTAGATATTAATCAAGTGATACTTAAGTTCAAGAGGTGGTGGTGGTTTATGAAGAAAAATTGATGATTTATGTCTTGAATTGGTATTGTCTTAATAGATTGTGAAATGCATGTGATTTAGGAGGTTTAAATCCTTATGAAAAATTAAGTTTGTAGCTAAAGTCTAGATGCATGTGTTTAGATTGGGATTTGGTTAGCAAGAAGATGATTTCTATGGATTTTAGTGTTGAATTTGTAAAGTGTAGTGTTTAGGAGCATTAGATATATTGAATTGAGCTTTGCATGTGTGGGTTTTGGTAAGAGATGAAGGTTTTCTTCATGTTTATAATTCTGCAAATTTGTGTTCTTGGTTGGAGGCATGATTTGGAGAGTGATTAAGGTGAATTAGTGAGTTGACCATGCATGTAAGTGAGTTCGTGAAGTAATATTGTATTCTAGTCAGTTTCTGAAATTCCAGAGGAAATGAAATATGATTATGAGCTATTTTGTGGCATGATTAGATTGTTTAAGGTGTTTTCTAACACTCGGTATTTGTAGTTCGTCGTTTCGATATGTATATTAGGAGTTATGGCCAAACCCGTAAGATGACGCAAATCGGACAATGTTTGACGTCAGTCCAAAGATGTGCACTTTTTCATGGGTTTAGAGGTCTCTTTGGTTTAAATGCTAAACATGAAAGTTTTAGATCAATCTTTGAGCTTTCCAGAACGGTAAATTTTGTAACTATCGAATGTCGGGAGAAAAAGTTATGAGACTTCGATTATTGGGCTAATAATCTGAATTCACCCAGAACATGTTTTGGGACTGCTTGTGTGGTGGGCCAAAATCCGACTCTTTCCCAAGCCCAAATCAACTTGTGGTTAACTGAAAGTTGGAGTATGTATTACAAGCTTTCTTTAGACAGTTTGCACGACCCGAACCGTTAAGTAGAGCTCGAGTTATGATTTTCCGAATAATTGAAGTTTAAATGGTTATAATTCTCGGCAGCTTGTATAGGTGTTAGTTTTTACCCCTTGTAGCCATATTTCTTGCTTTCATGGTCAACTATAAAGTTGTTGTGAGGATTTCAAGCTTTCTGAAAAGTCCTCTTATGCTTTAATACGATGTCTATGGAAGAAGTAATGACCTCTTTAGTGCGACTTAGGAAATTTCATTCTTTAGCTAGTCGCGAATAATTTATTAAAATTACTCCTCCATCTTCCCATCTAGGTTGAGTTCTAATTCATGTTCTGTTCTCTTTTCTAAGTTCCTTCAAGTGATCGTTGCCCTCCAGCTGTTCAAGTCTGTGCTCGTCCCGTGCTTGTTTCTAAAGTCTCAGGTACGTATATTGCATGTAACCTTTTTAAGTTAATTACATGATTTATTTTATGTCATATAAATCCTATGTCTATTTTAAAATTTACGTCGTTTATGCCAATCTTATATATCATGTTAAAGTATAAGTAAGTAAGTTTATGTGGTTTTATGTACTGAGTAAGCTTCGTAAAGTAAAGCATCATACTTAACTATTTATGATAACACAATTTGTTTTTACGCCTTATAAAGCTCATGTTGATCTTAAGTTTCATATTGTTTACTTCAATGCTTTATGTCATGATAAAGTGGAGTATAAAAAGATTTATGGGGTTCTAAGGACCAAAGTAAGATATATTAAATAAAGTATCCTACTTGAGTTTGTAAATACACGTCACCATGTATATATATATATATATATATATATATATATATATATATATATATATATATATATATATATATATATATATATATATATATATATATATATATATATATCATGTGGGTACTTTTGGCTAGTGGTTTTATAGTAACACAGTATTGTTTTTGTTAAGGTTTTTCACGAGAGGGCCGGTTACCATACGAGGACGAGTTGTGTCTGAGAGTGTTTTATGAATAGTTTACGCCATAATTAAGTCTTATATGAAACCCAAAATAATAAGATTAAAGGCAAGTCATGTTTTCAATTTTCTATAGTAAATAAAGGCACCGCCCATATAATCGTGCTTAGAGCACACCAGGAAACCCGTGCCGTAGTGCACACCATGTTTAATCGTTCCATAGTACACACCAGGATACATGTGCCGTAGTGCACATCAGGATAACGTGTGCCATGAGTGCACCCGATGGAAATCTGGCCAGTATAGGACATTGTCCACCATCCGGATCTCCCGATCGGTCCGAGTATGCGCATACGGAGGCTTAGTCGATGATCGCAAGTAGGGGACCTTCAAGATAATAACAGGGCAACCAAGTTTTAAGTATCTTAAGTTACCCAAGTTATGTGAATCCAAGTAAAGCTTTATAAGTTACTTACAAAAGTTTTTAAGTCTTGATTTATGGGGATTTAAGGCCAAGTTTATGGTATAGTTTCATGTATGTTTTATGTCAAGTGGTATATGATTTGGGTTTGTTACTTTCTAAACTTTGTTATGTTATTTTTTTTAAAGGAAGAATCTCATCAACATGTTTTTATTTGAGTCATGACTTAAGATACGGGTTAAGTCATGTTTTCATGTACATGTTAAGTCATGTTTTTTTATGTACAGGTTAAGTTGCGAAGAGGCTATGTAAGTTATATTTCTATCTTTTTGCTTATCTATTATTTATGTTGTCTCTAAATGTTTGGGAACCGCGCTAGTAACTAAAATAATTTTCGAAATGATTCTTACATTATAGGGATATACATACTGAGTTTATCGCACGTTTCAAAGTTTTATGTTGTCGTTTTAGGGAGCCGGATGAGAGTAAAGGCAACACACCGGAAGGACGAACCCCTGGACAACATGAGACGACCAAGGTGATTTGGGAGAGCAGTTTGTCCCATGTTTAAAGGAGTTGTTACCATGGTGTTTGTATTGTATCTAAGTTATGAGTTATGGTTGTGAAGTTGTTAGGTTAAGTATATTTGTGATAAGCTGTAAAGTTTATGATGGTTTAGGTTATGGATGTGTGTTGGGATAGGTTCTAGCCTTGTCCACTTCCGTGGACGGCAGTAATGCCCTTAGGTGAGTATTTCCGCGACGCTAATCATTAGGTTAAGTAAGGTATTAACTTAATCTGATGATTAATTGTTGTATTAGAGCAAAACAATTTGGGGATTGTATTAGGTGTTGGTGTTATAGTGTGAGGTGAAGTTAGAGGACACCCAGTGGTCTTAAGGGTATGGTATGGGTTAAGGTACGATATGGGTTTAAGGTACGGAATGAGTTTATATATGTGGTTGATTTGAGTTTACGGTATAGTTTCGGTAAATACATGTGGCCTTTTTGCGTTAATAGGTTTTGGGTTTTTTGAAACGACGCATGAGGTTTGTTTGAAATAGGAATTTTTAATAAGTGCATGACGTGAGGAGAATCCATGTATATATATGATGGCACAAAGAGGGATCGTGCATTAGGAGCCTATGTATGGATATGTAAGAAGTTGGACATGAGTTGATGCTTTAAGTCTAAGATCAGTGGTAGACCTTAAGTATGTAAAGAGATAGTGAATAAGGAGCCTATGTATGTATGTTAAAAAGGGGTCGGTTACAAGTAGAGGATGTAAATTCAAAGTTAGTGGTGAAACCTGAAATGGTTTCAAATATGAATTAGATAATGGGTTCGTCCAAGGAACAAGTGTTATAGTTATGCCTGTTTATACCGACAATATGTTTCTTCTTAGTATTTAATGACATTCGTTTTATCTCTTTTATGTTAATGATAGATGATGGACTGAAAAGTTTCGAATAAAGGGTAACCCTCATGGGAATAAGTTATAGTTTAAGGGGTATGTAATGATCTATGTGGCAACCGAGTTGGGTAGCTAGAGTTAGTAAGGAGATTTTGACTCTTGGCCTAGTTTTTAAGACGTGGGTCCTTATAATGAAGATCCTTACAAGATAACAAATCACGGGCTTTATTGCTTTAGCATATTTACCTATATGGGGACGTCATTTTTTTTTCACGATACGTTACGGATTTGGAACCACCAAACCCTCTCGCTATTCATAGTGAATTAGGGAAACTAGTCTCCACACACGTTTCTAGAATGATGGAAGTCCTTAGTAAGTTAGAGTAGAATCCCTAATCTCAATACCATGAGCAAGTGAGGAGAATGCACTGTCTTCTGGTGACTCTCCCTTCTAGTCATCCAAGTTAGCATTTCAAAATAGGTATCATGATTTTCCCTACCCATATGACTAGGATATACACGAAGAAAGGTTCCGAAAATCAGGAGGAGTATAGACCACTATGATCTTTAAGTTGCAACATCGAGAATACGAAGACTTCAAGGGTATTTTCAAATAGGAGATACCGTATTATTTTAGCAACCTCTTGGAACCCCAAACTGTTCTTCCGCTTGATCGTATGATTATGAGGATATAGAAGTGTTCAAGTACCAATGGACCTTATGGTTAGCAAAGTTAAGTTTGAACCAAGTAGAAAGTAAGGATAGAATGGGCCAAGAGTGACCCAAGATTTAAAAAGAGAGCGATGGATCAAACGATGAAATTTGCACCTCCATCCAGGACGGTCGAAAGTAGCGAAGATGGTTTTATCTGGATCAGGGAATAATGAAGTATAATTATTCTGTTTATATATATAGTCGGTTTGGGTGTAAATGGATAGTTGGCCTCACTGTATTAGATCAAGTCTGAGATGCGATATACAAGGATATCATAAGAACATTCAAGTTCCGGTAGCTCATGTCTGGGTGTGACTCTACTGAAATTCTTTTATCGTACTCATGTGTAGGGATGAACGTTAAGGGAAAGAAATACAGTGAGGAAAGGGTAAAATAATGGAGCTAGAAATTTATTATTAAGGACAGGAAAAAGGGAGTAATAAGATCAGGTGAACATGTTCATCCGGATTTGTAGAAGAGAACTATGTGAAGAGATATTCGACATGATTTGGGATTTAGAAGTCTCTATCTTCTATTTATTTGTTGATATACCGGGATCTACCTAATCATTTCCACCTAACAGCCATTATGAGGTTCAAGCCTCTTCTGGATGACTATCTTACTTCAAGTTCATTATTTGAAACAAGTCTTTATCTCACATTCACATTGTGAGTCCTCATAAAAATTTCCCTTATCATCGCAATACCAAATCCAAGTTTATCACTTCTTGTCAGTGTCCATTTTCAAGAATTCTTATGAGATCCTATTATTGTTATCGACCAATCATCCTAGCTCACCAATGCTATGTCCTTATCGATTTGTTACCAACTTACCATCAATTTCCTCATGGCGCTTGCCTTTCTTTTAACTGCTACCAACTCATCATTCCATTAGCGTTGAACTTCACTTATTTTATATGGCCCTTTATCTAGCCTACTTTTTCTTCTTGTAAGAATCATCATTGTCAACAATGAATCTACATATTATATTCAGAGTTTAGTGTCATAACTCATTCAAGATCAATAACTTATGTCTTGCCGCTCCATGTAGCTACTATAAAATATTCACGCATCCCAGACATTAATTGTCCTAATTCGAGAATCGAAGGTTTATCCTAATATCTTTCCCACCAAACCAAACTCATTTCAAGTGTTTCTTACGGGCTTCCTTATTCAAGAAATCATGGTAATCACTATCTTTATCAATTATTCTATCGTTTAGTAACCATCGTTCTTGCCCAATATATATGTATATGTCGTTGAACGGATAAATTTCTACATTCCACCTTGAAATAGTAAAGCCATCGTTGAAAATCCTTGTTTCATTGTTAGCTTAGAAATTCATGCTTATACCTCTTATCAATTGTATCTTCCTATTTCCAAGTTTTCCCTCCGCCCCTACCTATTTCTTTTATAGGAAATGAATATCAGGGAGTTAGTTCAAAAAGGTGGGGGGGGGGGGAGTAAAGTGCATAGTAGTAGCCCGTTTCGAGCGATCATGATTCATGAGGTAAAGTTAGAAAATATAGGAAACAATCTCTAAAGAAAGGTACGAGAGACCTTTGAGTTTGGAATAATTGAAATTAGGTTGTATGTTAATACTTGAAGAGGGATTAGCTCGGTTATAGAAGAATGGAAGTCGCAGGGATAGATTGTTAAAAAGGGGCACATGTTGCTACCTTAGTGTCTTACGAAGAAATGAAAGTTCTCAAATAGTTAAAAAAACAAAAAAGTGACACCCAACGTGTTGAGGCAGCTAGGAAGAATATGTATTCACCGACAAAGGTTGATTTGGAAAGTTATGCGAAATAGGAGTCCATAGCCTTATGAATAATCGGCTTAGTTATTTATTCACGATGATGACCTTAGGATTATACTAGATAATTGGCAGGATTGTGAAGATATGCCGAAGGAATGAGCAAGCCAGATATTCACGTTGGATAAATGAATTTATCAAGTCTCAAGAGTGAATCATAGAGGGAGCTAGCGACTTCGTAATGTCCCAGGTGAAGGATAGGAAGTATATGATAACATAAGTAAGTTATGGCCCTTCTGAAGATTACAAAGATAAAACATCGCGCCCAAAAGAGTGTTAGGTTATCCTTTGGGGTGACTATTTCCATAAAGCTCCAAGAATGCAACCTAATTTCAAAAGTGCCAAGAAGAATGGCATATGTGGAAGTAAGTAGTCCAAAAACCCAGTTGTGAACGAATATAAGGGAAGTTCTGAGGATCTAGAGTGTGCCCCCTTGGGGGGGGTCACTGGTACTTTTTACGAAGAAGGGAGATGGCAGTTTAAGATTGTGCATAAACTATAAAAGATTGAATAAGGTTTCCATCAAGAATAAGTATCCCCTTCCTCGCATTGACAACCTATTTTATTAGTTACTCAGAGTTGGAAGACTTTCGAAGGTTGATTTGAGGTTAGGTTCACATCAAACAAGAATCAAGTCGGAAGACATACATAGGGCTGCTTTTAAGACTTGTTACGAATATTATGAGTTCTAGTTATGTCTGTGGGCTCACCAACGTGCTAACAGTATTTATGGGATTCATGAACCAAGCATATGGATGAGTATAGGCAACCTATTATTGCGCTTATTGACAATGTTTTGGCCCACACAAAGACTCAAGAAGAATATGAAGCCTATATGAGCACTAGATTACAAACCTTGAGGGAGCCTCGGCTAGTTACGAAATCTTCAAGACATGGACTTCGTATAAAGGGAATGACATTTTAAAGCACACAACAACCTAAAATGCACTTAAGGTCATCCACAGAGGTGGGTACGGTTATAAATTAATCCAGGTCGGTAATTAGTTCTAAAATAAGAGGTTTTTAGGCAGAATAAATCATGGTCAACGATGCATTCAAAACAAGTTTAAATGTTTCCCTGCCACAAACCAATTTGTAAAGAAAAACCCCCAAATTTGGGTAGACCGAGGAATGTGAAGGAGCCCTTCAAGGATTTAAGAGGAGACTCAGTCTAGTTCAAGGGCACACCTAATATTCTGGCCTCAATGGTACTGATGGTGCGGGACATGGGAATAGAGATGGTATATCAAAGGGGAACGTGAAACTAAGATTAACTAAGTCACATAAGCATCCTTTTCGATTAGAAGAGATCAAAGAGAGGCAATTGAACAATAAGGACATGATGCATAAATATACTCCAGAGAGAAGAAAAGAAGGATGCTAAGTTTTGACCTATGGACAAGGGACCCTTAGACTCCACTATTCGCTTAGATGTACCCAAAAGGCAAAGGCCTGAAAGGAAAGACTTGTCATGGAGAGGATAACACCTTCTCAACCCAATTTCCTTAACTTTTATTTCCCCCATATCTGAAAGGACAAACAGAAAGAACCAACCCAAATCATGATAGGTATGCCCAAAGTCTGTGCGCTAGATTCCAAGTAATGAGGGAAAAGAAGAATTACCTTTAGCTATAGATATATATATCCAGCCAACAAGATAACAAATCAAGCCTTCAGAACACTGCACGACATGAATGAAATTATAAATTGGAACCATACCAGATTGGGAATGCATTCAGACAAATCATGCCTTCATAATTATATATTCCTTGAAATCCAAACAAATATTCATAAGAATTACCTTTAGCTATAGATATATATATCTAGCCAACAAGATAACAAATCAAGCCTTCAGAACACTCCACGACATGAATGAAATTATAAATTGGAACCATACTAGATTGGGCATGCATTGGAGGGAGAAGTCCAAATCCACCGACAACGTGTCAAAAAGGATTAAAGCTGATCAAGTAATTGTTCTTGTAAACATATGGAACCTTTATAGTTTCAGCCAGGGGGCAAAGTATTCCTTAAGTTTTACTAACAAAAGACGTACGAAGTTTTAATATTAAAAGGAAGTTAGGCCCTCGGTATACCGGGTCCTGTGAGATTAGTGAAAGAATGAGCTCTATGGTATGTAGGTTCGCGCTCCCAACTGATTTAGAGCACGTTCATGGCACATTTCATGTTGTGCAGCTTTGGGAATATGTTCCTAGGTTAGATCAAGTATAGACCACGAACTGTCTGGGTCGAACCTTTCTCTCCAGAGATCATGTGGGAAACAGAGGGAGACATGCGAAACAAGTACCCCCCCATCTGTTTTAAGGTAAGGCGTTAGGGATATGAGGATAGTATTCTCAAGTTTTGGGGACGAAACTTCTTTTAAGGGGAGTAAGCTGTAATAACCCAAAGAAAATCACCCCTTAATACATATTATTAGCTTAAATAATTAAGGTTAAAAATAATTGTTATTAATTAAAGCGCGTGTTCCAATTTTTTTCTAACCAAGTGTGTGTTTTGTAGGATTTGAACAGTGCAACGGTCGTCAAGTATATCCGTCTAAAATTTCTTTTCTTAATGTTTCTCTTTCGATAATTTATAGTGATGATTTATCAGGTCCTCCTTTACCCAAGTCAATTTAAGATATAATTATGAAAGTTTTCAAGGAGATACATACATATATATACATATATATATATATATATATATATATATATATATATATATATATATATATATATATATATATGAATATTTGTTTGGATTTCCATGGGTTACCAATAATATTTTATGTTATACCAAATTAAGTAAATTGGGTTTAGGATTATATAAATATGAGAGGAAGATTAAATGGATCAAATTGTCTCCATTTGGGCCTCATGTGGATCGGGTATAGTTAAGGAAGAAGAGAGGGGGAGGATGTCTTTTGGGCTTTAATTATATTAATGGGTATATGAATATGGGTACAATTAGAGGTGTTCATCATTTGAAACACAAACACACTCCCTCTCATCTCTTGCTCCCTCTTTCATCTAAGACCACCCAACTTCCCCACCCTCTACCTGCCGACACCCCGCCAGCCGGCCGCCCTACCCAGCCACCGCGGGCGTTGTCCCGACCGCCGCACCACCTTCGCAGCACCACCATCATCATTATCTCATCTTCCCTCTTCCTCTTGTGG
Source organism: Portulaca oleracea (assembly GCA_029582165.1). NCBI lineage: Eukaryota > Viridiplantae > Streptophyta > Magnoliopsida > Caryophyllales > Portulacaceae > Portulaca > Portulaca oleracea. The sequence continues at coordinate 20,278,367 of CM055887.1, forward strand.
TAATTGTTTCCATCTTCCACACTCACTCTATTAGAGTTTTACATGGTTATAATCTAATTTCTAGGGGTTCTTTTCATATTTTCAGATATTAATCAAGTGATACTTAAGTTCAAGAGGTGGTGGTGGAAGGAATCCAAGTACTAAAGTGAGAATTGGGAAAGTTTATGAAGAAAAATTGATGATTTATGTCTTGAATTGGTATTGTCTTAATAGATTGTGACATGCATGTGATTTAGGAGGTTTAAATCCTTATGAGAAATTAAGTTTGTAGCTAGCGTATAGATCCATGTGTTTAGATTGGGATTTGGATAGCAAGAAGATGATTTCTATGGCTTTTAGTGTTGAATTTGTAAAGTGTAGTGTTTAGGAGCATTATGTATATTGAATTGAGCTTTGCATGTGTGGGTTTTGGTAAGAGATGAAGGCTTTCTTCATGTTTATAATTATGAAAATTTGTGTTCTTGGTTGGAGGCATGATTTGGAGAGTGATTAAGGTGAATTAGTGAGTTAAACATGCATGCAAGTGAGTTCGTGAAGTAATATTGGATTCTAGTCGGTTTCTGAAATTCCAGAGGAAATGTAATATTATTTAGAGCTATTTTATGGCATGATTAGATAGTTTAAGGTGTTAGCTAACACCTGGATTTTGTAGTTCGTCGTTTTGATATGTATATTAAGAGTTATGGCCAAAACCGTAAGATGACGCAAATCTAAGAATGTTTGACGTCAGTCCAAAGATGTGCACTTTTTTCGTGGGTTTAGAGATCTCTTTGGTTTTAATACTAACATCAAAGTTTTAGATCATTCTTTAAGCTTTCTAGAATGGTAAATTTTGTAACTATCGGATGTTGGGATAAAAAGTTATGAGACTTCGATTATTGGGCTAATAATCTGAATCACCCAGAACATGTTTTGGGCCTGCCTGTGTGTTGGGCCAAAATCCGACCCTTTCCCATGCCCAAATCAACTTGTGGTTAAACTGAAAGTTGGAGTATATATTACAAGCTTTCCGTAGATAGTTTGCACGGCCCGAACCGTTAAGTAGAGCTCGAGTTATGATTTTCCGAATAATTGAAGTTTAAATGGTTATTATTCTGGGCAGCTTGTAAAGATATTAGTTTTTACCCCTTGTAGCCATGTTTCTAGCTTTCATGGTCAACTATAAAGTTGTAGCGAGGATTTCAAGTTTTTTGAAAAGTCCTCTTATGCTTTGATACGATGTTTATGGAAGAAGTAATGACCTCTTTAGTGCAACTTAGGAAATTACATTCTTTAGCTAGTTAGTAGTCATGAATAATTTATTAAAATTCCATCCTCCCATCTAGGTTGAGTTCTATTCATGTTCTCTCATCTTTTCTAAGTTCCTTCAAGAGATCGTTGCCCTCCAGCTGTTCAAGTCTCTGCTCGTCCCGTGCTTGTTTCTAAAGTCTCAGGTACGTATATTGCCTGTAACATTTTTAAGTTAATTACATGATTTCTTTTAGGTCATATAAATCCTATCTCTATTTTAAAATTTACGTCGTTTATGCCAATCTTATATGTCATGTTAAAGTATAAATAAATAAGTTTATGTGGTTTTATGTACTGAGTAAGCTTCGTAAAGTAAAGCATCATACTTAACTATTTATGAAAATACAATTTGTTTTTACGCCTTATAAAGCTCATGTTTATCTTAAGTTTCATATTGTTTACTTCAATGCTTTATGTCATGATAAAGTAGAGTATAAAAAGATTTATGGGGTTCTAAGGACCAAAGTAAGATTTATTAAATAAAGTATCCTACTTGAGTTTGTAAATACACGTTACCATGGTAATATATATATATATATATATATATATATATATATATATATATATATATATATATATATATACACTATGTGGGTACTTTTGGCTAGTGTTTTTATAGTAACAAAGTATTGTTTTTATTAAGGTTTTTCACGAGAGGGTTACCATACGAGGGCGAGTTGAGCCTGAGAGTGTTTTATGAATAGTTTACACCATAGTTAAGTCTTATATGAAACCCAATATGATAAGATTAAGGGCAAGTCATGTTTTCAAGTTTCTAGAGTAAATAAAGGCCCCGCCCATGTAATTGTGCTTAGAGCACACTAGGAAACTCATGCCTTAGTGCACACCATGTTTAATCGTGCCATAGTGCTCACCAGGATACATGTGTCGTAGTGCACATTAGGATAACTTGTGCCATGAGTGCACCCGATGGAAATCTGGTTAGTATAGGACATTGTCCACCATCCGGATCTCCCGATCGGTCTGGGTATGCACATACGGAGGCTTAGCCGATGATCGCAAGTAGGGGACCTTCAAGATAATAACAGGGCAACCAAGTTGTAAGTATCTTAAGTTACCCAAGTTATTTGAATCCAAGTAAAGCTTTATAAGTTACTTACCAAAGTTTTTAAGTCTTGATTTATGGGGATTTAAGGCCAAGTTTATGGTATGGTTTCATGTATGTTTTATGTCAAGTGGTATATGATTTGGGCTTGTTACTTTCTAAACTTTGTTATGCTATTTTTTTTAAAGGAAGAATCTCATCAGCGTGTTTTCATTTGAGTCATGAGTTATGATACGGGTTAAGCCATGTTTTCATGTACAGGTTAACTCATGTTTATTTATGTACAGGTTAAGTTGCGATGAGGTTATGTAAGTTATATTTCTATCTTTTTGCTTATCTGTTATTTATGTTGTCTCTAAAGGTTTTGGAACCGCGCTAGTAACTAAAATAATTTTCGAAATGATTCTTACATTATAGGGATATACGTACTGAGTTTATCTAACGTTTCAAAGTTTCATGTTTTCGTTTTAGGGAGTCGGCTGAGAGTAAAGGCAATACACCGGAAGGACGAACCCTAGGCAGCATGAGACATCGAAGGTGATTTGGAGAGCAGTCTGTCCCACGTTTAAAGGAGTTGTTACCATGGTGTTTGTATTGTATCTAAGTTATAAGTTATGGTTGTGAAGTTGTTAGGTTAAGTATGTTTGTGATGAGCTGTAAAGTTTATGATGGTTTAGGTTATGGATGTGTGTTGGGATATGTTCTAGCCTTGTCCACTTCCATGGACGACCGTAATGCCCTCAGGTGAGTATTTCCACCGCGTTAATCATTAGGGTAAGTAAGGTATTAACTTAATCTGATGATTATCCTGGGGGTGTTACACTTTGAAATATTTTTCCTTTTTTCAGTAAAACATCAACAATTTGTATAATTTTTGCTTTTGGGAGTGAGTTGCTCATTTTTGGTTTCTTTGCACTTGTCTACGAATGAATTATGAATTATGAGAACCTCTTCTTCTTCTTCTTCTTCTTCTTCTTCTTCTTCTTCTTCTTCTTCTTCTTCTTCTTCTTCTTCTTCTCCTTCTCCTTCTTCTTCTACTTCGAATGAATGGATGAATAATGGTTTGTCATATATGTTGACTTAAGATATCAATATAGTAAACCTTGGATAACAATACAGTAAACTTTGGATAACAATATAGTAAACCTTGAATATTAATATGGTAACCCTTTTACATTAATATGACAATCCCTGTATGATACAATACCTTCAATTCATAGAATAAAACACTTTAAAAGTTTTTAATACATGATAACCAAGGTTTACTATATTGTTATCCAAGGTTTACTGTATTGTTATCCAAGGTTTACTATATTGATACCTAGGTCAACATATATGACGAACCATTATTCATTCATTCATTCAAAGAAGAAGAAAACGAAGAATAAGAAGGAGAAGAAAATGAAGAATCTAAGAAGAAGAAGAAGAAGAAGAAGAAGAAGAAGAGGTTCTTATAATCCATTATTCATTCGTAGACAAGTGCAAAGAAACAAAAAATGAGTAACTCACTCCCAAAAGTAAATATATAAATTGTTGATGTTTACTGTAAAAAGCAAAAATATTACAAAGAAACCAAAAACCCCATCATCATCTTCTTTCTCTTTCTCTTTCTTCTTTTTCTTCTTCTTCTTCTTCTTCTTCTTCTTCTTCTTCTTCTTCTTTTTCTTCTTCGATTTCTTCAATTTCTTCTTCTTCTTCTTCTTCTTCTTCTTCTTCTTTTGGCACCTCATTGAACCCCATTTTTCTCTTTAAAAAAAAAACTCAACCAGTTTTTACATTGGAACAAAAAAAAAAACACATGGCATGTCTAGTTATCATTTTAGGCCCCATCTTTAATTAAAAATTGGGACCTTCATGTCCTTATAAGACCATTAAGTCAATTTGCATTATCGGCCGACGACCGTCCTTTATAGTCAATAACCCTTTCTGTTTTGTGATTTTATTCCAGTCCAGTTGGCCCAGCAGGCTCAAATTGGTTAACCACCCAAGTAGCCCATATAGTTTATGTAGAAAGCCTAATTGAGCAACAAATTAATCAAGAACCAATTCTAGTACAAACTAGTTATGCTACCTGTCCTACAGAAGGGTTAGACCCTATTTTTTATGATATGATAAATTTATCTTATCCGTGACATTTTTAGTTATTTTACTCCACATTTTTCAAACTATTCATATTTCCCTACGTACCTTACACATTATATTTAAAAATTTATATATTTAATAAATATTGTGAATGATGTGACTTTCTTTACTCACAATACCTTATTAAAAATTATAAACTATATTTAAAAATTCTTGTTTTAAGTATGTGACTTATATTTCCAAACACTATCCTATCCACCAATTCCATCCCACTCCATTCCACCCTCCAACTATCTTACACTCTAAAAGAACATGACCCAAGTTTTGCAACTGTTAATTATTAGTTTTTAATTAAATCTAGATACGACGACTCGTACTGTCAAAATTTCCCGACTGAAAATACACATGACGTGTACTGCCCTTCACCAAATATACACGTAATCTGTATTCTACCCATCTGTTTGAATTGATAGGTCTAATAACATAATTTTCAATTGATGTTAGGATCCTTAGTTATTGTATTCAAGGGCAAAACAACAAATTCAAGTGTGAATATAAGTTACAAAGCAAGTCGTTTATTATCAAATTGTACTCGAGGACAAAATGGTAAATCTGAATGTGAATATAAACTATAAGGCAAACTTCTTGTTATTATATTATATTTAAGGGCAAAATAATAAATTTGTATCTAAACAAAAGTTGCTTATTATATTGTATTCGAGGGCAAAAGAGTAATTTTTTGTGTGAACACAAGTTATAAGGTTGGTAGGTAGACAAACTGTTGATTGTATTATTATATTTATGGACGAAAGAGTAATTACGTAATGTGAAAACAAGCTAGCAAGCAGCCAAACTAACCTCCAGAACACACAACAACTACTCTCTTTTCTACTTTGTTATTGACAATAATATTTATGACAAATCAAGATCGACATAAAATGATACATTAAGGGAAAAGTTTTGGCACACAACCTTACCACCAAAGTGGAAAATATTTTTGTGGAAATATTGGCATAATGCCTTCTAACTTGGAAAACAGACAAGTCAGAGAATATTTACAGGATAATGTACAGAGCAATTTGAGAAGAAAAGCCTCAAACGTGAATTGATTTCACTGTCCATAAGAAATTATTTGTGCTTTATTAAATTAGATGTTCAAATAATTAACAAATATCCCTACACGATTAATCAAGCCTAGTGAATTCTTATATGAGCAAAACTAAGATCCCTCATGTTTATGTGAATTAATAACAAAAAAGGAAGATAGAGAGTGGGGGGGGGGGGGACAGGGTTGTCAACCGTTGGTTATGCAACTTTACAAATAAAATTCTCCTTTTATCTTCGCAATTTGATTATTGGATAAAGTTGTAGTTAACTATTTATTTAAACTAAATTAAATAGATGATAAAACAAAAATTACACAATGTAATTAAGTATACTTATATGTTCCGTGTTCTCGCACTATGTACAAACATGAAAAATGCCAAGTGCTAGTCCAATAGTAGCCCATTAGCTAAGAATTAGTCCAAGACTCCAAGTAGTGCTCCCTATCATAACCTAGTGATCGAAATGTTTTCCCACAACCAATGTGAGACATTTTTCACCTTCCACTCTCTTTAATTTCAAATACCAAAGCTATCAACAATCCGCCACTAGCTATGTATTTGATAAGTGTCTTCTGTTAAATTTAGATTATGAATACAAAAATGTATTTACGATTTCAACTTTTGATTAGTGTAAGTATTCCATATTAAATTTCGACAAAGTGTTACGTGACTATTTAATTAAACCTGCACTTAAACATGAAAGTGGAAATACTATTGTAACGCCTTGAAAATTCAATTATGAACAAGTCAAACATTGATTAACACTAACAACGAAAGTTTCATTTTTTATGGGCGTTACTGCCGTATCCCGCAAGGAATATAACGCAAGAAGGAAATGAAACTAATAAATGATAACTGTTACTTCAATTTAATCAAACGAAAGAAAACTTCAAATTCTAGAGACAACATAAACTAACATTACTAACTTAAGTCTAAACATTAACTAAACTTTATTCTCAAACTACTAACTTCAATGTCCTCACTTTTAGAACTCGTTCCCACCACAAAACTTTTTACTTGAGAACAAAAAGTTTAATAACATGAGGATGACTAAATAATGTCTACCCCTAACTGTCAAAACAAATTAAAATTTATTTCAATTCATTTAGGGGGAGAAGTGAACAAGACAAAATCTTTTCGCAAACTATTTAACCCTACCAACCAGAACCATCTTTCACAGATTTATTAAGCAGGCGAAGCTTGCTTATTTGCTCCTCTCCAAGACTTCCAATAGAATCATTTCTCATCAACATCATCACAATCTTCATCACAATCACAACACTACAACAGAACACGCCTGCGGCGACCGTTACTATCGGTCGCAATCGGCCTCTATCGGTTGCGGGAGAGGGCGGGCAACCGATATCAGTGACCGATACGTATCGGTCGCTACATATCCGTTGTTTGTCAAACCGGGCGACCATATCGGTCGCCAAACTTGTGTCCGATACACCAGACAGCGACCGATACTAATCGGTCACTAATCAGCGACCGATATGGTATCGATCGATACAAAGATTTGCCGATCGATCAAACTAGCGACTAATACTGTATCGGTCGCCAAGTAACAATCACTAATAGTGACCATTAATCAGCGACTGATACGTATCGGTCGCAGAATTTAATAAATTTTTTTTAAAAAAATTCAGGATTGTGATCGACTAGGTTATAATCATGCTGTGTTTGTCGATATGTTTATGAATTATCAGTCGCTGCTATTATTATATTACCCAATATATATATATATATATATATATATATATATATATATATATATATATATATATACAACTACATATTTATCCAACTGTCAGTTTCATACATAACATAATTAAACATATATAATATTGAACATTCATGCATAAATTTCATACATAATCTAAGTTTCATACGTACATACGTTAAATATTCATACGCATATACTAACTTAATAACCATACATATATATAATAACTAAAAATTCATAAGTTCAAGGTTGGGGAGGGAATTGCGGGGATCATGATAAGTTTAGATATTGAGACGGGGAAGAAGAACTACCGGCTTGTTGTTGATGTTGGAAAACTTGTGTCAGTTGGCTTTGAATCTGGGAGAGGGCGGATGTGTGGGCAGCAAGTTGATCCCATATAATAGTATCGGTGGACGGGGTTGCGCCGGCATGCCTCAAAGAAGAACTACCCTGGGCGGGGGGTGGAGTATCTTAGAACATCGAGGTCGCACTCCCAAGACCATAGACAACTTGGTCTTTGGGTTTGTACCCCCTGCCAATTGGAGGTACAACTCCCTAGCTTCCGGGGAGTTCTCGATTATGCCACGCTCCTCACATTTTTTGTGAAAAGTTTCCTGTAAGCATTTATATATAAGTAGCAAATACAATCCAAAACTGGCATAAAACATGCACGACCACACGTCGGAGTTCAAATTCAATCCAAAACACACATTAAACATGCCCGGCCACATGTCGGATTTCAAATTCAATCCAAACACAACTTTAAGGTTCAATGGCCACTCGCCGGAGTTCAAATACAATCCAAATACAACTTTAAGGTTCAACGGCCACATGCTGGAGTTCAAAAACAATCCAAACACACATAAAACATGCACGGCTACACGCCGGAGTTCAAATACAATCCAAATACAACTTTAAGGTTCAACGCCCACACGCTGGAGTTCAAAAACAATCCAAACACACATAAAACATGCACGGCTACACGCCGGAGTTCAAATACAATCCAAAACACACATTAAACATGCACGGCCATACGCCGGATTTCAAATTCAATCCAAACACAACTTTAAGGTTCAAAGGTCACACGCCGGAGTTCAAATACAATCTAAACACACATAAAACATGCACGGCCACACGCCGGAGTTAAAATTCAATCCAAACACACATAAAACATGCACGACCATCAAAGCATTGAATTTGGCGCATCGTGTCTTACTTTGATGGACCTATGAATCTCACTTGCAAGAAAGTCCAACATGATTTCTATTAGACCCTTTACTATAAGCTTCTCTTTCAGACCCACCTTATTTTGATGCCCACCAGGCTGCACAATAGAAACACTATATTGTACCGAATCTGAGACGCTTCTAACTCCCATAGCACTATATACCTCGCGCAATTTCATTGCTGAGATTGGGCTCCTTTTTGAGAACTAGACAAATAAAGGAGAGTCGATACGAATCATGAAAGTCATTTTCAACCATAGATTTTCAGGTCACAAACACACTCTCCTTGTACATTTACAAGATCCAAACTCAACCTCTTTTCATGACATTTACAACTAAGATACTAGAACTATAAATTAACCTACTTACTACTCTAAACTACCATGACTAACAACCTATATTATTATGTAGCAACTGGTTGTTGAGTACTTAAGTTAGTAAATGGATGTGACATAATTATTAATAACTAATGTCTTCATTTGGAGTTATGAGTAATTAAGTTAGCAATTAGGTTGGATTAGCAACAAGTTTACACTACTAATTTTGTTCGATAACTTAATTAAAGGCTAGTCTCTAAATGCCAATTCAGCCTTGTTGTGTTGAACAAGTTGTCGGAGTTATATGTACGGATGATCAATCGGTTGTGACGTAGCAAATGTCGATCGTTCTGCATTTAGTTCCCAACCACCTTTAAAACGAACACCTAAGAAATCAGGATTGAGTTCTTGGGTGTTCATTTTAAAAGTGGTTGGGATGCTAAATACAACGATCGGCATTTGGTATGTCACAAGCGGTTGATCACCTATACATATAACTCCGACAACTTGTTCATCACAACAAGGCTGAATTGGCATTTAGAGACTAGCCTTTAATTAAGTTATCCAACGAAATTGGCAGTCGCATAAATTCATTCCTAATCAAACATAATAACTAACTCACTTACTAATAACTACTGAAATCATCCAAACTCGACACTTTTCATGATATCTACAACTATGCTACTTAAATGGTTGTTGAGTATTTACATAGCAACTTGTTGTTGATTACGTAAATGGACGTTATATACAATTTATGTCTTCATTTGGAGTTATAAGTAATTAAGTTAGCAATTAGGTTAGATTAGCAACAAATTTATGCTACCAACTTCATAGGCTAACTTAATTAAAGGGACGTCATCAAGCAGCAGATTCATACTTCTTATGGGGAACGATCTGTCAGAGTTTTATAAATAGGTCATCATGGGCTTGCGATGTATGAACGCTGGTCCTGATTTATTTAGTTTCGCAAAAAGCTATGAGATAAACTCCCACAAAATCAAGATTTGATTTTGTGGGTGTTTATCCCATAACTTTTTCCTAAACTGAATGCATCACGACCATCATTCATATGTCGCAATCACATGATGACCTATTTATAAAACTATGACAGATTGTTCCCCATGACAAGTATGAATCTGTTGTTTGAAGACATACCTTTAATTAAGTTAGCCTACGAAGTTGACAGTCACGTAACATTGTGCCTAACCAAACATAATTGCCAACCCTCACTTACTAATAACAACCAAAATCATCCAAATTAACTCAACCATTCCTAAGCTACCATAAATGATAACTTACCTACTGCTCAACCCTAAACATTACACGTAAGATATTAGCGTTTTCCATGTCGTAGCTTCAAATGAATTTGAAGCGTGCTAAAACAACATTTCAAAGACTGAGGATGATAATCCCCAAATTTTCAATATGTTGTTTAGCGACGAATTCCAATGAATTTCATGGAGAAAGGTACTTATCGACAATGTTTTATTTGATTTCAAGTTGGGATGATTCTCTATAATGTCGTTGTCTCCTATACTTTAATAAAACGTACTTTTTTTTTATAGGTTTTGTTCATCAACTAATCCTAGTAGCTTCCCTTGCATAATATTTTTATTAACCATAAACCCTATATTACTCAAATAAATTACTCAAATTCAACAACATATATGAATTTTACAATTAAAAATCAACAAATTCAACAACATATACTCTTACTTTAATAAACAATAATATTCTAACTTTAATTTCAAGCCCTAAGAATCTAATACTATAATAAACTCTAAACATTCATAATTCACCCTAAAAATTTACATTCAAAACACTATTCTAAATTTAATTTCAAACCCTAAACTTGACTAACACTAAACACTACCCTAAATTTGAATTTCAAACCATAACCACAATAAAATTACTCAAATAAATAACTCAAATTCAACAACATATATGAATTTTACAATTAAAAATCAACAACTTTAATAACATATACTTTTACTTTACTAAACAACAATAATATAACTTTAATTTCAAACCCTAACATCCTAATACTATAATAAACTCCAAACATTCATAATTCACCCTAACAATTTACATTCAGACCACAATTCTAAATTGAATTTCAAACCCTAAACTTAACTAACACTAACCACTACCATAAATTTGAATTTCAAACCATAGCCACATTAAAATTACTCAACTAAATTACTCAAATACAACAATATATATGAATTTTACAATTAAAAATCAACAATTTAACTACAAAAATAAATTAGGGGACTCACATTGGTGGTTGCCGGATATGTTGCGTTGGTGGTTGCCGGAGAAGAATGCCCGGTGGTCGCCGGTTTCCGGAGCGTCGGTCGGAACCAAAGGTGGAGGCCGGAATCGCGCGTGAGTGGTGGGCGGTGGTTTGGGTCGGCGAAAACATGGAGCGAGAGAGAAAACAAAACAGCAGCGGGTATCGATTACAATTTCTGGCCGGTCTATCATTAAAAGGAGCCAGCGACCGATACCCAGCGACCGATACGGTATCAGTCGCTGGCTCAACGACCGATAAGAAGTCAACGTTATTAAATATGACCGTTGTCATATTAATTGAAGGCGGCGACCGATACCCAGCGACCGATACGGTATCGGTCGCTAACTTCGCTAAGTTGCGACCGATATTGTATCGGTCGCTAATCAGCGACCGATACGGTGTCAATCGCTGCCTATCCGTCGCCCATGTCAATTTGAGCGATCGATACATATCGGTCGCCTGAGTCGGTCGCCGCAAGCGTTTCATGTTGTAGTGCAATTACAATCTTATTCTCAATTTCAATCACACAGATGACCATCTATATCACACGTGCACACACTTAACCCTAGGGAAGTATCACTCATCGGACATCCCTGATCTCTTGACAACTCCCCTGCAGGATACCAGATCCTAGTCTTTGGGGACATTTTCCGAACCCGCATTTATGTCCCGTTTGAATTATTAGTCAAGATTAATACTTCACATCATCCAAGTCTCAGTCAACCAATCACAATTTCCAAAACAATTGTAAAATCTCACATAAAGAACTGTCTACATTTAACAACTTAAAAGAACATCGTCAACATCGAAAATAGACAGTCAATTTCCACCACTTGGGCCTGTAAATTTCAAAGGTAAGTATACTTTGGTAAATACTTACCGAAAATTAACGAAAATTACTGAAAGTTACTTAAATTTCCAAAAGTTATAAAAACTTACCAATATTTTTATTTTTTATTTTTTGATTTTTAATTTTTAATTTTTAATTTTACTCATATTTAACTTTTAATTTTTAATATTTAATATTTAATATTTAATATTTAATTTTTAATTTTTAATTTTTTTTAAAAAATTTCAAATTTCAATTTTAAAATTTTAAAATTTTAAATATTATATTTTATATTTCACATTTCACATTTCATATTTCATATTTTGTATTTCGTATTTTGTACTTTGTATTTTTCATTTTAAATGTTAAATGTTAAATTTTAAATTTTTTATTTTTATTTTAAATTTTAAATTTTTATTTTAATTTTTAATTTTTAACTATTATAATTATAAGATATCAAAAATTAAAATATTTTAATTTTATTTAATCTTTTTCTATTTTTCACATTTTATTTTATTAATTTTTAGTTGTTTAATTTTTTAATTTTTTTAATTTTTTTTAATTTTTTAATTTTTAATTTTTAAAATTTAAAATTGTTAATTTTTGTAATTTTTAAATTTTTGTAATTTGTAATATTTTTATTTTTTATTTTTTTATTTTTTTATTTTTAGTGTTTAATATTTTTATTTTAATTTTAAATTTTAAATTTTTTTATTTTTACATTTTTAAATTTTTTAGTGTTTTATTTTTATTATTTTTTAATTTTTAAATTTTGATGTTTTTAAAACTTCTAAAATTATAAATTTTTAAACTGTAACCTTTAATTTGTTCCGTTCGTATTTCCATAAATTTATCTAAATTTACATAAACTTACTAAAAGTTAACAAAAATGACCAAAATTTACCAAAATTTACCAAAAGTAACATTTACCCTGCCTACCACTTACCAATAAAATTTACGTGGAGTTCAACATGCTCATGAGTGGAGGAGCTAACCAGGATTACTGTTTTGAGTCCACTCTCCCACGTATTCTCAAAAATTGTTATGCCTTCAAGAAGGATGAGGTGGTGAACATCGAGCTATGGGTTCTGGGAGACATCGATCTACTACGAGGGGTCGAATATTTCTCGCGGTTGTTTCTAACCCCCAAGATTTGAGGGCAAATTCTCTCCAGCCTGGAGAGTCTGATCCATGAGGATCAAGGGGCTACTTAGCGCCTCACAAGCCTTACGGACCAATCCCAAGATTTTTGAATGCTTTGGGGAATTTGGTTTCGGATCGAAAAAGACTCGTCGTGAACTGGTTAATTTTTCAAATGCTCTTTCTTTATATTTTTTTCGATGTAGGACTTCTAATTCATGGGTGAACTCTAACAACTAGTAACAAGGAAAAGAAGGTGTGGGTTCATTTTGAGAAATATAGGTTAACACAGGTGCTAATAATTGCCATCCACATTAACATTGTGGTTCGATTTTAGATAGTTTGAATGTTTCATTTAATATTTGATATCAAGCTACAGACTGGATTGAAAGCTATAGCATCACATCATTGTATGTACAGATAAACTCACTACTCAGCTTCATAAACTTGAATATGACAGGACATCTTCAAATAGCGCCAAGCAGATTAAATCATTAATTAAAATACCACTTGTTGAGATGTTAGAATAAAAAAAAATGAAGACATTTTGTTCTTATTATATGAATGAATGAAATGGGGAACACAATATTGAATCATAACTACCATCCAAAACTGTATAGTCCTCACGATAAACCTACATCGATCATGATTGACATTGGTGTATGTACAAGTCCATGTAAATAAATATATATATGTTATGTTGATTCTAAGGCTATCTGGGACTATGATTATGATATAAGTTCACGTTGATCAGTGGACCAACACAAAATATTAAAATTAAGTGTCTCTTATGCAGTTAAACTTGTATATAAATGTCTCTTCAACCAAGTTTAAAGTAAGAACACAGTTTACACGCATGGCCGTATTATGTCCATATAGGTGCAATGGGTGGAAGTGATCAGAGGGGGGTTCTTGGCACTGAACAGGTTTTCAACAATTCATGTGAGCCAAATATAAAAAAATAAAATAGTACCATCATTAGTACTTATAGAGTCAACGATAAGTTTTATTTCACTACAAATTGAAGTTATACTGTAAGGGGGAAAAATAGAGGTCTATATTAATATGCAAAAAAAATTACTTGAAAATACCCCAATATTTGGAGGTACCCTTAGTTTTTGGATTAATAATTATTTGGTGATTTTTCAGTCATTAATTTTATTAAGTAACCGAAATATCTTCATTCTTCTTCTTTAAAGGTATTTCTTCACGAATGGAAGAACATGGGCATTTCGATCACTTAATAAAATTGATGACCAAAAAAGCACCTAATAATTACTAATCGTAAAATTAAAGGTACCCAAAATGAGTTTTAAAAAGTTGGGCCAACAGAAAAATATTTCACCAAAAGTTAAGGTACCTTAGAGTAATTTTTTGCAATACCGATTTATGCACGAGATTTGTCTAAATGACTAAGTAGGGGCGAAACAGTAAGGAGCGAGGGAATAACGGGACCAAACGGGGTCATGGTCCCCCTAAACTTCTATGACAATACTACTTTAAATATGCAAACGGGCCCATGGTCCCTTCAACTCCACGACAGTACTAGCAAAAATAGACATACATAGTAATTCATCAATTCTATATTATCTGTTACCTTTAATCTAGTATCAATTAAACTTTAACAACTTGAATCATTAATTTTTCCCAATTTACAACATTTTATTTCACGAAAGTAGTATCATTAGTTTTTGAACTAAATATGTTAGGATAGTTTATTTATATCCCTTTAGGTTTATGACAGTTCTAAATCCAACCATTACGTTTTTAATTTAATATTGACCTAATCTAATGTTTTGAACCAATTCCATTAATTAACTACTTTTCTGGTGAAATTGACAACTTTTTCTGGAGTATATATGAGTTATGATAAAATTTATTTGCTGAAATGACGTTAATTTTAGGAAATAACTTTCATTTACATATTATATATTCATCGAAAAAGTTGTTAAATTTTTCAAAAAAGTAGATAATTGAAATTAGTTAAAAAACTTAGGGTGGATAAATATTAACTCAAAAAATATCATGGTGAATTTATAAATATCATAAACCTGAAGAGATGATACGCAAAATTTCCAAATATATTATCGTAAAACTACATATAGTAATGCTTTGCTAAAATATGATACTCCCTCCGTTCTTTTTTATCTGTCTTTTAAGGTTTTCAGTACCAATCTTTAATTAGTAATTTCTATTATAAAATTTTTTATAAAAAATTATAATATTATACTTTTTTAATAATTTTTTTTATTACGAATCTAATGACATCAACTTTGTATGATGAATCATTATACAAATTAAGATATTAACAGTCAAAGTTTTTTAATTCAATTTTCTAGGCAACAAATAAATAAAAACGAAGCTAGTATAAGAAATTATTAGTGATCAAAGAACATTGGAACCATGGAATATTTATTAAATGACAAATAATATGGAACAAAGAGAATATACTACTCCCTCATTCCTCAGTACCTATTACTTTAATTGACTATTAAATTTTTTGTAATATTTATTACTTTACGATTTATATATAATATTAAAGGTTGTTTTTATTAAATTTACCTCTTATTTTATCATTTTCCACACAATTATAACTAAAGTAGAAGCATTTGAATTTGACATCAAGTGAATCGCTATAATTTTTTTGATAGCTTCTTAAAATACAAAAATGATAACTATTAAGGAATTGAAGGAATATTAATTTACAATGTTGAGCTCCCCCTTCCCTACAGTCAATTTCAAAACATGATAAGTAAAGTTTGATGATATGAGTCTTCTTCCAAGATATTTTTTATGTGTCTTACTTTTCACCAAATTGATATTTCTTATGATTTATGAAACCTTTTTTTTTTAAAATAGTAAGTGTTAAATATCAAATATAACAAGTTTTGAATGTGTAGCTTGCGTCAATGAACACAAATGATATCGTAATCAAATCAGTCCCTTGCGTTAATCTTTTAAGCGTTTTTTTAAATATAAAAATAACGAATTAAAATATAATTGTATGCAACTTATATGTGTATTGTAATTATAGAATTCAATCATATCATTTAGTTTTATTTAAATATATAAAAAAATACTTTTAAAGATATATAGGACATGATACATAAAAAGTATCTTGTCTCAAAACTCATATCATTTTTTTTATAAGTAAACAGGGGAAACGAATGTTTAACTAATGTATGTTCAGTTTATACTTTAGTGGAAATACAGATCAATTTGGCGCGCCTATTAGGGGAAACAACTAAGGCCTTGTTCAACAAAAATATTTGATTTAGTAGCGGATAACTTTTTAAGCAACGGATAACTGTTATATTCTAGCGAATAACTGGTAACAATTTATTTAGCTATTTAAAGAGTACGTATTCGTTGAAATCAACTGATAGATTGGTGGATCAATACACAAATTATTGTACAATAATAATAAAAATTAAAATGCATTTTATGATGTTATATGCGAACATCAATTATGCCAACATTTACTATCAATATGGAGAAACATATGCTAACATTACGTTGATATGTTTTAAAGATGTCAATATTAAATATTAGTTTTTGTTGAAGAGATTACTAAAAACACATTCATAAATTCTAACTTTTGTTGATGTATATAAAGTGAAAGACATATGAATATTCATTCACGAGCAAAATTACCATGCTAATAGTTTTAAATATGTCAACTTAGTGTCCTAAAAATATCGGATATATATTAATATTTTTGAGGGATTTCAAATGTGAATATTATAGCTCAACTGCATGAAATGAACATAGTATGAAGAGATGAATATTATAATTTTATTTGTTCAGACAGATTGAATTGAAAGAAAATACCATTATCTCAGCAATCAAATCAGCATTAGTATCACTATTTGTTCAGACAAATTTGGAGAATATAGTATTATCTCAGCAATCAAGTCAGCATCAACATTACTATTGGGTTTTTTGCATTGTGGACCCTGATGTATAAGAGTATTTATTTTTTGGATCTTAGTTTTTATTTTTAGGAACCTAAAGTTTATAGATTGAATAAAAAAAGGACCTTAAAATTTGTAGGTTGAAAAAAAAGATACGTGTACTGTTTGTCTTTTTCTTCCCATATTTGAATCTATCTCTCGATTAGTGTCAAATTTCAGGAGTAAGGTTAAAAGTGATATTGAAGCTATAATACACCTCTCTTATTCATGTCGGAACTAATTAAGCTCTGAAGTACCCAGGGTCTAAATACTTCCGACATGAATAAAAAGGTGTATTGCAACTTCCATATCATTTTTAACTTTTTTTAAAAAAATAACTTTCAACATTTCTGTAACATTTTTAACTTTTCAGTTTGCTTATTATATTTATAATAAAGTTACACATCGTGTAAATGCATGGGTAGAAACAAGTAATTGAAAAATCCAATCCCATCATGAATTTATACTCTACCAGACTGGACACATTCTAAACTTCGACAAATCTATTTTAGATGTGCAAATATGATGTTATCATAAACCATAAAATTGAGTGGACAGGAATAGTAACTCAACCTCTTGCGGGCCTCTTCCTTTGTCCTCGTCCAGGCCATCCTCTTGTTTATCTACTATCACAACACCACAATTTGAATAGCAGTAACGTTTCGTGCTGTCACCCTTGGATAATATAGCACTACCATATACTATTTAGCATTCCCATATAAGATTCAAGTAATTTGTATTCTCAACTACTTTCTCTCCCCACAATTCTTTTCGAGCTACTTCAATGGAGAAGCGTTCTGCAACTCTTAAGCTGGCTTTCGTAGCCTTTCTATGGTTGACAATCTCAGGTTTTAATTCCTTTCTTCTACGTTGTGTTTGTCTGTCACATGTTTTAGTCTATGCGCTAAATTTTCACTTACACAACGTTTAATCAGTTATAGATATAAACAAGCTCATTCTTACAAGCATTATTGTCCATAGAGATTAAGTTCGATGGGTTTAACTTCCATCACAATGGGTTTCTTTTCTCCTAGATAACTATTATTTCGTTTAGCACTGTTCCCTTCTTTCTGCTTTATTGTGCTCGATCTTGTGCCTATTGCAGTAGCAAATATGGACAACTTTTTACAAGAAGGGTTATCTAATATGTATTTCTTTCTAATTTTTTTAATCACATCAATACAAATACAATGAGCACCCCCAAGTGTACAGTCTTATGTGAGAGTAGTCAATAAATAAAAAGCATCTCCCTAAAAACTAATTATGTTTTTAAGGGTACACAGATCGTTGTACTTAATTACATAGAGTACAAATTAATAAAGTTTGTAATCATTATTTTGTAGCGTAAAGTAAAAAAATGAAATACGTAGCCTACCTAGAGTGAAGCAAATGTGTAACAGTATGTATGTCTATGTATTGGATGCAGCCGGAGTACTTGGAGAGAATGAAACAGAAGAAAAAGTCCAAGTTGGTGATGGGAAGGCAGATACACTCAGGTGTGGGGGAAAGGATACTCCTTGTTACACTGTATACCCAAGTGTATGTTGCACTGGGACCTGCTCTCCTTTTAGTAGATATGGCCTTGGCCTTTGCCCTTAACACTTTCACCAAATACATTCTGCTTCGTTTCTTCTCTTCCTACTATTACCTATTTTACTCGGACTCGGGTTGACGTGTCCGTATCGGACACCGATACGGGTGTCGGACTCGAATATTTTAAAGAAATTTTATAGATATTCTTTGTAATTTAAACTGTCGAGTGTCATACCCTTGTCCATGGATTAAGGGTCCAACACGGGTATGGCAGGGAGAATGAAGAGTCGAAGTGACATAGACTGTTACTACTCCTTCTCTCTCTCTCTCTCCTGTTATCGTTCCTATGGTAAGGCGAACTTCAAATGTTTTTTTAGGTAAACTGTAAAATTATGCAGTAGTCAGATAAAAATTATTTAACAATATTTTTTTTTCTTTAGTACATTTAGTAAAAGTGAATGTAATCACCAAATGTATAATTACTTCATAATGAATACCACCCACTTGGCAGTGTACAACATATATACCACATGATGTTTGAAAATCTCAATCTCTCTCTCTCCTGTTATTGTTCCTATGGTAAGGCGAACTTCAAATATTTTTTTAAGTAAACTGTAAAATCATGCAGTAGTCATATAAAACTTATTTTACAATATATTTTTTTCTTTAGTTCATTTTGTAAGAGTGAATGTAATCGCCAAATGTATAATTACTTCATAATGAACACCACGCACTTGGCAGTGTACAACATATATACCACATGATGTTTGAAAATTTAGGGGTGTATTGTTCACAGTTCTTAGTTGAATATGTACAAAACATGGGTCTTATTTTCTGTTCCTTTTCCTGTTGTATCATAATCCGATGATCAACTTATATATAAACGAATATACGTCACAATAACTGTCATTGTTTATAGCTCGACTAAAAATGATCCAATAAGTATATATATTGGGCTTTAATGTATCAGGCAAGATGTGGGCTCTAATGTGCGGATACCGATGACTTATTATTATTCTATGGTGGGCAGAATAATAATAGGTCAAAACCCTTAGGGGTTTACTATTATATATATGGTTATGGTCCCCATGTCACATACGGTTATTTCTCCCTAATCAAGGTTGTTAAAATTGTGATTCTAACTCGAAACTATGGGGAAGTTAGGATCGGAATTTAGCCCATTTAGGATCGTGGATCGTGTGTAAATAGTAGAATCGTATCAACGATTTTGAACCATAAAATCGTAGGATCGTAAATCAGGATCATGATTTTAATAACTATGTTCCTGATATCCTATCGTTAGTGAGAGAGAGTTTCTCTGTGAGTTCTCTTCTGAGTGAGTGTTGATCTGGAAGACCTAACCACGTCGCTTCAAGAGGATTAACAACTACAATGGATTCAGGTATTCCTGTTTATGTTTATGTTCTATTGATTTGACATATTGGAAGTTGGGTTTACAGTAATTGATTAATTATGATTAATCCCAACAAGTGGTATCAGAGACTTCTCTATGTTGAATCTTTAGAATAATTATGATTAATTTGGCTATAATTATTTTGCCCAATTTGTTTTTTTTTCTTCCACCGCTGTCTTTACTGCAAGCTTCAGGTTCAGTTCAATTCGATCTCTTTGGGCGAAATTTTCTTTAGGGCTTTTGATTGTATCCTAAAGTATCTATTTGCAAAGTTAATTGATTTTCATTGCATATTTTGGGAGAACTTTTCGTTTTAGGGTTTCGTTTACCGTTGATTGCACGTTTTGAATTGGGCATGTTTGTATATTTATTCTCCTATATTGATTGAGGGCTTTTGATAGACTCATGATTTAATGAATTTACATGATTTTTGCTGATTTGTTTTTATGCGAATCATATTATTTTCGTAGCTTTGTTGAACGTGCGCCAAAAACCCTAATTTTTCGTCCATTGTGTTCAATTTGGTTGATCTAGGTTGTTTTGCTCCAAATTGATGTATGGGTGTTGTTAGAATCATGTTCAATCATGTTTATGTACAATCAATTTAGCTATTCATTGATTAATTTCGGGATTGCATTATTTGGGTATGATCCCTAATTTTTAGGTTTTAATAATGCAAAATTGGACTACTTTCATTGCTTGTATGCTGAAATTATGTTAGAGCTTTTGATTCCGACATGGTTAATCATGTTCATGTGCCTTCAATTTGGAGTTTCATAATTAATTTTTCTGGGCATTCTTGTAGTCACAATTTTGACGTTTAATTTTTTCGGTTTCAATTTGCTAATTGACCATTAATCTGTGTTGATTTTACTAAATTGGTTTAGGGCTTTTGCTGTATATATGTTGAATTATGTTTGTGCATAATTAATTTAGTTTTTCATGAACTTTTTCTGCCTAGCGAAATTCAGGTTGAATTTTGTCGTTCAGGTAGTTTAATTTTCGGCCCTCTTATACTCTTTAAGAAGAGATTTATGGTTGTTCAAGAATATAAGGTTGCTTGATAAATTTTTCTTCATTTATTCATGAAGTTTATTTATCATAGTTGATGGTTTTTATTTATCGTTCATGCTAATTGTTATGTAATTTCAGTGGTTTTCACATTAAAGGTTGTGATATTAGGATACACGGAAATGTGACAATAATGCATGCATTATATGTTGTCAAATGCATCGCTTTAGAATAATTTTAAGTTTGAATAATGTGGTCTAAGGTTATTTTATATTTACGATGAATTAATTAAAACAACAAGTCGCCTAAATGACATCTCTTGTTGAAATTAATTTATTCTGAATATAAAAGGCGTGTTCATGCAAGACTATTAATGTTGTTTCGGCCCAAAGGAAGATCAATGTTGATATATTGGATGAATGATTTTTTCTATAAACATGTGATAATTTTTTGGTTTACGTGGGATTATTGAATCAACCCAAAGGAAGATCAATGTTGATATATTGGATGAATGATTTTTGCTATAAACATGTGATAATTTTTTGGTTTACGTGGGATTATTGAATCAACCCAAAGGATGATTCATTATTCGACATGTTTTTATTATCAATGTTTGATGACTACACCAAGATATCAATAAGAAGTTAATATTGTCGTCCAAAGATGGAATATTAATAGAAACCTGATATTTTGGGATTGGATGTGACCTTATTTGAACTTACTGTTATTATCAAGATTATGGTTTTGGGCAGAGCTGGGCAATCGGCCGGGTCAGAAAGGGTCAGGGCCAGCCCATTGGCATGAGTGGGTAGGGTCGGGTCAATACCATAGTGTAACGGGTCGGAGCAGGGTCATGGGCCACCTAACCCTGACCCGCCCAAGACCCGCCCGTTATGGTCTCTTTCTCTAAAGAAATTTGGATCCCGATCTTGGCGATGGCTGTTACCAGGGCTGCCAGCCTGCGACGATGGTTCTTGTGAGATGATGTGAATCCAGCAAAACAAGAGTGCACCTTTGATTGACATGGAGGGAGAAGGGAAAAGCCTATCAGAAGCATTAAGCATAAACCCTAATAAATTGAATTTGGGATTTTTCGCATCATGAAGATGGGTGGCTCGGTACCATCTTGTCTTTCTCCCTTTCTGTTATCAAATTGCTTCAAAATTTGGAACAATGATAAAGATGACAGTAAATTTTGGAAATGAAAATGGGATGAATGAAACTGGAGAAGAAATGGAGAATAAATGGGGACCAATGCTTAGAGAGAGAAATGGGGACGGATGAAACTGGAGAAGAAATTGAATTCGTACTCCTTTCCCAGCAGATAACACCACATGTCTCCTTTCTTCGGCCCACTATTGACCCGCGCACGACCCACCACCGACCCACGTTTGTGCTAGCCCACACAAGCCCGACCCTTTTTTGAATCAATAAGGGCCTTGACCCCAATAAATTGAGCCCGACCCTTAAGGCCCAAAGGGTCCTCGGCCTAATGCCCACCCCTAGTTTTGGGTAAGCATGTACTGAACTGTTTACTTGTTCTTTGATTCAACTACCTCTAATCCTGCTAACATCACCGCCAACATTAACTCTATTCCTATGCTGAATGGCTCAAACTTCAAGTCATGGAAAGAAAATCTCTTGATTGTTCTCGGTGTCATGGATCTTGACTTTGCCTTAAGGATTGACTATCCTGCTCCTGTAACTGATGAGAGTTCCTCTCATCAAAGGCAGGAGCTTGAGAGGTGGTAAAGGTCAGATCGCATGAGTTTGATGATCATGAAGAAGGCCATTCTAGAAGCATTCAGAGGCATTGTATCTGAAAAGATAACTACGGCTAAGGGTTTCCTTGATGAGATTGAAACAAGGTTTGCCAAGAACGAAAAGGCAGAAATCGGAGTTCTCTTGGCAAAACTAGTTTCAATGAGGTATAAAGGCAATGGAAACATAAGGGAGTACATTATGGAAATGTCTCATCTAGTTTCAAAACTAAAGGCCCTTAAACTTGACCTCTCTGAGGACTTGTTAGTGCATTTGATTTTGATATATCTTCCATCAAGTTTTAACCAATTTAAGGTGAGCTACAACTATCAGCAAGGGACTTGGACTCTACATCAGCTCATCTCACACTGTGTTCAGGAAGGGGAAAGGTTGAAACTAGAAAAGACTCAAAGTGCTCACCTTACCTTGACCTCTAATTCCAAGAGGAAAAGGGTAAAGACGCTGCAGATAAGGCACCTAAAAAGAAGCAGCAAAAGCAGAGATCAGCTAATGCTGAAAATAATGGTTGCTTCTTTTGTGGTGGTGCGGACCATAAGAAGAAGGAATGTACCAAATATCACGTATGGCATGCTAAGAAAGGTATGTTCTTAGTTTGTGGTTTGTTTTGAGGTTAATTTAGCTTCGGTTCCCACACACTTGGTGGGTTGATTCTGGTGCAACAATTCACATAAGTGTGTCTATGTAGGGTTGCTTGAGCTGGCGAAAACTAAGTGATGTTGAAAGATACATCTATGTGGGGGATGGCAAGTCAGTTCAAGTAGAGGCAATTGGCAAGTTTAGATTATTGTTAAAGACTGGTTTTTATTAAGATCTTGGTGAAACATTTGTTGTGCCGTCTTTTAGGCGGAATTTGGTTTTTGTTTGTTCATTTGACAAAACATATGGTTACATTTGTTCATTTGGAAACAACTTGTTTATGTTGTTTCATGATTCAAAATTAATTGGAATTGGTTCTTTATCGGATAACGATAGTCTATACAAACTTGACATAGTTGCTTCTTATAATGAAATCATGCATGTAAGTAGTCGAGGCATAAAGAGGAAATTACCTAATGAGAATTCTGTGCCCTATGGCATAAAAGATTGGGTCATATCTCCAAAAGGAGAATAGAGGGACTCATGTCTAATGGAATTCTTGAACCCTTAACTTTCACAAACATGGATGTGTGTGTGTTGATGTTATAAAGGGCAAACAAACCAACCAAAGGAGATTTGAAGCCAATAGACCTATGGATGTCATGAAACTTATACATATGGACATTTGTGGGCCTTTTCCAAATCCTTCTTGGAATGGCCAACAATACTTTATAATGTTCATAGATGATTATTCTAGATATGTCTACATATATCTCATTCATGAAAAATCACAGTCTTTGGACATCTTCAAAAACTACTAGGCTGAAGTTGAAAACAACCTTAGCAAAAGGATTAAAAGTGTCAGATCTGACCGTGGTGGTGAATACTATGGTAGATATGACGGTTCAGGTGAACAACGTCTAGGACCCTTTGCAAAATTTCTAGAGGAGTGTGGTATCGTCCCTTAGTACACCATGCCGGGTTCACGCACCATGAAATATGAATGGTGTGCTGAAAGGTGAAATAGGACTCTTAAGAACATGGTGTGGAGTATGATTAATCATTCTACCTTACCAGAGTCACTCTGGGGAGATGCACTAAAGATTGCAGCTTATATCCTTAACAGAGTTCCAACAAAGGCAACTACTAAAACCCCTTATGAACTTAGGACTGGCAAGAAGCCGAGTCTTGATCATTTTCATGTTTGGGGTTGTCCAGCTGAGGCACGACCTTATAGGTCGAATGAAAGGAAACTGGACTCAAGGACAATTAGTTGTTACTTTGTTGGCTATGGTGAAATGTCTAGGGAGTTTAAGTTTTATGATCCCAAGGATAAGTCCTTTTCTGAGACGATTAATGCTCAGTTCTTTGAGGATGTTGAGTTTGTGGGGGAAAATTCAATTAGGAATATTGTCTTTGAACCAGAATGTGTGAACATTCCTACAGGTGTCATTAGCATTGATTAGAGTTTCATACTTGATTTTGCTTCTGACACACCTCAAGACAATACTAAGGAACCTCCTGCCCTTGAGGTTGTTCCTGAAGAACAAACTTTTACTCCTCACGAACCTGCGCCATTAAGAAGATCAACTAGAGTGAGGAGAAGTGCATTATTTGATGACTACATTGTATTTCTCCATGAACATGAGGTGAACATTAGTTCGATAGAAATTCGAACCTATGAAAGTTCTGATTCTCAAGAGTGGATAGATGTCATGAACGACGAGATTAAGTCATTGATGGAGGAAGATGACCCAGTCAACTTCCGTCAGGTCGTGGAAAGTGCAAATTCTCAGAAATGGCTGGAAGCCGTGAATGAGGAAATGCGATCCATGAAGGACAATGACGTGTGGGATCTCGTCCCATTACTGTACGGTGTGAATCCCATTGGTAATAAATGGATATTTAAAACCAAACAGGATTCAAATGGTAATGTGGAGAGATATAAGGCTCGTCTTGTTGTGCAAGGATTTACGCAACAGGAAGGCATCGATTACAAAGAGACTTTCTCTCCAGTTTCTTCGAAAGACTCTTTAAGGATTATAATGGCACTAGTCGCGCATTTTGATCTTGAGTTACATCATATGGATGTGAAAACAACGTTTCTGATAAGTGCATTATTTGCACTTATTACTAGGTGTTTTAGGAGCATAATCATAGTAGATTTAGGCCAAAAAAGAGCTTAATCTTCCCCATTTCTCTATTTACACTTGGTCTTTGCGTTTTTGGTATTGATTTGCAGGTTCAGTGGCAAAAAGTCGATTTTAGGAGCAAATTTGGCAAGACCAAGGGTACCACGGGCATCAACTACTGTTGATCAGACGGTGTTACAAATTTCAGCAAGAAACTAGCAAAGAACGGCCAGGCAGTGCCAAACACAAGCTGGTCGTGGTGGCCGCCACAGACCGTGGTGGCCGCTGTTTCCTTGCTTTGGCGGTTATGCTTTGCGGAGATAAAAGGGGAAGAGAAGAAAAGCGCCGTTGAGCATTGATTCTGGGCAGAAAAAGACAGAGCTCTTTGAATAATTCACCACAAAAAACATCTCCATCCATCAAGAATCAATCCGAAGAATTTGAAGAATTGGGATTCTAGAGGAAGCACGTAACACTCGTGAAGTACTTTCCGCCCGGAGATCGAGAGATTCTACGGAATTTATCCTAGTGTTTGCTTTACTCTTCTTATATTTCTTTCTTAGTGCTAGAATTGGTTATCATGTTTAGGACGTATTTTTTGTTTCTAATGAATATTTGTTAGTAGATTTCGTTCTTTCTAGGGTTTTATGAACCAACATTATGGTGTTTGATTAGAATGTTTTAGTTTGTGCTTGAATTCTTGATTAAATCAATAGAAGGTTGTGTTTTTTCATGCTTACGAACGTTCTTAAGGCCTTGGATGTTTGTAAATCTGAGATTAACATGAGAAGTACCGAAAGATGAATTAGGGGAATTTGACTACCAACCTGTCTACCTAGGCTTACGAAAGTTGAAAAAGGAGTAGTAAACTAGGGAATCATTAGATAACCTGAATTTTTGAGACCTTCAATTCTGTTTAACCTGAAAGGCAAACGAAAGTTGTTGATTAGGTTGCTTAGAATAATTCTATTTAGCATCGAAAGGGCGATAGAATTCAGAGGTTGTCGATTCTTGATTCGTTTGAGTTACTTTCTTGCGCATGCTTTAACCTGTCTTTCAGACCCTGTTGTTAGGTAAGTAAAACCCTGGAAATCTTCATTCATTGAATTACCTTAAACTCATCTTTACCTGTCGACCTTAGTTATTGTTAGTTCGTTAGAGTTTAACAAAAATCATCAAACCCGATTGGCTTAGCAATTAAGTAGAGGGATAGTTCACTGCGTTACTAGACTAAGTCCCTGTGGGATCGACCTTGACATTGCTACAATACCCGTGCGCTTGCGGCCCTGTCAAGTTTTTAGCGCCGTTGCCGGGGACTTTGTCCCTAGTAGCCATTAAGCGAAGACTCTCAAATTGACTAAGCTGTTTTTTTAATTTTCTTTCTTTTTCTTTCCCTTTCTTGTGATCCCTTCTCGATTTTGATTGTGTTTCATTTCTTGTTTTTGCTAGGTACTCTCCGTGTATGCAAAAGATTCCGGAGTTTAAGTTCGATCCCGAGATTGAACGTACTCTCCATTTACACTTGAAGAGACTGCGAATAAAGGAAGCTAGCAAGAAACAAGAAGAGAAGTCTGCACTACACTAAAAATTGGCTGATGAGAAGAACGACCGAAGACACTAGCCCAATACATGACCCCGAATGTCACTGATCCTCCTATGGCCATCAATGCTCCCAACATTGGGAACAATGATTTTGAGCTAAAGAACTCTTTGATCAGTGTGGTTAAAGCTGCTCCATTCTGTGGTCACCCTAGTGAGGACCCCAACCGACACCTCCGTATCTTCCGCCAAGTATGCGATACGTTCAAGGCTAACGGGGTCTCACCGGATGCGATTAAGCTGCGATTGTTCCATTCTCCCTAGAGGACCGAGCGTGGGAGTGGCTGGATTCCCTTCCAGTGAACTCCATCACCACTTTTGATCAGATATCGAGCGCGTTTCTTACCAAATATTTCCCGCCAAGTAAGCTGACGAACCTGTGCAACCAGATATCTACCTTTGTTCAAGAGCCAGATGAGAACCTGTACGAGGCTTGGAAACGGTTCAAAGATCTACTTCGCCGGTGTCCACATCATGGTCTTGAGCCATGGGTGCCCATCCATGCTTTCTACAATGGAGTGGATGATTAATTGAGGGCGATGATCCTCGCAGCAGCTGGGGGGAACATCATGAGCAAGGGGGTTGATGAGCTCTACACTCTAATTGAGCAAATGGCATCCAACAGTCATCAATGGTCCAAGCCCCGTTCCTCAAGAACGGGAGGTAAGTATGATGTTG
Source organism: Portulaca oleracea (assembly GCA_029582165.1). Taxonomy (NCBI): domain Eukaryota; kingdom Viridiplantae; phylum Streptophyta; class Magnoliopsida; order Caryophyllales; family Portulacaceae; genus Portulaca; species Portulaca oleracea. The sequence continues at coordinate 20,306,123 of CM055887.1, forward strand.
ATGCCATTTCTGTTTTAACTGTTAAAATAGATGTTGTGATTCAAAAGATAGACCGCTTGTATGTGAATGCCAACCCTCCCCAACCGTGTGCTTCTTGTAATTCATTTGAGCATGAGCCCATGTTTTGTCCTGTTGGGTTAGCTAGTCCCGAGACCTTGGACCAGGCCAATTACATTGGAAGCCCAAGACAGGACTTTGACCCGTACTCTAATGTTTACGACCTGGGATTGAGATATCATCCTAATCTTTCCCATCGGAATAACAATCCCACGGGACCGCACCAACAACAACAGGCCCAGAAACCACCTGGTTTCCAAAGACAACAAGCCTAACCCCAACCTTGACAAACCCAAGAGTCTGGCTGGAAGGCAGTGGTGAAACGTATGTTGGTGTCTCAAAATTAGCATGAAGACACCATCAAGCTTTTAGTTGATAGAGTTGACTTGTTGGCAACTCATAACAAAATACTTGAGTCTCAGATTGCTAGCCAGGCTAGTACTTCCTCCACTCCTCCAGGACAGCTTCCTAGCCAACTTATAGCGAACCCAAAAGACCAATGCAATGCCATAACCTTAAGAAATGGGACGCAATTGGCAGGGCCTAGGGCTATGTGTGATGAGCATGTTGTTGTTGATGTACATGATGATGCTGCTGAGAATGTGATTGATGTTGAAAATGTTGTTAATGATGTGAATGCTGATGTGAGTGATGGTGTGCATGAAGAGGTAAATGTGCCTTCAAAAGAAGCTGTGACTGATGTTGATGTGCAAGCTGAGAAAGAAGTTTCTAAGGATGCAACGAGAATTCCCCAAAGAGTTTACACTCCACCCTTGCCTTTCCCTCAGATATTGGCTAAGGCTAAGAGTGATAAGCAATTCGGGAAGTTCTTGGAGGTCCTAAAAAAACTCCATATTAATATTCCCTTCACCGATGCCTTGTCTCAAATGCCTTCCTACGCTAAATTTTTGAAAGAAATTTTGACAAACAAAAGGAAGTTGGAAGAGCATGAGACAGTAGCATTGACGGAATAGTGTAGTGCCGTGCTCCAAAGTAAGCTTCCCGCGAAGCTTAAGGATCCCGATAGCTTCACCATTCCTTGTGAAGTTGGAAAGATTTCCATTGACTGTGCATTATGTAATCTTGGTTCTAGTGTGAGTATTATGCCTCTCTCTTTGTCCCAAAAGCTTGGTAAGGGTGAACTAAAGCCAAATACCATTTCCCTCCAGTTGGCCGACCGATCGGTCAAGTTTCCCATAGGAATCTTAGAGGATGTTCACATTAAGTTGGGTAGTTTCTTTGTTCCTGTTGACTTTGTTATCCTTGAGATGGAGGAAGACACCCGTACCCCTATTATTCCTGGTAGACCTTTCATGGCTACGGTTGGGTGTTGCATTGATGTGAAAAATGGTAGGATGTCCTTTAGTATAGGAGGTGAGAAAGCAGAATTTAATCTATTTGAAGCTGCTAAATTCCCTGCATTTGCTGATGATTGCCTTAGAGTGGATATCTTTGATTCCATTCTTAATGAAGATAGCACTAACATTCGTTCTCACGATCCTCTTGAGCTTTGTTCGTTGTCTAACAGTAAAGCTCAGGATCACGATCCCGAGGTTGCACATTGTGTGAAGCTCTTGAAGGCATCCCTAGAAATTCCACCAACGCTGGTGTAGGACCCTGGGAAAAGGGTGCACCCCTTTTCTCCGTGATGCGCTACTTAAACGATTGGAAGCCGACTAAGGTTGCTTAATCCTTAAATAAGGATATTTTTATTTTTGAAATTCATTTTCGGGGTGGTGAAATTTTATTTATTTTATAAATCTGTTTTTTATTATTTAAATACTGGAAGTTACGCCAAAATATATTAATAATAACTTAAAATCGGCCCAAACAACAAATTCAGACCCAAAAGAAAGCAACTGTCATTAATCAAAGCAATCGCGCTGGTTTTGACTATCTTGACTGGCCGTCCGCTTTCCTGGGCCAGAGAAAGAGGGTTGGAAATAGTGAAACCCATGCGAGTTTTATTGTTTCCTGGCCCACTTTCTCTCGGTTTTAGCCTTGAATATGATGAATGGGAGATGTGAAGCCATTTTTTAATTATTTTAGTGCAAATTCTAATATTAAATAACTAAACGGATTATAAAAAGAATGAAAGAGTCGCTAGTCGATTTAAGACAACCGACAAACCATAAAAATAATGAAAATGACTCCGGCCTATGAAACCCAATTCTAAGTCTGGGGGTAAGGTTACGAATTCGAGAATTATAAGAATTAAAATGAAATAGAGTGTGGAGAAGTTTAATTGATTTCGGAAAGTTATATTCTTAACATGCAAGATAAAATGAGATTTTTGGTTTACAAAATATATGCACATATAATGGAATTTAAAGTACAAATTACATGATTAAAATAATAATAACGAAAGAAACGTAAAGCGAACCTCTTTGACTTAGGAGCCCGAATGCGCCGATTTGAATTTCCTTGACTTCGCCTTTGACTCCGTTGATGAAAGATGAGTATAAGAAGAGTAGAATGATAGTATGTGAGTTATATTTTTGGTAGAATAATGGGAACGAGAATAGTGAGAATGATGAGAGTAAGATGAGAGTTTAGGAGAGTAAGGGTAAAATAATGGTGTAAGTTGGTGGAATTATGATGATAGTTGGTCAAAATGAATGAAATGGAGAAGGGTATTTATAAGTGATGAGGGTGGTGTTTAGGATGGAAATGGAGGGCACATCCCATGGATCATGCCATGTAATCACTAAGTCAATGCTTAAGGTCAAAACACATGGGCTAATATCATGGGATGATGATCAAATTTTTGGCGCCAGATTCTTAAAGATAAAACCCGCGCGGGTTTTATAAATCCCACACACGGATCACTAACGTGGACGGAGCAAAACGACGCGCATCAGGCTGTAGAAAACCTACGGGGGTTTTGGAGTGTCTAGGCCGGGGCGCGCTTTGGGCCTGTCTTGGTTCTGGGCCGTCTCCTTTAATTAAAACCCGTGCGGATTTTGCCCTTAGTAGTGGGCCGCCTTAAGCTTGTGTTGTTTGCATTGCTTGCTACATTGGCCCAATGATGTACCTAGCCCAGATGTTTTGATAAGTCGGGATTATGTCAGTGCAAATCCCGGTGTCTACAGAGAGCCCCCACTTTGATCGAGTCCGAATAGGACGAAGGTCAAAGTAGACTTGATGTCTGTCTTGATGCTGGCGGTGCTCTTTTTTATGGCGACCAGGTGACGTTGTTGATGATGATGTCATCGGTAACCTTTAGGTGGCACCGTTGGACGACTGATGCTGAGGATGTCGTTGGAACCCTTTAAGTGGAATCCGTTTGAACGACTACTGCTGATGAAGAAGTCGCGGTAACCTTTAGGTGGCAACTGTTGGACGACTGATGCTAAGAATGTCGTTTGAAGTCCTTTAAGTGGAATCCGTTTGAACGACTACTGTTGCTAACATCGTCAGAGTCCTTTATGTGGAAGCCGTTGGACGACTATTGCTGACGACATCGTTGGAGGCCTTTAGGTGGCAACCGTTGGACGACTGTCGCTAACGACATCGTTGGAGGCCTTTAGGTGGCAACCATTTGACGACTGTCACTGATGGTGCTCTTTTATGTGGCTACTGGATGATAGATGGTCCCTTTTTAGCGGCAACTGGATGGTGGTGCTCTTTTATGCGGCAACCGGAAAATCATAAGAAAATTAAGTATTAGTTTTCGGAAATGCAAATGGGTTCAAATTTTTTCCTGAATTTTGGGAACCCTTGGGCCACAGTCTTTGGGCCGTCAGCTTTGGGTTGCATGACATGCTTCGAGTGGGTTGTGGGGCCTTAGGCCGCGCCGTAGCTGGAATAAAACTCGTGGGGGTTTATAACCTTTGTTGGGCCATTGAAAGGCGCTGGGCCGCAAGCATGGACTTGTAGGCCAACGAAAACCCGCGCGGGTTTTGGCCGTTTTTTCTTTTTTTTTTCTTTCTTTCTTCTCCTCGTGAAGGGAACCAAAGCGGGTCCCTTCTTTGTGTGGACGAGAATGTGCCGTGTTGCCATGTACTTCTTTTGGGTGACAAAGATAATGAAGCAATGTTAAAGAAACAGAGCAGTCTGCAGTTAGTTTTAGTAAGGTCTCATCGTAGCAGATCCGGTAGCAGGGATCGTCGTCCTCCGAATATGGAAGAGGACATGGCTCATATGTCCTTGGAGGAGCCACTTGGTCAGGGGAGGTCGCATCACAGTGTTGGGTATGGTGGTGATACCCAGCCCCATTCCTATTGGGTGGAAGATGCTTCGGAGTCGAGCGCTACCTACCAGCCTTCTCATTCTCGTCGCACTCACGTCCTGCACCATACAACGCCTCCTCTTTTGGCTCTGGCTCTTACTCTGCTGGATGGCCAGTTCCGACCCTTGGAATGGGTCCTTCATGGCCTGCGAGTACGCAAGAGTGGTCTGCACCTCAACACTCTTGGCTAGGAGGGTCGACTTCTTCTGGTTGGCCAGCCCTCGTCCATGGAACTGGTCCTGTATGGCCAACCCCTTCTGTTGATTGGCACGTTCCTGACCATTCATGGCTAGCCGGTTCGCAGGAGCATTCTATATCGTCATCGTCGAGTGTGCATCCTTCCGAAGTTCCCTTGTATGGGCCACCGCAAACGGCTCCTGGTCCTGACTACTATTCCTGGGACACTCATTTCGGCACGGCTGGTGCCTCCAACGTTGGGACTTCTCATGCTGGTAACAACCCGGTTGAAGATAGCGGTGATTCAGGCTCCCCGTGGTGATCAGACTGATGCCAAGCAAGACTCTATGCATTTTTAGACTTTTGTTATATAGGACTAAATTGTACTCTTTTTTTTTTAATTTTAATGCAACACTCTTATGAGTTTTCTTTCTCATTTATATGCAAGACTCGGTGAATGCGCGATTTTATTTTATTAGTGCACATCTGAATGACTTTCTACATGACGGGATTAATCCCAACTTAATCTCGCTTCCCCAAAAAGAAAAAGAAAATAAAAGAAAACAAAAACTTAAGTGTTAGAGTAAACTCGAGCAAAAATTTCAGAACCGAGCATCATTGGGTCAAGATCTAAAACATTAAAAATACATGAACGAGCCAATTTAATTCCAGGGCCCAATTAAAATCAGAAACAGGTGGGTCGAGCCGCGGAGAGGCGACCCATGTCGCCAGAAAAACCCGCGCGAGTTTTCTCTTCAGCTGGCCCTGGGCCTGGGCTTGGACAGGCGCGCGCGTGGATCTGGACACATCAAAACTCGCGCGGGTTTTGATTTACTTTTCCCTTCTTTTTGCTAGCCGTTGTAGAGGGGCTAAAATCATGGGATATGGAGGGCAACGGCTATGTGATCGTGGCTGGGTGTATTTTCGCCATTTTGATCATGAATGGAGGTGTATAAATACCTCATGTTATGCATATAATCATCACTCCTCAGCATTACTTCAAAGCCTTCATCACATATTCTCCTAAAACTCAAAGAAGAAAATCTCCCGATTCTCATGGCTTTCGAGAAGAAACTTGCAAGTTGGATGAGCACCTTGTCTAAGGAACAGAAGAAAGAGCTCGGAAGATACAAGTTAACAAGTTTGATGAGTCTTCGACAAGTGAGGATTAATCACAACTTTGTCCGGGCGGCGGAGACTTTTTGGGATCTAAAGATGCATGTCTTCCAGTTTGCGTGGAAAGAGTTATGCCCGCTTCCGGAGGAATGGTCTTCAATCTTAGGGACCAATCACTTTGCTCGGCCAACGTTGCCTCCAACACCAGCGGACATCCCCAAGCAATACAAGGAGCTCTTATGTCTGCAGTCTCGGGTCATCGGAAGTGAAATATTTGGCGAGAAGGTACACTTCCAAACCATAGTTGAATATTTTCAATCTCCCGACACCTTGGAATACGGTCCCATGATACGAGTGCGAGCGCTCGTATTATGTCTCCTCGACGGGTTTTGCTTCTACCATGGCGGCAAAAGAACCGGACCGACGAATTTGATCCAAATCGTCGATAACATGTCCCGAGGCTACAATCCCGTGCGTCTAATGTTAGCGGAAACCATGATGGGCTTGGATGACCCGGATCCAGAACATGATTTCCGAGGAAGTCCCTTGCTACTTCAGGTATTTCATTCCTCCTTTTCACTCCTGTCTGACTTCTGCCTCTACTGTCTGCAAAACCCACGTGGGTTTTGTGCATTTTTCTTTGTTGTTTTTTGTTTGGGATAATTGGAATGCAATCTAACCCTGCTAACTGTTGGACAGATCTGGTTAATGGAGCACTTGGGTCTTATTGAAGATCCTCGGACTTTTTCGGCGATGGCGAACTACTGTCAGAGGAAGAGGAAGTATACCGATCTCTGCTCGATAACGGAATGGATCACCTTTTTAAAGGAGCCTCGGGAGATCTTATGGTGGATCGAATGGTGGCACATTTCCGAATATGTGACCCATGATTTCCGCAATGCCTATGTGTGTCTCGCCGCCTTGACACACATGACCTTTTATTTTCCAAGCAGTGAAGCGCGCCGGATGGGTCATGGCGGGACATTCGAGCCACGTGTGTGAGACTCCCGAACAATTGAAGCTTCGAAGCTCGGTGATTGAGTCATGGCTAAAATACTGGGAAAGAAGGCCAACTCTCAAAGCCCCTCCAAAATTACATGTGTCTCATATTGTCGATGCTGATTACCATGGATGGCTGATTGCTGCTATTGAATCTCGCCGTGCTGGGGAAGCAAGAAGGAGACAAGCATCTGCAAAGGAAACACTGGGTCCTCGTACATCGGTGAAGGATCGTCTGGGCGCGAGAGACTCGGTGTAAGATAGGGTTGGTCCGAGAGTGGAGGCACGAAAACCAAGCAGGCGGGCCTATAAGCCCAAAGACAAAGAGAAAGCTCTTAACGGACCTAAAGACACGGAGACTGACCATGAGACAACTGGCGAAGTAGAGAAAGTGAAGCAAGATTAGAAGATGGATGAAAATGAAGGAACTGAAACTGCTTTGCCATAATAGTCTTTTATTTAATTATGCCTTTTGAATTTTCTTATGTTACAAGTAGTGTACTTGCATTATTGATTAATAAAGAAGAAATATTGTTCACAATTATTGTGTTCTTGCAAACTTTATTTTCCTTATTTATATGAGTATTTATTAAAACATCCCAAGTGTCTGAAAATTGGTTTTCCAGTTGCTTGGTTATATCAAGCATAGTATCGCTTGAGTTTATCCAAATTCGTAGGCTGAATTATATCTTCTCCATCCATAGTAGCAAGCCGAGCTGCCCCTCCTGGCAAAATGTCCTTAATCATATAAGGACCCTTCCAATTAGGTGCAAATTTTCCCCTTGGATCTTGTATAGGTGCCCTCATCTCCTTAAGCACCAATCACCTACTTGAAGCGAACGACTTTTCACCTTCTTATTAAAGGCACGAGTGATCCTACTTTGGTATACTTGCACATTATGCAATGCCCTTAATCGCCTTTCGTCCATTAACATCAACTCCTTGAACCTTGCCCTAGCCCACTCTGCTTCCGGCAACTGACTTTCGGCCACTATCCGTAACGAAGGGATCGCTACTTCAATTGGTAAGACTGGTTCCATCCCATATACCAAGGAATATGGTGTTGCACCCGTAGCAGTTCGTATAGAGGTTCGGTATCCCCATAGGGCAAATGCCAACTTATCAGGCCACTCCTTATAAGTGACAACCATTTTCTTAATGATTCCCGCTACTGTCTTGTTGGCCGCTTCCACAGCTCCGTTAGCTTGGGGTCGGTATGGCGAAGATTGGTGATGGTGAATTTTGTAAGTGGTGAGCAAAGTTTCTACCTCCTTCCGCAAATGGCTTCCATTGTCACTAATGATCTCATGAGGCACTCCATACCGACATATGATGTTTTGAAGAATGAATTTGGCCACTTGCTCAGATGTGAGTTTGGCAAAAGAGGCTGCCTCTACCCACTTAATGAAGTAATCGATGGCGACCAAAATGTACTCATGTCCTCCTGTTTCGGTTGGGTGTATCTTCCCAATGATGTCGATACCCCACACTGAGAACGACCATGGAGATGTCAGATTAGTTAGATATGATGGGGGTTGATGCTGTAGGTTGGCATATTCTTAGCATTTGTGGCACTTTCGAACGAACTCTAAGCAATCCGCCTCCATAGTAGACCAATAGTAACCAGCCCTTTGAATCTTCTTTGCCAGCATACGTCGTCCATTCATGTGGGGACCACACTCTCCTCCATGTACAGTAGTCATGATCTCCTTGGCGCTCTTAGCATCAATGCATAATAAATTAATGCCCGTAGGTGATTTCTTGTAAAGGTGATCTTGGATCAAGCATTATTGTGTTGCTAGAGACCTGATCGCTTGTTGTCCTTAAACATCCAACTCAGCTGGATATTCTCCTTTCCGAAGAAAATTGTATATCTCATGAAACCATTCCTCAGTTTCTTTCTCTTGTACCTCCATATTGCAAACATATGCAGGTTCAGATTGTCGCTCTACTACTACTGGTAATTATAGCGTGCCTGATGGTATCGATATCATTGAAGACAACTTGGCTAGGGCGTCAACCAATTCATTGTGATCTCTTGAGAGATATTGGAAACTGATTTGCTCAAATTGGTCAGCAAGTCCCAAAAGCTTCTGTTGGTATGCCATAAGACATTCATTCCGAACCTTCCACGTATTTTTAGCATGATTAATGATAAGGCTAGAATGTCCGAAGACCTTTATATGGCGTATACCCAAGGTCAATGCAGCTTGTAAACCCTTAATGCATGCTTCATATTCGACAGCGTTGTTAGTAGCATTAAAGTCCAATTTCACAGACACAGGGACATGTGCCCCTTCTGGAGAGATCAGTAGTACTCCTACTCCGCAGCCCATTTGGTTTGAGGCTCCATCAAAATACATTTCCCATGTTATTTCATCAGTGAAGAATACATCCTCATCTAGGAATTCCAAGTGAGTGCTTGGAGGTTCCTGTGACGGTGAAGCAGCTAGGAAATCTGAAACAACCTGTCCTTTGATGGATTTCTAAGGTAAGTAATGAAGATTGAACTCTAAAAGCATGACCATCCATTGAGCAATGCGGTTGTTGATGGTAGGTTGCTCTATGATGAACTTGATGGGATTATTCTCAGCTATGACATATACTGTATGTGATAGCATGTAATGCCTTCACTTCTTGGTGGCCCATACTAATGCAAGAGCCATTTTCTCTATGTTTGCGTATCGACTTTCATAGTCCAAGAACTTCTTGGTCAAGTAGTAGATGGCACTTTCCTGACCTTTAACCTTCTGAGCTAGCATAGCCCCCATTGCAGAGCTAGTTACGGTAAGGTAAAGGAGTAGAGGCTCATCTGGTACTAGCGGCATGAGGACTGGAGGATATTATAAATACTCCTTGATTTTTTCAAAGGCCGTTTGACATTGATCGGCCCATTCTATTTCGCTTCCTTTCTTTAGTTTCTTGAATAAAGGTTCACAAGTCATGATGAGCGAACCTGCTGATATATTGAACTCGTCCTAGGAAGCCTCTTATCTCATTTTCTGTCCTGGGTGGTTGCAACTCTTGGATAGCCTTTATCTTTGAAGGGTTAACTTCAATACCCCGTTGGCTAACCACATAACCTAGCAGCTTCCTAGAGGTAACACCGAAGGTGCACTTTGATGGATTAAGTCATATCTTGTATTTGCGAAGTCTACCTCTATGTGCATCATGTCATGAAGTAGAGTGTTGGCGGTTCTTTGATATGTCGCTCCGGCATTCTTGAGACCAAAAGGCATAACCACGTAACAGTATGTTCCCCATGGTGTAGTGAATGAGGTTTTCTTCATGTCTTCTTCTGCCATTTTAATTTGATTGTAACCGGCATATCCATCCATAAAGGATAGGAGCTCATGTCCGCAAGTGTTATCCACTAATACATCAATGTGAGGTAGCGGGAAACTATCCTTGGGACTAGCTTTATTTGTGTCTCGGAAGTCTACACACATGCGCACTTTCCCATCTTTCTTGGGTACCGGGACAATGTTAGCAATCCATTCAGGATATTGAACTGCTTTGATGAATTTAGCGTTAAGCTGTTTGATCACTTCTTCCTCAATATTCTTAGCCCATTCAGGCTTGATCCTCCTAGCCTTTTGTCGAACTGATTTTGCATAAGGAAGCATAGGTATGGTGTGTTCTGCAATTTCTCTGTCAATCCCCGGTATGTCCACGTAGGGCCACGCGAAAACGTCCAAAAACTCCTTGAGAAGCTCCGTGAATGCTACCCGATCTTCTGCTATGAGTGAGATACCTAACTTCAACTCCCGAGGTTGTTCTTCCGTGCCCACATTTATGGTGATGGTGTCTTCCAACACCGCCATTTTATGCTCATGTTCATTAGAAAATTGTTTTAAGGGTTTATTAAATTCCAGATTATTATTGGCGCAACAGTTTAGGGAAGCGGGGAAAGAAGAATCAGAATAAGTAGAAAGGTTCATCTAATTGAATACAGAAAGGAATACATCGCCAGCAGACTCAAAACCAGACTCACTTGACTCTAGACCCTTATGACCCGACCCTATGTCCTTAGGAACATACTCTAGCTCCTACAAATAAAGCAAAATTATTCTCCTCAACATCGACCCACGAGACCGCCTTAACTTCTCCGTCTTCAGTAATCATGGAACTTGGATCGAAGCTTGGGTTGGACAAAGCAGCAATAATAGCATCAGCTTCAGACTTCTATTGGACAGCTTCTTGTCCAAACAACATGCCAAAAATGTTGTTCCCAACAAGATGAGTCCATTCTAATGGAGGCTGCTTGTCCTGAACGGGAACAAAGACAGTAGCCATATTAATGGAGCAATCATTGAAGACTTCCAGCCTAGCAACTTGAATTCTTTTGTTCTTCAGATAGAATGGCTCAGGGAACCCATAGTAGGGGAAGTCATCGCCTTCCCTAACAAACTGCCCATTCAAAGTAAGTGGATAGGGCTTCATCTGGAATAAAGTGGGAGGATTGTCCATCCTCTTTTGTTCAGCTATCGCCACCTTTGCGAGCCTAACCTCCTTCTCACTTGGCTTGTAGCCTAAGCCAAATCTTCCCTGTTGCTTGAAGGTTTTGAACACAGGAGGGATTTTGTTCTTCGAATTCTTCCCTAACGGCATTCTAGGGAAATAATCTTGTTTGTTGAGTATGACATGTACCTTGGGATTTGAGTAGGGATCGAAGACAAAAGGTGCTTCATCATGGCTCATCATCGCCACAAGCTCAAAGTTGTGGAGTTCTTCATCCATTGAACTGTGCTCCACTTCGAGAGTTGACAGTTTAGGAGTGAAAACAGCATTGATAGACTCTCCCGAGATGGTAATCACTTGACCTTAAACCAGCATTTTCACCTTTTGATGTAGATTGGATGCTCTAGCGTTACACTCGTGTAGCCACGGCCTCCCTAGTAGCAGATTGAAGGAGGTTGGAATGTCTAGCACCACAAATTCCACATTCCTAGTGACACTGCCGGTAGTAATGGGTAACACTATAGATCCGACTGATCTTCGAGGTGAATTATCATAGGCTCAAAGTTGTACCCCGTTTTGAGCCAAGTGTTGTTGTTGAACCCCCAACTTTTGTGCCGTCCTTCAAGGGCACACATTTATAGCTGAACCGTTGTCGACCAGAACCAGTGGGATAGTTTTGTTGGAGCATTGCACTGTAAGGTACAGGGCTTTGTTGTGAGGTGCCCCTCCTAGAGGCAGATCTTCAATCCCAAACGTAATCATCTCCTGTTGGGTAGTCACATGAACAACCAAGGATTCAGAAGTTGTTGTAGGCGGTACTGTGAGTGCTGTAAGGGCATCCAACATCTTCTGTCTATGAGCATGCGATGTACATATGAGTTGCCATAAGGTGACCTCCGCTCTGGTCTTTTTGAGTTGAGACAGTAGAGGGTCTTCAGGGGAGACCTGATTGTCATTGTCAACCGTTGGTGTGTGGTTAGGAGCAGCCACTGGGATGATGGTGTTCCTATGGTTGTGGCAGCGTAGACACCAGGATTTGCACCGATATAATCCCGACTTGTCAAAAGGGTCGGATACATCTTTGGGCCGATGTAGCAAACAATGCAAACAAATCAAATCAAGCCAGCCCACTACAAGAGATAAAACCCGCACAGGTTTTAATCGAAGAAAATAGCCCAGGACCAGGACAGGCCCAAGGTGCGCTCCAGCCCAGGCACTCCAAAACCCGCGCGGGTTTTCTCTAGCCTGATGCGCATCGTTTTGCTCTGTCCACGTCAGCAATCCGTGTGTAGGATTTATAAAACCCGCACGGGTTTTATCTTTAAGAATCCGGCGACAAAACTTGATCATCATCCCATGATATTAGCCCATGTGTTTTTGACCTTAAGCCTTGACTTAGTGATTGCATGGGGATAGGGGCATGATTGTTGGGATGTGTCTCCCTCCATTTCCATCCTAAACACTACCCTCATCACCTATAAATACCCCCCTCCATTCCATTCATTTTCACCAATTATCATCATAATCCCACCAACTACACTCATAAACCATTACTTTATTCTCAACTAATCTCTCATCATATTCTCTTATTACCATCCCCTTACTCTACGAAAATCATCACTTACATATTATCCTACTACCATTCTCACTCTTTTCTCCATCCACCAAGTCGAGGCAAAGTCAAGATTTCTGGATGGTGCATTCGGGCTTTTAAATCAAAGAGGTTCGCCTCATTTTCTTACCGTTGTAGTATTTAATCATGTAATTTGTATTTCGTTACCATTACTTGCGCATATTTTGTAAACAAAAACCTTGTTTTATAATGCATGTTAAGAATATAAATTTGCGAAATTAATTTAACTTCTCCTCGCTCTTTTTCATTTTAGTGATGATTTTAGTAGAGTCTGTTTTCTAACAAGCGAATTCGAGAATTCTTATAATTCTCGAATTTGTAAGCTTACCCCCGGACTTAGAATCGGGTTTCGTAGACCGGAGTTATTTTCATTATTTTTATGGTTTTTCGGTTTCCTTAAATCGACTGGCGACTCTTTCATTCTTTTTTATAATCCGTTTAGTTATTTAATATTTGAATTTGCACTCAAATAATTAAAAATGGCTTAACATCTCCCATTCATCATATTCAAGGCTAAAACCGAGAGAAACTAGGCCAGGAAACAATAAAATCCGCACGAGTTTTACTATTTCCAACCCTCTTTCTCTGGCCCAGGAAAGCGAACTGCCCAGTCCAAGACTGGTCAAAACCCGCGCGGGTTTTGGCAGTCCTTGGCGGCCCGGTTGCTTTCTTTTTGGCCTGACTTTGTTGTTTGGGCCGATTTTAAGTTATTATTAATATATTTTGGCATAACTTCAAGTATTTAAATAATAAAAATTGGATTTATAAAATAAATAAAATTTCACCACCCCGAAAATAAATTTCGAATATAAAAATATCCTAATTTAAGGATTAAGCAACCTTAGTCGGCTCCCAATCGTTTAAGTAGCGCACCACGAAGAAAAGGGGTGCCCCCCCTTTCCCGGGATCCTACAAATTGGTGACTCCACTGGGGACTTAAACTTAAGAAGAGGGTAAAACTTGAAAATTAATTTTGAAATTTTAAAAGGGAGAAGTTGATTATTTTCGTGATTTTATAATTCTTTTAGGCATCCTTTGCATACCGGGCCACTAATCGCGTTTTTTGACACGTTAGCACGAAGGCGATGGTTAAGTTATACCTAGGTGATTCCCTCGAGAGCGGGCGGGCCACTACTTGTGGGATGCACCCTACATCGCCAAGCAGTTGGTTCCCTCTCTCCCCGTGTTACACTCAAAGGGCTTCCTTGAAGTTCTTTGAGCAATACCTCACACTCCTTACCCAAGGGTATGGAGCACGGAGACGAAAATGTGCGGTAGGCCATGTAATCCAACCATAGAAAAATCCACGAACATAGAGCCTTGGTTTAGGGCCTCCCTTCATGTTGTATGCTATATGCTATGTGCTACCCCTTCCCCTTTTTCTTTTGTTTTAGAGTCGACCCTAGTTTAAGGTTTTGTTTTAGTCCATATAAAATTCATTGGGTTGAGAAAATGATTATTTATTAATTAGAATAATTAACTCAAAAGGCATCATGGGTAGCCTAAGTGGAAGGGCCCATTTATGCTCGAAGGGTGATAATATTAATTAATAAATAAAAATCGACTCACCTTTGATGATATTATATGGCCCTTTACGAAATTCTCCTAACAAAGGTCCAAAAAAATTAATTAAAAGTCCAACAAAGTTAATGAATAGTATTTTAGATTGCATAATAGTCACTAAGTTCGAGGAAATTAATTTGTCCATTTAATTAATAAATCCACCGCATTTATAGTCAGCCCGTTGTTAGGCCCAACCATATTAGATTTATTGATTAAACCTATAAATTAATGACTCGCTTATTGTTGACTTTATTCAATCCTTTACAATATCCGTTTTCCTCGACTAAAAAATATAAAGTAGATAAATAATAAAAATGGATAAAAGAGAAGGTCATAAAAAAAAAGAAGGGTCGACAGTCTTGTTAAGCATTATTCTAGTCCGCGTAATAGTCATTATGGCTTGAGCTGTCTGAATTGTTGGGCCAAGTTACAGATTCTCCCTAAAATGGTCGGCCTGTAGTTTAGGCCCATCTGAATTGAGAAACACTAACTTGAACCTATCGATTTATGACCCGCTCGCTATGTTTGACTATATTCGGCCCTTTATAATGTTCTGTCCATAGGTCCATATAGAGTTAGGTCATGCACTCACAAAAAGTGGGTGAGTCCTTTGTGTCATCATATAAGCATCGAGTCTGTTAGGATCATATAGGTCTTTTAGGGCATGCATGCATCGGGTAGTACGTGTCAGAGTATGTCATCGAGTGTTCTAACTTTGAATTTCCATGCAGGCATCATTGGTGATCGACTCCGAGCCCGCATTCGAGATCCACGAACTGTTCGTTTGATTCCGAACCCGCATTACGGTCCATCTGCAACTAGTGACTCCATCATGTCTGGAGAGCAATTCCAAGAGATCCTGGTTCAAAGCACCGAAGTCAACATCATAAAGCATTTGGATGAGCTCTATACCAAAATGCAAGAACTTGTGTTCGCTAATACCCTAGAATAGGAGCAGAAGATGAGCAAAAGGCTAAATGAACAACAACAAGTGATGGATGGTATGCTGCAGGCCATCCTAAGATCAACACCAAGTTAGAGCTGAATGTTGAAGAGGATGACGAAGAAACACAAGGATATGAATATGAACCTGAAATCATCAAGACCTCCTCAGATTCTGGAGGAGTAGGGATATCTAAAGCAAAGGTTAACACGCCCGATGTGTCAAAACGTACAAGAGACCCCACTGTTAAGGCCCTTGAGCTGAAGGTAGAAAGCCTCACCAAAGCAATGAGCTTTGTGCCACCCTTTGCTGACAAGTACTTGGAGGTTCCATTGCCTGTTCAACCGACTTTAAAGATAGCTAACAAAGTTGAGGTGCCAAATATCAGGTTCAAACCTTCTAAGAATCCTATACATCATGTTGACGAGTTCATGAGGCTGGCACCTTTAAACCAGATTGATGCCGACTTATACTCTACCGTCTTCCCATCCACCCTAGATGGAGAAGCAAAGGTATTGATTACTTTGAAGCAAAGGTATGGAGAAGCAAAGCCAACTGGAGTGAGTTGTTCAAAGCTTTCATTCACCATTACACCCGCATACAGAAGAAACAAGCTACGGTGGATGACCTAACAAGCCATGAAGCAAAGGGATGATGAGTCCTTTATGGATTACTTTGAAAGATGGCATACAAAGTTGTCCCACATCAATGAGACATTTCCTCTCCGCTTGCAGTTATCGACCTTTAAGCAAGGACTCAAGAACAGCCTATCCAAGCACTTGGGGTACCATGTCGTCAAAGACTTTGATTACCTAAAGGACATTTGTGTCCAACTAGAGGCGATGCACAATGATAAGACCACTTCGCCTGGATGGAAAGGGTCCAACTCCAATAGGGGTGCCACTAGTGCGGCTAGCCACGCTCCTAAGATTATGGTTACTAACTCTATCCAGCGCTAGGGGCCTTGTGTACCGAAGTACGAGACTAGCTTATACTCCATTGGATGTTCCTTACTCTCAGGCTCTCGACCGTATAGTCAAGAAGGGTATCTTGGTTTTGCCCTTACCGTCTAGTCAAAGGCAGAAACTGGGATGCCAACCAATTTTGCCGCTATCACCGTTGCCGAGGTCATGACACTGAGAAATGCTTGACTCTCAGGAACAAAATAGAAGATATGATTAGGGTAGGGACATTACCAATGCCAAAAGCTGCCAAAAAACCAAACAATCAAAGTAATCCCATGCCTGATCATGGGAATGCTATTCTCTGTGACGACTTCAGCTTCGATCCCTCTGCTTTGATTGTAGAAACAGGTCAACTTGTCCCCGAAGTAGTTGGGTTCCCTGAAGGTCTATTCATCCATGGAATTTAGGATAGTGATGAACATGATGAACATGAGCATTCCGAGA
The DNA here is from genome assembly GCA_029582165.1 of Portulaca oleracea. Classification (NCBI taxonomy): domain Eukaryota; kingdom Viridiplantae; phylum Streptophyta; class Magnoliopsida; order Caryophyllales; family Portulacaceae; genus Portulaca; species Portulaca oleracea. The sequence continues at coordinate 20,322,712 of CM055887.1, forward strand.
CAGAATAGGTGGAGACAAATGAACCAGGAAATGCGACATTTCTTACTCGGTCTAGCCGCCACAACCATAGTAACACCACCACCCCAGTGGCTGTTCCTAACCCAACACCAACAGTTGGCAATGACAATCAGGTCTCCCCTGAAGATCCTCTTCTTTCTCAACTCAAAAAGACAAGGGCGGAGGTCATCATATGGCAACTCATATGCACCCGCATGCTCATAGACAGAAGATGCTAGATGCCCTTACAACACTCACGGTATCTCCTACGACGACTCCCGAATCATTGCTTGCTCATGTGACTACCCAACAGGAGATGATTACTTTTGGGATTGGAGATCAGCCTCAAGGAGGAGCATCTCACAACAAAGCCTTGTACCTTACAGTGCAATGCTCCTACAAAACTATCCCACATGTTCTGGTCGACAACGGTTTGGCTGTAAATGTGTTCCCTTGGAGGACGCCGCAAAAGTTAGGAGTTCAACAACAACACTTGGCTCAAAATGGGGTACAACTAAGGGCATATGACAATTCACCTCGGAGATCCGTCGGATCTATAGTATTGCCCATTACTACTGGTAGCGTCACTCGGAATGTGGAATTTGTGGTGTTAGACATACCAGCCTCCTTCAATCTACTATTAGGGAGACCATGGCTCCACGAGTGGAACACTATAGCATCCACTCTACATCAAAAGGTGAAAATGTTGGTTCAAGGGGAAGTGATCACAATATCGGGAGAGTCTATCAATGCTGTTTTCGCTCCTAAACAGTCAACTCTCGAAGTGGAACACAATTCAATGGATGAATAACTCCACAACTTTGAGCTTGTGGCAATGATGAGCCAGAATGAAACACCTTTTGACTTCAATCCCTACTCAAATCCCAAGGTACATGCTATGCTCAAAAGACAAGGATATTTCCCTGGGATGCCACTGGGCAAGAATCCGAAGAACAAAATTCCTCCTATGTTCAAGACCTTTAAACAGCAAGAAAGGTTTGGCTTAGGATACAAGCCAACTGAGAAGGAGGTCAGGCTCGCAAAGATGGCTATCGGTTAACAGAAGAAGATGGACAATCCTCCAACTTTATTCCAGATGAAGCCCTACCCACTTACTCTGAATGGGAAATTTGTCAGGGAAGGTGATGACTTCCCCTACTATGGGTTCCCTGAGCCATTCTATCTAAAGAACAAAGGAATTCAAGTTGCTGGGCTGGAAGTCTTCAATGATTGCTCCATTAATATGGCTACTGTCTTTGTTCCCGCTCCGGATAAGCGACCTCCATTAGAATGGACTCATCTTGCTGGGAGCAACATGTTTGGAATGCTGTTTGGAAAAGAAGTTGTCCAAGAGAAGTCTGAAGCTGATGCTGTTATTGCTGCTTTGTCCAACCCGAGCTTCGATCCAACTTCCATGATTACTGAAGACGGAGAAGTTAAGGCGGTCTCGTAAGTCGAAGCTAAGGAGAATATTTTTGCTTTATCTATAGGAGAGTCTGTTCCTAAGGACATAGGGTCAGGTCTTAAGGGTCTAGAGTCAAGTGACTGTGGTCTTGAGTCTGCTGGCGATGTATTCCTTTCTGCATTCAATGAGATGAACCTTTCTGCTTACTCTGATTCTTCTTTCCCCTCTTCCCTGAACTGTTGTGCCAATAAAAATCTGAAATTTAATGAACCCTTAAAAGAATTTTCTAGTTAACATGAGCATAAAATGGCGGTGTTGGAAGACACCATCACCATAAATGTGGGCACGAAAGAATAACCTCGGGAGTTGAAGTTAGGTAGCTCACTCACAGCAGAAGAACGGGTAGCATTCACGGAGCTTCTGAGTTTGTAGACGTTTTCGCATGGTCCTACGAGGACATGCCGGGGATTGACAGGGAAATTGCAGAACACACTATACCTTTGCTTCCTAATGCAAAACCAGTTCGACAAAAGGCTAGAAGGATCAAGCCTGAATGGGCTAAGAAGATTGAGGAAGAAGTGATCAAACAGCTGAACGCTAAATTCATCAAAGCAGTTCAATATCCTGAATGGATTGCTAACATTGTCCTAGAACCCAAGCAAGATGGGAAAGTGCGCATGTATGTAGACTTCCGAGGCCTCAATAAAGCCAGTCCTAAGGACAGTTTCCCTTTACCTCACATTGATGTATTAGTGGATAACACTTGCGGACATGAGCTCCTATCCTTTATGGATGGATATGCCGGTTACAATCAAATTAAAATGGCAGAAGATGACATGGAGAAAACCTCATTCACTACACTCTACTTCATAGAAGTAGAGGTTATGCCTTTTGGTCTCAAGAATGCCGGAGCGACATATCAAAGAACCGCCAACACTCTACTTCATGACATGATGCACGTAGAAGTAGAGGTTTATGTGGATGACATGATTGTTAAGTCCAAGACATGGGAGGAGCACATTCCTAACCTCCGTAAGTTCTTTCTACGACTTCGCAAATACAAGATGCGGCTTAATCCAACAAAGTGCACGTTTGGTGTTACCTCTGGGAAGCTGCTGGGTTATGTGGTTAGCCAACGAGGCATTGAAGTTGACCCTTCAAAGATAAAGCCAATCTAAGAATTGCAACCATCCAGGACAGAAAAAGAGATAGGAGGCTTCCTAGGATGAGTTCAATATATCGACAGGTTCATTTCAAAGCTCACTATGACTTGTGAACCTTTATTCAAGAAACTAAAGAAAAGAAGCAAATTAGAATGGGACGATCAATGTCAAGCAACCTTTGATAAAATCAAGGAGTATTTGCAGCATCCCCCAGTCCTCATGCCAACAGTAGCAGATGAGCCTCTACTCCTTTACCTTACCGTGACCAGCTCTACAATGGGGGCTATGCTAGCTCAGAAGGTTAAAAGTCAAGTGAGAGCTATCTACTACTTTAGAAAGAAGTTCCTGGACTATGAAAGTCGATACGCAGACATAAAGAAAATGGCTCTTGCATTAGTATGGGCCACCAAGAAGTTAAGGCATTACATGCTATCACATATAGTATATGTCACAGCTTAGAATAATCCCATCAAGCTCATCATGGAGCAACCTACCATCAACAACCGCATTGCTCGATGGGTGGTCATGCTTTCAGAGTTTAATCTTCAGTACTTGCCTCAGAAATCCATCAAAGGATGGGTTGTTTCAGATTTCCTAGCTGCTTCACCGTCACAGGAACCTCCAAGCACTCACTTGAAATTCCCAGATGAGAATGTATTCTTCACTGATGAAATAACATGGGAAATGTATTTTGATGGAGCCTCTAACCAAATGGGTTGCGGAGTAGGAGTACTACTGATCTCTCCAGAAGGGGCACATGTCCCTGTGTTTGTGAAATTGGACTTTAATGCTACTAACAACGCTGTCGAATATGAAGCATGCATCCAAGGTTTACAAGCTACATTGACCTTGGGTATACGCCATATAAAGGTCTTCGGAGATTCTAGCCTTATCATTAATCAGGATAAAAATGCGTGGAAGGTTCGGAATGAATGTCTTATGGCATACCAACAGAAGCTTTCGGGACTTGCTGACCAATTTGAGCAAATCAACATCCAGTGTCTTTCAAGGGATCACAATGAATTGGCTGACGCCCTAGCCAAGTTGTCTTTAATTATATCGATACCATCAGGCACGCTCCAATTACCGGTAGTAGTAGAGCGATAATCTGAACTTGCATATGTTTGCAATATGGAGGCACAAGAGGAAGAAACTGAGGAATGGTTCCATGACATATACAATTTTCTTTGGAAAGGAGAATATCCAGCTGAGTTGGATGCTCGAGGACAACGAGCGATCAGGTCTCTAGCAGCATAATACTGATTGATCCAAGATCGCCTTTACAAGAAATCACCTACGGGCATTAATTTATTATGCATCGATGTTAAGAGCGCCAAGGATGTCATGGCTAATATACATGGACGAGAGTGTGGTCCCCACATGAATGGACGTATGCTGGTGAAGAAGATTCAAAGGGCTGGTTATTATTGGTCCACTATGGAGGCAGATTGCTTAGAGTTCGTTCGAAAATGTCACAAATGCCAAGAGTATGCCATCCTACAGCATCAACCCCCATCATACCTAACTACTTTGACATCTCCATGGTCGTTCTTAATATGGGGTATCGACATCATTGGCAAGATACACCCAACAGGAACAGGAGGACATGAATACATCTTGGTCGCCGTCGATTACTTCACTAAGTGAGTAAAGGCAACCTCTTTTGCCAAACTCACATCCAAACAAGTGGCCAAATTCATCCTTCAAAACATCATATGTCGATATGGAGTGCCTCATGAGATCATTAGTGACAATGGAAGCAATTTTCGGAAGGAAGTAGAAACTTTGCTCGCCACTTATAAAATTTAGCATCACCGATCTTCGCCATACTGACCTCACGCTAACGGAGCTGTTGAAACGGCCAATAAGATAATGTTAGGAATCATTAAGAAAATGGTTTTCACTTACAAGGATTGGCCTGATAAATTGGCATTTGCCCTGTGGGGATACTGAACCTCTATACGAACTGCTACGGGGGCAAAACCATATTCTTTGGTATATGGGATGGAAGCAGTCCTACTGATTGAAGTAGCTATTCCTTCACTGCGGAGTAGTAGAAAGTCAACTGCCAAAAGCAGAATGGGCTCGGGCAAGGTTCGAGGAATTAATGTTAATGGACGAAAGGCGATTAAGGGCATTGAATAATGTGCAAGTATACCAAAGTAGGATCGCTCGTGCTTTTAATAAGAAGGTAAAAAGTCGTTCGCTTCAAGTAGGTGATTTGGTGCTTAAGGAGATGAGGGCATCTATACAGGATCCAAGAGGAAAATTTACACCTAATTGGAAGGGTCCTTACATGATTAAGGATATTTTGCCAGGAGGAGCAGCCCGGCTTGCTACTATGGATGGAAAAGATATAATTCAGCCCACGAATTTGGATCAACTCAAGCGATACTATGTTTAATATAACCAAGCAACTAGAAAACCAATTCTCAGACACTTGGGATATATTTAATAAATGCTCATGTACATAAAGAAAATAAAGTTTGCAAGAAGACAATAATTGTGAATAATATTTCTTCTTTATTAATACCAGTACACTACTTGTAACATAAGAAAATTCAAAAGGCATAATTAAATAAAAGACTATTGTGGCAAAGCAGTTTCAGTTCCTTCATTTTTATCCACCTTCTAATCTTGTTTCACTTTCTCTACTTCGCCAGTTGTCTCATGGTCAGTCTCCGTGTCTCTAGGTCCGTTAAGATCCCTCTCTTTGCCTTTGGGCTTATAGGCCCGCGTGCTTGGTTTTCGAGCCTCCACTCTCGGGCCGAGCCTATCTTTCACCGAGTCTCTCGCGCCCAGACGATCCTTTACCGATGTATGGGGACCCAGTCTTTCCTTTATAGATGCTTCTATCCTTCTCGCTCCTCCAGTACGGCGAGATTCAATAGCAGCAATTAGCCATCCATGATAGTCAGCATCGGCAACATGAGACACGTGTATCTTTGGAGGGGCTTTGAGAGTTGGTCTTCTTTCCCAATATTTAAGCCACGACTCAATCACCGAGCCTTGAAGCTTCAATTGATCAGGAGCTTCACACATGAGCTCTGGGATGTCCTGCTTGCGACCCAACTAGCGCTTCACTCGCGCCGGAAAATAAAAGGTCATGTGCGTCAAGCCGGCGAGACACACATAGGCATTGCGGAAGTCATGGGTCACGTATTCAGAAATGTGCCACCATTCGATCCACCATGAGATCTCCCGAGGCTCCTTTAAAAAGGCGATCCATTCTGTTACCCAGCGAAGATCGGTATACTTCCTCTTCCTTTGACAGTAGTTTACCATCGCCGAAGAAGTCTGAGGTTCTTCAATGAGGCCCAAATGTTCCATTAACCAGATCTGCCAAACAGTTAGCCAGGGTTAGATTGCATGCTAATTATCCCAAACTAACTAACAAAAAAAAAAATAAAAGAGAGCACAAAACCCGCGCGGGTTTTGCAGACAGTAGAGGCAGAAATTAGATGGTAGGGAGAAGAAGGAATGAAATACCTGAAGTAGCAAGGGATTTCCTCGAAGGTCATGTTCTGGATTCGGGTCATCCAAGCCCATCATGGTATCCGCTAAATTAGAGCCTCGGGATTGTAGCCTCGGGTCCGGTTCTTTTGCCGCCATGGTAGAAGAAAAACTCGCCGAGGAGGCATAATACGAGCGCTCGCACTCGTATCACGGGACTGTATTCCAAGGTATCGGGAGATTGAAAATATTCAACTATGATTTGGAAGTGTACCTTTTCGCCGAATGTTGCAATTCCGATGACCCGAGACAGCAGACATAAGAGCTCCTTGTACTGCTTGGGGATGTCGTTGGAGGTGATGTCAGCCGAGCAAAATGATTTGTCTCTAGGATTGAGGACCATTCTTCCGGAAGTGGACATAACTCCTTCCACGAAAAGCGGAAGACATGCATCTTTGGATCCCAAAAAGTCTCCGCCGCACGGAGAAAATCGTGATTAATCCTCACTTGTCGAAGACTCGTCAAGCTTGTTAACTTGTATCTTCCGAGCTCTTTCTTCTCTTCCTTGGACAAGGTGCTCATCCAAGTTGCAAAATTCTTCTCGAACGCCATGGGAATCGGGAGGCCTTTTGTCTTTGTGTTTTAAGGGAATATGTGATGAAGGCTTTGAAGTAATGACGAGGAGTGATGATTATATGCATAACATGAGGTATTTATACACCTCCATTCATGATCAAAATGAAGAAAATACAACCAGCAACGATCACATAGCCGTTGCCCTCCATATCCCATGATTTTAGCCCATTTTCAACGGCTAGTAAAATATATATATATATATATATATATATATATATATATATATATATATATATATATCAAAACCCGCGCGGGTTTTGATGTGCACAGATCCACGCGTGGGCCTGTCCAAGCCGAGGCCTAGGGCCTTCTCAAAAGAAAACCCGCGCGAGTTTTCTGTCGACATGGGCCGGCTCTTAACAGCTCGACCCGCCTGTTTCCGATTGTAATTGGGCTCAGGGATTAAACTAGCCCATTCATGTATTTTTGATGTTTCGGATCTTGGCCAATGATGCTCGGTTCTGAGATTTTTTTTTTTTGCTCGAGTTTACTCTGACACTTAAGTTTTTATTTTCTTTTCTTTTGGGGAAGCGAGATTAATTTGGGAATAATCCCGTCATGTAGAAAGTCATTCAGATATGCGCTAATCGTGCATTCTCCGAGTCTTGCATATAAAATAAGAAATAAAATGCATAAGAGTCTTGCATTAAAATAAAAAAAAAAGAGTACAAAATAGTCTTGCATACAAAAGTCTAAAATGCATGGAGTGTTGCTTGGCATCAGTTTGATCACCACAGCGAGCCTGGATTGCCGCTGTCTTCGACCAGGTTGTTACCAGCATGAGAAGTCCCAGCGTTGGAGGCACAAGCCATGCCGAAATAGGTGTCCCAAGAATAGTAGTCAGGACCAGGAGCCGTCTGCGGTGGCCCAGATAAGGGAACTTCAGAAGGATGCACGCTCGACGGTGATGATATGGAATGCTCCTGCGAACCGGCTAGCCATGAATGGTCAGGAACGTGCCAACTGCCATTCAACAGAAGGGGTAGGCCATATAGGACCAATTTCGTAACCGGGGCTGGCCAACCAGAAGAAGCATATCCTCTTAGCCAAGAGTTTTGAGGTGTAGACCACTCTTGCGTACCCGCAGGCCATGAAGGACCCATTCAAGGGGTCAAAACTGGCTATCCAGCAAAATAAGAGCCAGAGCCAAAAGAGGAGGCGTCGTATGGTGCAGGACGTGAAGTAGCGTCATCCGCTAGGGCCTGACCGCCAGATACCCTACGGATGCACCTGAATCATGATCCCTCACCACAATCTCCCGATCACGACAAGTAGAATGCACTGAAGCTGGAGTGCAGCGAGAATGAGAAGGGCGGTTGGTAGCACTCGACTCTAAAGCATCTTCTACCCAGTAGGAATGGGGCTAGGTATCGCCACCATACCCAACACTATGATGTGACCCCCCTTGGCCAAGTTGTTCCTCCAAGGACATCTGAGAAATGTCCTCTTCCATAGGACGACGATCTCTGCTACCGGATCTAGTACGATGGGACCCGGTTGAATGATGACCCTCGACCATAATGCCTTTACCGCGATCCTCTGGCACAACTGCTAGGGGAGGACGAGAGGACCTACCAACCTCCTCCTGAGATTAGCCCCGGGAAGAATACTCCCCTACCGAAGAACGACGTGGGGGCTCAGTGCGAGGGATCCCTGCAGTAGAACGCCGAGGTGGATCCCGAGGAAAGGACTCTGCATCGGCCTCCACATCAGCCCTTCCGGTGGTGTTCCCGCGATACCTACCTGAGCCGGTGAATGCCCGGTCAATGTGCTTCAGCATAGTACTCCACTCCTTGATCACTTGTCGGAAGACATCCCATCTTGGCTGGAAGACGATGGGACCAAGGTCAGACATGTATAAATGGCATAAGGGAGAAAAGGGAGCAACAGGAAGACTTACCGGTTTCCGATCAAACTCTCGGAGTGCAGAGCATTGACTGTTGGTCTCTACATCCAAGAAACCGCCGATCCTTTTTCTCGCTGGTGGGGCCTCCACCTCAGCGGCCTTAGCATAGGGCCCCAACTGTAAACATTATGGTTAGAAATCAGCCAAAACATGACAGAAATAAGGGAAGAAGGTACGCACCACCTGGGGCGCTAAACAGCTCAAGTAGCGCTGAAAATCCTCATCAAGTTGCTCCTATGCGACGTCATGCACAAAGTTGTCGGAGTCTTGGCCGCGAACCCAATCTCCCAAGGCACCGGGCCATGGCTCGAACATGTACTCCGGAGGATCCTAGGGTATAAGGCCAGGATATTCCCCAGGATTTGCCTCGTAACTCTCTCCCCCAAGTACCATATGAAGCCCGAGGGTCCCTCCATCAAAATGCGGAGGCAAGTATTATGCTCCACCGTTTGCAAAGGGGTGGGCAATCCGCCCAAGTTGAACTTCGCCCATGGACGTCAGTTCACGTGGTCCTGTGAAGGAGAGAAAGTCACTTCAAGAATAGAAGCAAAATAAATAAAGGCGTTAGGTATAAAGAAATACCGGGGAGAGGTCATCCAGCATACGATGAATGCGATCGAGACTGCCCGAATGGAAAATTTTCCCACGAACGGCCTCGGTAGACCAGCGTTTAGCAGCTGGGATTGTCTTATTCTTCTTGGAGCGAATGCCCAAGGATAGAATATACTCATATGCCCATGACTGCATAAATATAAAGTCAAAGAAGGAGTAAAAGAGTAGCAAAACTACAAAGAGAGGAGTCTTAGGGACATACCTCGAGCACCTTCCACAGAGAAGGGCCATACTGATAGCGAGTATAAGACTCTTGGAGGTAAACCGGATCATTATCCTGTGAAATCCTAACACCGCGGCGAAGCCAGAGGATGGAATTCGCATAAGCCGCCTTGCCCCAGTTTAAGTTCTGGACATTATTTAAGTCCAGAAGATTCTGAAGCAACGTCAAAGTGATGTTATCTCCCCGGTTGGCGAATAAGGTGGCAGAAATGATGTACGACAAGAAAATGAAGCGGCGTTGATCCCCAGGCAAGTTCTGGAAGTTAACATCGTGGATGGCCGCCTCGAAGTGCGCGTAGGCAAGGTTGGAAAGGCCCTGTCCTTGGCCTAAGCGCGCTGACACTGGACTTGGAAGATCCAAGACCATTGGCGGAATCTCGGCGTCGAAAACTACATCACGCCCGCCCCAAGGAAGACCAGTGATCATGATAAAATCTGTAGGGGTAACCGTCATCTCGCCCACATGCAAATGAAAGGAGTTGGTGGTGTCCCAAAACCTTTCAGCTATAGCACGGCCTATAACACGATATGTACGACCCTTCCAGGTCACCAAAAATTTCCAGAACGGCATGAGTCCCGCCGCGGTCAAGGTGTTGTCAAAAAAGTTCCCAGGACACCGAGGGTTTTCAAGTTATCCTCCTAAAGGCAAACAGAGAGGGCCAATTAGAGTTGGGGGCTCATCTAAATACGTTGGACCAAGGCATATTCTCTCGGGCCCTAGCTGGACCCATCACCGACACTGGGCTCACAGCCATAGCCCACAAGATAAATAAATTGGAAAACGAAGAAAACAAAAAAAAAATGGAAAGCCTGGACACAGCCCAAATGTGTCGGCCCAATGGAGGAAAAACCCGCACGGGTTTTAGTTTGTTAATGGGCCGCACATCCATGCCCAGTGTCTTTTCTGGCGGTCTATGGGCCAGAAAACCCGCACGGTTTTCTCAATTCTAGTGGGCCGATTTCTTTGTCAATTGGGCCGAGCATGCATAAAACCCACACTGATTTCCTCTTGGGTCGGGTTTGGTCCTTCTCTCAAATTGGGTTATCGTTGTAAATAAATAAAAAGAGTCATCATGAAGACATGCATACGCATCAATTTAAAACATGTTTAAAATAATAAAAAATCGACAAGACATGGAAAATAAATTCGTGCTTGCTCATTTCTTATTAAACTAAGCATAAAAAGAGAGGTTTTGGAAATTACCTTGCCATGGGCGCGGTAGAACCAAGCATGGTTCCAAGGCTGAATAGTAAGGTCCGAAGGGTCGGCATTCGCACCCGGAATAAAATTATGACGTGAAGACATCTCATGGGACCATGTCACCACATGTGGAAGGGGAGGATTCTTATGACGTCGGGGATGCATTTTCTAAAGAACTCAAATTATCTTCAAAGAGCAAATTTTTCTAGAAAGAGAAAAAGGAGCTTGAGAGATAAGGAAGAGTTGAAGATGTCAGTGAATGAGGTGAATGAGGCTTGGTATTTATAGAAATGTTGAGTGAATATTAACCGCTCATCTCAAGGACCCGCCTCGAGATGCCAAATGCGTTTCATTGATTGAAAATCCAAATGTCATCCCTTTGCCACCCAAAGAGGAGACACGGTTGCGTGGCACATCCTTATCCACACAAAGATATGGCCCACATCGATTCCCTTCACGAGAAAAACACGCGCAGGTTTTGAGCGCTCTACAAGCCCAATTGTTGCGGCCCAGCGCCTTTCAACGGCCCAATGGAAGTTATAAAACCCGCACGGGTTTGATACCAATATATGCCAAAGACTGTGGCCTAAGGGTTCGCAAAATTCAGGTAAAAATCATAACCCATTGGCATTTCCAAAAATTAATACTTATATTTCTTGTGATTTTCAGGTTGCCACCTAAAAGAGCACCATCATCAGGTTGCCGCTAAAATTCACCAATTATCATCATAATCCAACCAACTACACTCATAAACCATTCCATTATTCTCAACTAATCTCTCATCATATTCTCTTATTACCATCCCCTTACTCTTCCAAAATCATCACTCACATATTATCCTACTACCATTCTCACACTCTTTTCACGATCCACCAATTAGAGGCAAAGTCAAGATTTCCGGACGGTGCATTCGGGCTTTTAAATCAAAGACATTCGCTCTCATTTTCTTACCGTTGTAGTATTTAATCATGTAATTTGTATTTGGTTACCATTACTTGCGCCTATTTTGTAAACAAAAACCTTGTTTTATAATGCATGTTAAGAATATAAATTTACGAAATTAATTTAACTTCTCCCCGCTCTTTTACATTTTAATGTCGATTTTAGTAGAGTCTGTTTTCTAACAGGCGAATTCGAGAATTCTTATAATTCTCGAATTCGTAACCTTACCCCCGGACTTAGAATCGGGTTTCGTAGACCGGAGTTATTTTCATTATTTTTATGGTTTGTCGGTTTCCTTAAATCGACTGGCGACTCTTTCATTCTTTTTTATAATCCGTTTAGTTATTTAATATTAGAATTTGCACTAAAATAATTAAAATGGCTTAACATCTCCCATTCATCATATTCAAGGCTAAAACCAAGAGAAAGTGGGCCAGGAAACAATAAAATTTGCACGGGTTTTACTATTTCCAACCCTCTTTCTCTGGCCCAGGGAAGCGAATGGCCTGGTCCAAGACTGATCAAAACCCACGCGGGTTTTGACAGTCCTTGGCGGCCCAGTTGCTTTCTTTTGGGCCCCACTTTGTTGTTTGGATTTTAAGTTATTATTTATATATTTTGGTGTAACTTCAAGTATTGAAATAATAAAAAACGGATTTATAAAATAAATAAATTTTCACCACCCCGAAAATGAATTTCGAAAATAAAAATATCCTTATTTAAGGATTAAGCAACCTTAGTCGGCTCCCGATCGTTTAAGTAGCGCACCACGGAGAAGAGGGGTGCCCCCCCCTTTCCCGGGGTCCTACAGGCGGCCAGACCGAGTAAGGAATGCCACATTGCCTAGTTCATTTGTCTCCACCCATTCTATCTCGGAATGCTCATGGTCATTATCTTCATCACTGTCCCAAATTCCATGGATAAAAAGACCTCCAGGGAACCCAACTACTTCGGGGACAAGTTGACCTGTTTTTACAATCAAAGCGCAGGGATCTAAACTAAAGTCGCCACAGAGAATAGCATTCGCATGTTCCGGCGTAGGATTACTTTGATTGTTTGGTTTTTGGGCAGCTTTCGGCATTGGTAATCCCAACTCTTATCATATCTTCTATCTTGTTCCTTAAAGCATTGGTAATCTCAGTGTCATGCCTTGGCAATGGTGATAGCGGCAAAATTGGTTGGCGTCCCAGTTTCTGCCTTTGATTTCTGGCTCTTCTTTCGGTAAGGGCAAAACCAAGATACTCTTCTTGACTAGGCGGTCGAGAACCTGAGAGTAAGGAACATCCAACAGCGTATAAGTCTCATACTTCAGTACATAAGGCCCCTTGCACTGGATAGAGTTAGTCTCCATAACCTTAGGAGGGTGGCTAGCCACACTAGTGGCCCTCCTGTTGGAGCTGGACCCTTTCCATCCAAGCGAAGTGGTCTTATCATTATGCATCGCCTCTAGTTGGACACAAATGTCCTTTAGGTAATCAAAGTCTTTAATAACATGGTACCCCAAGTGCTTGAATAGACTGCTCTTGAGTCCTTGCTTAAAGGTAGATAACTGCAAGCGGAGAGGAATTGTCTCATTGATGTTGGACAATTTTGTATGCCATCTTCCAAAGTAATCCATAAAGGACTCATCATCCCGTTGCTTCATGGCGGTTCGGTCATCCACCGTAGCTTGCTTCTTCTATGTGCGGGTGTAATGGTGAATGAAAGCTTTGAACAACTCACTCTAGCTGGCTTTGATTTGTAGTGACAGGGCATGATACAATACCTTTGCTTCTCCATCTAGGGTGGATGGGAAGACGGTAGAGTACAAGTCGGCATCAATCCGGTTTAAAGGTGCCAGCCTCATGAACTCCTGAACATGATGAATAGGGTTCTCAGAAGGTTTGAACCTGATATTTGGCACCTCAACTTTGTCAACTATCTTTAATGTTGGTTGAATAGGCAATGGGACCTCTAAGTATTTGCCAGCAAAGGCTGGCACAGAGCTCATTGCTTTGGTGAGGCTTTCTAACTTCTGCTCAAGGGCCTTAACAGAGGGGTGCCTTGTAGGTTTTGACACTTCAGGCATGTTAACCTTTGTTTTAGATATCCCTACTCCTCCATAATCTTAGGATGTCTTGATGATTTCAGGTTCAGATTCATATCCTTGCATTTCTTCGTCATCCTCTTCAACATTCAGCCCTAACTTGGTGTTGATCTTAGTGATGGCCTGCAACATACCATCCATCACTTGTTGTTGTTCAATTAGCCTTTTACTTATCTTCTGCTCTATCTCTAAGGTATTAGCGAACACAAAACCTTGCATTTTGGTATAGAGCTCGTCCAAATGCTTCGTGATGTTGGCTTCGGTGCTTTGGACCAGGACTTCTTGGAATTGCTCTCCAGACATGATGCAATCACTTGTTGTAGACGGATCGTAATGCAGATTCGGAGTCAAACGACCAGTTCGTGGATCTCAAATGCGGGCTCGGAGTCGATCACTAATGATGCCTGCATGGAAATTCAAAGTTAGAACACTCGATGACATACTCTGACACGTACTACCCGATGCATGCATGCCATAAGAGACCTATCTGATCCTAACTGAATCGACTCATATATGCTGACACAAAGGACTCATCCACTTTTTGGAAGTGCATGACCTTTCTCTATATGGACCTAAGGACAAAGCATTATAAAGGGCCGAATAAAGTCAAACATAGCGAGCTAGTTATAAATTGATAAGTTCAAGTCAGTGTTTCTCAATTCGGATGGGCCTAAACCACAGGCCGGCCATTTTAAGGAGAATCCGTAACTTGGCCCAACAACTTAGACAGCTCAAGCCACAACGACTATTACGCAGACTAGAATAATGCTTAACAAAACTGACGACCCTCTTTTTTTATGACCTTTCTTTTATCCCTTTTTTTATTATTTACCTATTTTATATTCTTTTCTTTTAGTCGAGGAAAACGGATATTGTAAAGGATTGAATAAAGCCAATAATAAGCGAGTCATCATTAATTTATAGGTTTAATCAACAAGTCCAATATGGTTGGGCCTAACAACGCGCCGACCATAAATGCGGTGGATTTATTAATTAAATCGACAAATTAATTCCCTCGAGCTTAGTGACTATTATGCAATCTAAAACGCTATCTATTAACTTTGTTGGACTTTTTAATTAATTTTTCGACCTTCATTAGGAGAATTTTGTAAAGGGCAATATAATATCATCAAAGGTGAGTCGATTTTTATTTATTAATTAAAATAATCATCCTTTAAACATAAATGGGCCCTTCCACTGGGGCTAACCATGATGCCTTTTGAGTTAATTATTCTAATTAATAAATAATCCTTTTCTCAACCCAATAAATTTTATATGGACTAGAACAAAACCTCTAAACTAGAGTCGACTCTAAAACAAAAGGAAAAGGGAAAGGGGTAGCACATAGCATATAGCATACAACATGAAGGGATACCCTAAACCAAGGCCCTATGTTCATGGATTTTTCTATGGTTAGATTACATGGCCTACCGCACGTTTTCATCTCCGTGCTCCATAACCTTAGGTAAGGAGTGTGAGGTATTGCTCAAAGAACTTCAAGGAAGCCCTTTGATTGTAACGCGGGGAGAGAGGGGACCAAATGCTTGGCTATGTAGGGTGCATCCTTCAAGTAGTGGCCCGCTCGCTCTCGAGGGAATCAACTAGTTATAACTTAACTGTCGCCTTTGTGCTAACGTGTCAAAAGACGCGATTAGTAGCCCGGTATGCAAAGGATGCCTAAAAAGAATTATAAAATCACGAAAATAATCAACTTCTCCCATTTACAATTTAAAATTACTTCAATTTTTCAAGTTTTACCCTCTTTTTAAGTTTAAGTCCCCAGTGGAGTCGTCAATCTATAGGACCCCGGGAAAAGGGTGCACCCCTTTTCTCCGTGATGCGGTAGTTAAACGATCGAGAGCCGACTAAGGTTGCTTAATCCATAAGGATATTTTTATTTTCGAAATTTATTTTTGGGGTGGTGAAATTTTATTTATCCAAAATATATTAATAATAACTTAAAATCGGCCCAAACAATAAATTCAGACCCAAAAGAAAGCAATCGGGCCGCCAAGGACTGTCAAAACCCGTGCGGGTTTTGACCAGTCTTGGATGGGCTGTCCGCTTTCCTGGGCCAGAGAAAGAGGGCTGGAAATAGTAAAACCCGTGCGGGTTTTATTGTTTCCTAGCCCACTTTCTCTTGGTTTTAGCCTTGAATATGATGAATGGGAGATGTTAAGCCATTTTTTAAATATTTTTGTGCAAATTCTAATCTTAAATGACTAAACGGATTATAAAAAGAATGAAAGAGTCGCCAGTCGATTTAAGGAAACCGACAAACCATAAAAATAATGAAAATGACTCTAGTCTATGAAACCCGATTCTAAGTCTGGGGGTAAGGTTACGAATTCGAGAATTATGAGAATTCTCGAATTCGCATGTTAGAAAACAGACTTTACTAAAATCGACATTAAAATGAAATAGAGCGGGGAGAAGTTTAAATGATTTCCCAAAGTTATATTCTTAACATGCAAGATAAAATGAGATTTTTGGTTTACAAAATATGCACATATAATGAAATTTAAAGTACAAATTACATGATTTAAATAATAATAACGAAAGAAACGTAAAGCAAACCTCTTTGACTTAGGAACCCAAATGCGGCAATTTGAATTTCCTTGACTTCGCCTTTGACTCCGTGGATGAAAGATGAGTATAAGAAGAGTAGAATGATAGTATGTGAGTGATATTTTTGGTAGAGTAATGGGAACGAGAATAGTGAGTATGATGAGAGTTTAGGAGAGTAAGGGTAGAATAATGGTATAAGTTGGTGGGATTATGATGATAGTTGGTCAAAATGAATGAAATGGAGGGGGATATTTATAGGTGATGAGGGTGGTGTTTAGGATGGAAATGGAGGGCACATCCCTTGGATCATGCCATACAATCACTAAGTCAATGCTTAAGGTCAAAACACATGGGCTAATATCATGGGATGATGATCAAATTTTTGGCGCCGGATTCTTAAAGATAAAACTCGCGCGGGTTTTATAAATCCCACACACGGATCGCTGTCGTGGACGGAGCAAAACAACGTATATCAGGCTGTAGAAAACCCGCGCGGGTTTTGGAGTGTCTGGGCTGGGGCGCGCTTTGGGCCTGTCTTGGTTCTGGGCCGTCTCCTTTAATTAAAACACGTGCGGGTTTTTCCCTTAGTAGTGGGCCGCCTTAAGCTTGTGTTGTTTGCATTGCTTGCTACATTGGCCCAATGATGTATCCGGCCCAGATGTTTTGATAAGTCGGGATTATGTCGGTGCAAATCCCGGTGTCTATAGCTGCAAAATGGTGGACGCATTAGAGATTGAAAGCAAAAGCAAGCAAGCTTCGAGTGAGGAGGAAGGTCCAAAGGTAGAACTGAAACCTCTCCCTTCTTCTCTATGGTACGAATTTCTTGGCCCCAATTCCTCTTATCCTGTGATTGTGAATGCAAATTTGAATGATGCTGAGATTGATTCATTATTGAGAGTCCTTAGGTCGCATCGTAAGGCAATTGGCTATACCATAGATGACCATAAAGGAATTAGTCCCTCAGTTTACATGCATAGGATTTTGATGGAAGATGACTATAAACCCACCATAGAAAGTCAAAGAAGGTAAACATGAAAGAGGTGGTGAAAAAGAAGGTCTTGAATTTACTTGATGTTGGGATTATCTACCCTATTTATGATAGTCAGTAGGTGAGTCCAGTGCATGTTGTGCCTAAGAAGGGGGGGATGACTGTGGTGAAAAATGAGAACAATGAGCTGATTCCTACTAGGACTGTTACGGGGTGGAAGATGTGTATTGACTATCACAAACTGAATGATGCCACCCGTAAAGACCATTTCCCTCTCCCCTTTATTGACCAAATGCTTGAAAGACTGGCGAATAATTCATACTTTTGTTATCTAGATGGGTATTCCGGGTTTTTCTAAATACCTATCCACCCTAGTGATTAGGAGAAGACTACCTTTACATGTCCTTACGGTACATTTGCCTATAGGAGAATGCCATTTGAGTTGTGTAATGCACCTACTACTTTTCAGCGATGTATGATGGCTATTTTCTCTGATTTTATTGAGTACATTATGAAGGTCTTTATGGATGATTTTTCAATCTATGGCAATACTTTTAATCATTGTTTGAGAAATCTTGCTAAAGTGTTGTCTCGTTGTGAAGAGGTTAATTTGGTTTTGAACTAGGAGAAGTGCCATTTTATGGTACAAGAGAGTGTAGTCCTTGGTCATGTTATGTCAAGCAAAGGCATTGAGGTTGACAAAGCAAAGGTAGAGGTGGTTGAAAGACTACCACCTAAAACCTCTGTAAGGGTGTTAGGAGTTTTCTTGGGCATGTTGGTTTCTACCGACCGTTCGTAAAGGATTTTTCAAAAATTGCTAGACCTCTCACCCGATTGCTTGTCAAAGATGTGCCTTATGTATTTGATGATGTTTGCTTGAGTGCTTTTAACAGGTTGAAAGAAGCTTTGATCACTGCGCCCATTATGCAAGCCCCGAATTGGAATTTTCCATTTGAAGTGATGTGTGATGCGAGCGACTATGCATTGGGGGCTGTTTTGGGGCAAAGAAGGGATGGCAAGCCTTTCGCCATCTACTATGCGAGCCGAACTCCGGATGAGGCTCAAGTCAACTACGCCACCACGGAGAAGGAGTTCTTGGTGGTTATTTTCGCCTTGGAGAAGTTCCGACCATACTTGATCAACTCCAAGGTGATTGTGTTCACCGATCATGCCGCCATTCGACACCTTATGAAGAAGTCAGACTCTAAACCTCGGCTCATTCGCTGGGTTTTATTGCTCCAAGAGTTCGACTTAGAGATTCGGGACAAGCCCGGATTGCAAAACGTGGTGGCCGATCATCTCTCTCAATTGGAGGATGTTCCGAAGAAGAAGCTCCCTATTGATGATTCTTTTCCGGAAGAGAACCTCATGGTTATGTGTTCCCCATTCATTCCATGGTATGCCGACTACGTCAATTACCTTGTATGCGGAGTGTTACCATCGGATCTATCATATCAACAAAAGAAGAGGTTTCTATTCGAGGTGAAGAGCTATGTTGGGAAGAACCACTTCTTTTCAAGCTATGTGGCGATGGGGTTTATCGGAGATACATTCTGGAGGAGGAAGTTCAAGGATACTACATCATTGCCATTCCACTACCTATGGTGGACATTTTGGCCCCGACAAAACTGCTTCCAAAGTCTTGCAAGCCGGCTTCTATTGGCCGACCCTCACCAAGGATGTAAGGGAGTATGTGCTCGCATGTGATCGGTGTCAAAGGATGGGCAACATTTCCAAGAGGCACGAGATGCCCCAAAGCAAAATTCTAGAGGTTGAGCTCTTCGACGTGTAGGGGATAGACTTTATGGGTCCTTTCCCTCCATCTCACAAGAACCTCTACATCCTTGTTGCTGTGGATTACGTATCCAAATGGGTGGAGGCGATTGCATCTCCAACCAATGATTCAAGGGTCGTCATCAAATTCCTCAAGAAGAACATTTTCACTTGATTTGGCACTCCTAGAGCCTTGTTTAGTGACAATGGCACCCATTTTCGCAACCGACCGCTTGAAACTCTCCTGAAGAAGTATGGGGTGTTCCATAAGGTGGCGACTCCTTACCATCCTCAAACAAGTGGTCAAGTGGAGCTATCGAATAGGGAGTTGAAGAGCATTCTCGAGAAGACGGTTGACCGATCCTGGAAGGATTGGTCATTGAAGCTTGATGACACCTTGTGGGCATAGCGCACGGCGTTCAAGACTCCCCTTGGCACCACTCCATTCCGGTTGGTGTACGGGAAGCCACGTCATTTGCCCGTAGAGATGGAACATCGAGCATTTTGGGCAGTTGGAACTCTAAATTTTGATGTCGATGCAACCGATGAGATGCGAATACTTCGATTGCAAGAATTAGAGGAATTGCAGTTGTAAGCTTATGAGAGTTCGAGGATCTACAAGGAGATGCCCAAGAAATGGCATGACAAGTTCATCTTGCCAAAGAGGTTCAAGGAAGGAGACATGGTCCTTTTGTTCAACTCGAGGTTGAGATTGTTTTCGGGAAAGTTGAAATCCCGATGGTTCGGGCCATTCCAAGTTATGAAAGCATATCCCCATGGAGCTGTAGAAGTATGGAGTGAGTCTACCGGCAAATTTAAAGTCAATGGGCAGCGACTAAAGCCCTACATCACGGGCCAAATTGAAGAGAAAGCCACATGTCATGCCCTCGCTGACCCCGTATGACTTGAAGTAAGTATCGTCGAACTTAAGACGTTAAACAGGCGCTTCTTGGGAGGAAACCCAAGCTTTTTAGTTACTTTTCTTCCCTTTTCATTCCTTTGGTCTTTTATAGGAGTTTGTTTTTCTTGTTTTTCATTTCTATCCCCTTTCCTAGTTTTCTCGTTTCCCTAGTTCCTTTCCTTTCTTTTAGTTTCTTTTCTTTTCTTTCCCTTTTGTTGTTTTAACCGTGTGCTTCTTTTGTATAGTGTGAGTGTATCGGAAAAAAAAGAAAACAAAACAGAGAGAGGGAGCTAAAGAATCGAACTCGAGCGAGAGAACTAGCATGGAGGGGTGAGATTGAGGGAGTTTTGAGAGTTTAGCGAGTGGAGGAAAGTTCTTGGGCGAGATATGGAGGTAAAACAAGAGAGTATTAATGAGTGGCATCTTCGAAGGTGAGTTTTGAGGGAGTTAGGGGAGTAAAGCATTGAGAGAGCTTGAGTCAAAAAAGATAGAGGGAAGAAGTGTGGAAGGTGCTCAGAAAGCCGGCTACATATGAAGCTCCAGCGCCAACCACGGCTGCCCAAGGGTCTCGCCACAGACCGTGGTCAGCTGGGTTTCATTCCCCCAAAAAAATAGCCTCCCAGCGCCAACCACGGGCTGCTCGTGGCATAGCACATGGAACGTGGTTGGCATCTTCTTTTCCCTTGCATTTTTCCCAAGAGAAGCCACACAAACAGCGGCAACCATGGTCTGTCTATGGCACACGCCACAGACCGTGGTTTGCTCTCTCCTCACTAAAAAAAAAAATTCCCGCGAAACCCCATTTCCAGCGCCAACCACGGTCTGCCCGTGGCAGCTGGAAATCGCGAGCCCCTTTCTTCTTTTCTTTCCTTTTCTTTCGCCCAATTACTCTTTCTTCCTCTTCTCTCTGCGCGCAAACCCTAAAACCTTTGTTCTCCATTCTCATTCACCCTCTTCATCTCCATTCTACTCCTTCTCTTCTTCCTCCCTCACAAAACCTAGCCCTAACCTCCCACATTCGCCCACACAACCACCATTCGAACCATCCTTAGCCACCAATTCGCCCTAACCCTTCACTCATTCACCTCCCATCAAAACCATAAAAGCCCTCTCTCGCACCAGTCCAACCCTTCGCTCAAAACTAAACCCTAACCTCACTCGAGCCTTAGCCCTACCTAGTTACAGGCTCGAGCCCCCACAACCCCCATTCAACCACCACATCCACAGATTCGACCCCACCACCATCTCTTTCATCCTTCATAGTCACTTTTCCAAGTCACCATTGCTGGAGCTTCAAGTTGCAATGACACCCAAGAAGAGGAGAACCGATGTTGCAAGACCCTCAAACCAGCCGAATCCAAGGGAGCTTCCTGCCCAACGAGCCGCTAACCGTGCCGCTATGGAACCAGGTAACGATCCCATTCCTTTTCAGTTTAATAGCCCTATGCATACCGCTAATTACTTGCGTTTAAAATCCCATGGATTTGTTGCTACTCGTTATATAGATAATGCTTTGTTGCAGTCTATGGGTATTTTAGATGACATAAGATGGTTGTTTGCTAGAGGGGGGATGGATGACTACTTAAACATCAAGGAACCCTCCTATTCGGACTTGACCTTAGAGTTTCTGAGTGCTCTATACATTGAGGTTCAAAACGGACGAAATTGTCAAGAGGGGGTCATTAGGTTCCATCTACGTGGCCTAGATTATCAGCTGAATTTGCGTGCTTTCAATAACATTTTCCACCTTCCGCCTCCCCTAGATGTGAGTGAGCGTCGCGTGCTGCCGAGGTATAACCCGGATCCCTTCTGGGAAATGATCACCAGGGAGCCACATTTTGACTCTAGTAGATCAAAAGCGACCGAAATTAAGAACACCGTGATTAGAGTAGCTCAACGCATCTTCGCAATGAGCTTTTTCATGAGAGATGACAGTATGAATATGCCTCAGATGGCGGAGTTGTTTTTGCTGAGGAAAATGTATGAAAGTGAACAAATGGACCTAGGCTCCTTTTTAATAACGCATCTACAGGAGATAGCTAATAGGAGTAAAGGAAAGATTACTTGCGGGGGGAGTTGTCACTAGGATTAGAAAATCTCTAGGAGTCGTGCCGAATGAGAAGTCTAGGATTCCAGGTTCTAAGAGGCTAGATCATAGCACTTTGACTACCATGCTCTTTATTGTCTCTCAGGGGGGTAGTATTTACTGGAGGTACCCTAATAGGCAGCTCATGCAGTTGCCTAATGTAGCCCAAACAATGATCCAAAACCGGGCCAACTTCTCCTTTCTACCAGGGGAGGATGGTGACCCGGTTCCCCTAGACCTTATCAAGTACGAGCCTGACTCCGACCAAGAGCAACCCCAACCCCCACCTTCATCTGGCCCTTCATCTTCTCATGCCTTCAACATGGATGACTTCTCTAGTGCACTTCGCGATATCCGCGATGAGAAAACCTCCCTTAGAGAGTATGTCCATTCGGAGCATGCTGAGCTCCGAGGCATGATTGCGTCGCAAAACCAACACTTGACCAACATAAGCGAGTGCCTATACGCGATGCGTGGTTGGTTCGAGAGCCATTGAGCCCAAATTCCTAACCCTTACCCTCCGCCTCCTCCCGATGAGTGACGATTTGATCATTGACCTTTCTCCCTTTCCCCCTATGCTGATTGCTTTTTCTTAGCATTGAGGACAATGTTGTGTCCTAACATGGAGGGGTGGGTTTTGAGTGATTTGATTATCTTGTTTGATTGATTTGGTTGCCATGTTTGATGTTTCGTTAGGTAGTCCTCCGGTGATGATTGTAAGCTAAGTAGTTTTTTTCTTATAGCTCTGTTTAGCCCTTGCATAGCCCGATTGTGATTCAAAGTTTTTAAAAGAATTTTCGAAAACATCTTGATTTGGGATTGCATCTAAATAGTAAAGATTGATTGCCCTTCTTGACCCATTGATGTGAGCTTGGCATATGAATGTTTATGTTCTCTGATTAGTTGTTGAGCACAAACCCGTGAGACCACTAAGCCAAAATGACTAATCATTTTTATTAGTCTCATATTTCCATGTGTGACTCAACCTTGGCTGCGATCTCTAGAACTTGCTTTTCATCTCTTTGAAACTGCATTTTGCATCATGCATTGACAACATGATTGAGGCATTCACTCGCACTTATTGTAGCTACATAGCCAGATAGCCACCCGAATCATGTAATTTCCCTCCTTTAACCCTTGTTTTAGCCTTTGATTACTTCTTCCTTCTTGAAATAAACCGAAATTATAAGCCTTGGATGATTACATATCTTCCTACCTTAAGCCATTGCTTGGAGTATATTGAGTGTGGTTAATAGGGTTACTTGTGAATACATTCGTAGAATGGTGTGTTGGGAACGTCATGAATAGGAAGTGATGGGTTGTTCCCACTTATGTAGTTTCTATATAGCTTGATTATGTTACTGAAACCCGCCGAGTTTTGTGCTGAATTTTGTATATAATCTTCACTTGCCATTCACACGCTTCGAAAAAAAAGAGAAAGAGAGCAAAAATCGAAAAAAAAATAAAAAATAATAAAAAAAGGGAAGCACAAGTGTGACGGCAAGTGAGGAATCTAGTATTAAGGCGGTTTCCAATAAATGTTTCGGGATTATTATGATTGTTTATGGGTTAGTAAAGTTCGATAACATTGCGTGAATTTGGCGAAGTATAACTCCAAGCTTGGCTTCGAGCTCCACTTATCCATATATTTTCTGTCCCTTACCCCTAACCTTTGCCCCATTACAACCCCTTCAAAGACCTCTTGATTGTCATTCGCATTTTGCATATAGCGGTAGAGAATTGAGATGATTAGCAAGTATATGGTAGATTGTTTCCTAGGCTAGAGTATTGAGAGAACCAAACATCGAATTCATTTTCAAAACACATGAGAGGAGTGTTTCTACATTCCCAAAAGTGAGGATTGCTCTCAACTGTCTTAGTTTCATACTCATACATGTGCTTTCTCACTAATTTGGTGACGGAGGGGTGATTGATTTGATCTTGATGGTGTAACTCCCCTAAATCCTTTTCGATAATTTCCCTCTATCTTGTGCCAAAATGTTTTAATCACTTTTGGGTTGTGTTTTGGTTAGGCCTAGTTGCTTGAGAGTTCTGCTAACGCTTACCTGAGGGGGCTTGTACATAGAATGGTTGAGTTTTCTTTCGTTTTCATTTTTTCTTCTTCTTTTGAGTCCTTTTTCCCAGTTTTGAGTCTACTACTTGCTTGGGGACAAGCAAGGTTTTAGCATGGAGGGGTTTGAAAAGTGCATTATTTGCACTTATTTCTAGGTGTTTAAGGAGCATAATCAGTAGATTTAGGTTAAAAATGTGTTTAATCTTCCCCATTTCGCTATTTACGCTTGGTCTTTGCATTTTTGGTATTGATTTGCAAGTTCAGGGGCAAAAAGTCAATTTTAGGAGCAAATTTGGCAAGACCAAGGGTACCACGGACATCAACTACTGTTGATCAGACTGTGGTACAAATTTCACCAAGAAACGAGCAGAGAACGGCCAGGCAGCGCCAACCACAGGCTGCCCGTGGTGGCCGCCAGGGACCGTGGTGGCTGCCACGGACCTTGGTGGCCGCCGTTTCCTTGCTTAGGCGGTTATTTTTTGCGGAGATAAAAGGGGAAGAGAAGAAAAGCGCCGTTCAGCATTAATTCTGGGCAGAAAAAGACAAAACTCTTTGAGTAATTCACAACCAAAACATCCATCAAGAATCAATCCGAAGAATTTGAAGAATTGGGATTCGAGAGGAAGCACGTGACATTCGTGAAGTACTTTCCGCCCGGAGATCGAGAGATTCTACGAAATTCATCCTAGTTCTAGAATTGATTATCATGTTTCTTTCTTAGTTCTAGAATTGATTATCATGTTTAGGACGTATTTCTTGTTTTTGATGAATATTTGTGAGTAGATTTCATTCTTTCTATGGTTTTATGAACCAACATTATGGTGTTTGATTAGAATGTTTTAGTTTGTGCTTGAATTCTTGATTGAATCAATAGAAGGTTGTGTTTTTTCATGCTTACGAACAATCTTAATGCCATGGAAGTTTGTAAATCTGAGATTAACCTGAGAAGTACCGAAAGATGAATTAGGGGAATTTCACTACCAACCTGTCTATCTAGGCTTACGAAAGTTGAAAAAGGAGTAGTAAACTAGGGAATCATCACATAACCTGACTTTTTGAGACCTTCAATTCTGTTTAACTTGAAAGGCAAACAAAAGTTGTTGATTAGGTTGCTTAGAATAATTCTATTTAGCATCGAAAGGGCGATAGAATTCAGAGGTTGTCGATTCTTGATTCGTTTGAGTTACTTTCTTGCGCATGCTTTAACTTGTCTTTCAGACCCTGTTGTTAGGTGAGTAAAACCCTGGAAATCTTCATCCATTGAATTACCTTAAAATCATCTTTACCTATCGACCTTAGTTTTAGTTAGTTCGTTAGAGTTTAACAAAAATCATCAAACCCGATTGGCTTAGCAATTAAGTAGAGGGATAGTTCACTGCGCTATTATACTAAGTCCCTGTGGGATCGACCTTGACATTGCTACAATAGTACCCGTACGCTTGCGGCCCTGTCATGTCTCTCAATGGCAACATTGATGAAACAATATACATGACGCAACTAGAAAACTTTGTGGTTGGAGACCCAGAGAATATGGTTTGCAAGTTTAAGAAATCCATCTATGGGCTCAAACAAGCGTCTCACCAATGGCATTTAAAGTTCCACCAAGAAATTCTCTCGTTTGGTTTTGAGATGAATTTGCTTGATGAATGTATATACCATAGGTTCAATTGGAGTAAGTATATTTTTTTGGTTTTGTATGTTGATGACATATTGCTTGTCAGCAACGATATAGGCTTATTGCCCGAAACCAAGAGATTTTTATCAAATAACGTTTAGATGAAAGATCTTGGGGACGCATCTTTTGTATTGGGTATCAAGGTACATGGGGATCACTCTTGAGTTATCCTTGGATTGTCACTAGGGCTGTTCATCGGTTCAAAACCAAACCGAACCGGGCCGAACCGAATAAACCGAAAACCGATTAAGGGGTAAAATCCAAACCGAAAACCGAACCGAATAAACCGGTTCGGTTTCGGTTCTCGGTTTATCCGGTTCAAAACCGAATAATGCACACATTCATACGGGACTTTCACTGGAAAGAGTCGAACCGAATAAACCGAAAACCGAATAAGGGCTAAAGTGCAAACCGAAAACCGAACCGAATAAAAATTGGTCCGGTTTAAATCGGTTCGAACCGGTTCGGTTCTCGGTTTATTCGGTTCAAAACCGAATAATGCACACCCCTAATTGTCACAAAAGAGCTATATCGAAAAGATACTTAAAAGAATTGACATGCAAAATTGCAAACCAGGATACACCCCTGTGGCTGAGGGAGACAAGTTTAGTCGCACACAATGCCTTAAGAATGATTTTGAGAAAAGGGAAATGGAAAAGATTCCCTATGCATCAGCAGCAGGAAGCCTAATGTATGCACAAGTCTGCACTCGTCTAGGCATTGCATACATCACAAGAATGTTGGGGCGGTACTTAAGTAATCCAGGACTGGAACACTGGAAAGAAGTCAAAAAGGTGTTGAGAGACCTACAGAGAACAAATGAGTACATGCTCACATATCGGAGTTTAGATCAACCTGAGGTCATTGGGTACACTGACTCCGACTTTGCTGGATGTATGGATAGCATGAAGTCAACCTCCGGATACATTTATCTGTTGGCATGAGGAGCTGTATCTTGGAAGAGTGCCGAACAGTCTATTACGACATCTTCTACTATGGCAGCAGAGTTTATCGCTTGCTATGGGGCATCGAATCATGGGATATGGCTGCGTAATTTTGTCACTGGATTGCATGTAGTAGACACTATTCAGAGACCACTTAAGGTTTTTTTGTGACAATAATCTGCAGTCTTGTTTTCCAATAACAACAAGAGTTCGAGAATGACAAAAATTTGTGGCCATCAAATTGTTAACTGTTAAGGTAAGAGTTCAGAGTGGGGAATTCTTGATTGAACATATTGGTACAAACTCTATGGTTGCGGATCCGCTTACTAAGGAGTGACCACCCGTCAAGTTTCATGAGCATGTTGCTCATATGGGTGTTACATCATCTTTTGAAAATGTTCAATTTTAGTTGGAGTTTGTAACCTGGATGCTTATTTTGACATTAGATTTTGGTTCTTCACAGTTGTGATGATATTTTCTGCAGAAATAAAGTTATGTTGAAATCTCCTTTTACACTCTGTTTTAATTGGATACAGTATGATATCAATAAAGTTTAAGGTGGACCAGTTGGAAATAGTCATGTTAGGATCACACTGCATGATATTTTCATATTGCACATCTGCATCTTGATCCATGTCATTCCTTGGTGTTAATGTATGTGATTATTGATGGATTGAATTACGATAATTGTAATGAAGGCCTCTTTGATCCTATGTTGAAATTATTGATCGATGGGATTGTTTGGATACATTATGATGTTAACAGTAAAGTTGAGCTCAATACTTTGGTTTACTGTGTAAGAATATTTATAAGGTTTTACATATAGGTCAAGTGGGAGATTGTTGGATCATAATCCGATGATGAGCTTATATGTAAATGAATATACGTCACAATAACTGTCATTGTTTATTGCCCGACTAAAATGATCCAATAAGTATATATATTGGGCTTTAATGTATCAGACAAGATGTGGGATATAATGTGCGGATACCGGTGACTTATTATTATTCCATGATGGGCGGAATAATAATAGGTCAAAAACCTAAGGGGTTTACTATTATATATATTGTTATGGTCTCCAGGTCACATATACGGTTATTTCTCCCTGATATACCATCATCAGTGAGAGAGAGTTTTCTCTATGAGTTCTCTTCTGAGTGGGTGATGATCTGGAAAACCTAACCACGTCGCTTCAAGAGGATTAAAAACTACAATGGATTCATGTATTCCTGTTTATTTTTATGTTCTATTGATTCGACATATTGGATTCTGGGTTTACAGTAATTGATTAATTATAATTAATCCCAACATTTCCAACTATTAATATTTTATCCAAGTATTGTCTCTAACTATAATCTTTTGAGACATGCTCTAAAGAGGCAAACAATGCTCGATCTAGAAAGTGGAAAGGGGCTAATAGACTATTAAACTTCTTCGAATATCAATTCCTAGAATGTAAAATAACTAAAAACAAGCAATCGGGACACCCAAGGTTCATTTGGGTTATTTATTATATCCAACTTTTGTGATAAAGAAGGCCCGAGAGTTTTGGCGCAACCATTAAGTTATTGTTTAATATTTGATAGTGTTGTCACGAATTTGAATTTTGGAAGCAGCCTTTTGTAGAATGCAAGCTAAGGTTTTCCTACACTACGTACACGTTTACAGTGGGACACTTACCCAAACCCCCACGTGCGGGAACACTTTGTGCACCGGGCTTATGAACCAAAATCTTGTATCGAGTATTAAAATCCTGATCCAGATCTACAATCATAAACCAAAATCAACTAAATAACGATAATGTATCTGGTACTAAAAACCCGATCATGATCAATGATCGTACGATTTTATAAACCAAAATCTTCGATGTATTCTACTATCTACATTTCGATCCACGATCTTACATGGGTTCATTTCGATCTTAACTACCCCATGGATTAGAATTAAGATCCCGATTTTAACAACCTTGCCTGAGAAACACCCTCACCAAATATAGAATTTATACAATTGCAAGACTTAATCAATGACTCAAGGTTCCTGAATGAAAAGGTGTTCTATAAACAAATTTCTCAGGTTTCAGTGTTCAATAAAAGTCAACGTTTATATCGCTGAATAATTGACTGTGTTTTTATTCACTTTTTTAGAATAAAACAAGAACCATATTTTATGCGTTTAATTCAGATAATACTAATAAACTAATTACTAATAGTTATAATTTCCCAAAATGTCTTCCCGTTCGCTTTAGATTTGGAGTAGTCATTTGGAAATTTTGAAATAGGATATGTACAAGTTGAATGGTTAAACACTTTAAGCTCATATGCTTTGACTTTCAGTTTCAAAAGAAAAAATTAATACTAATAAATAATAATTAAACTAAACCCATATGAGCTTTTGTGTCAATTGTCATACCCAATAGCCCATCGTTATTTATTTGACTTTCAACTAATGTAGTAGTTAATATTCCTCTTGGGCAATTACTATGTAGTACATTACAAAGTACAAACTAATCAATCATACGCAATAAATTGTTTAATTAAGCAATAAATATTTGCTCAAAATTTGAAAACTGGCATTTTAGAAATAAATAAATTTTCACATAATACAGAAGCAACTCGACCTAAAAGCAATTCAGTCTGACCGGAATATGAATGCAACCTTGGATTCATCGGAAAACAAGTAACCATATCAACTCAAGAAAAGATTCAATCGACTCTAAGCCGAAGATCCGGATCCGGTTAAACCGGATCTAAACCGGTCGAGATCTATCCAAAGTCAAACAAACCCGAACCCCGCCCGAACCAAACCCCATCCGAGCCAAGTCCGATCCAAATCGGAGCACGGCTAGTCCAAACAAACCCGAACCCAAAGTCATCCAATCTGACATATCCGATTGTCAGGTCTACCTACGTACAATTAGGCCTAGCAAAAGTTGATCCGACCCAAAACTGACCGTGTTTTTCAAACCTAAAATATTAAAATATAAAATAATATAAAATAATAATAATAATAATAATAATAATAATAATAATAATAATAATAATTATCCAGGAAACGGGCCATATAGCACCTAAAGCGACCCGCCTGAATTGATAGGTACGTCTACCTACAATTAATAAGAATTGCATTATTTTAGAGGTCTACAGTCGAGCCCTGGTTAGGAACAAAGACATTTTTTGGAATAGTCTTAACTCTCAAAATAAGTTTCTTGTCTGCCTTGGTGTATAATTGGGGACTTAAATTAATTAGAAAAATGCGATGACTAAAAAGCGGGAGTAATTCCTCGTATGTCCAGGTTTAGTAGGCTGAACAAGTTTCTGATGAATATCAATGGAATCGGCATCAGTTAATGGAAGATCTTTTACTTGGAAAAAGCGAGTAAATGGGAAGTGAATGCTAGAGAAATTAGATCACGCAATCCTAAGAAAGGACTTTGTCATGTTATATCTGGATACCGTAGTGATACATAGAGCTTTCACTTTTTTTTATCATTGTCCGATTATCCTTACTATTAAGAATATAGGGATACTGTCCAAAATCGACCCCTTCTGATACCAAAACGTTTAGGAACAATATAACTAGATGCTAGATATTACAAAGGAAAATTGGAAGAAGTCGGTTCAAGGAACCAAAATGTTCCAAATTGCACAAAAATTGAAAATCCTAAAATATGAATTTTGCTTCAAGTCAAAATAACAATTTGGAAATCTAAATTAGAACAGAATCTCGTTAAAATTGGGGAAATTGAATCTAAACTCTTGGATCCTGCAAAGAGTATAAGGTTAAACTAATGGCTAGAAAAATTGATAAAGCAAAGGGAAATAATGTTCCTTTTTAACCAAAAATATTCGGAAAAACTTGCAAGAAAAGAATGATTAACGAAGCTAAGGGTGATTGTAATTCGTCGTATTTCCAAAGACTGGCTAAAGGGCGAAATAAGAGACAACAAATTACAAAAATAGGAAATCACTTAGGAGCATGGTTCGAAAATAGCGAAGAAATCCGTCAAATGTTTGTTAATGATTACAAAAGTAGATTCACATCACAAATAGGAAACCATTTTGAATTTACACATTTTATTCCTTCGCAAATATCAGAATATGAAAATAGTATGCTCATAGTCATGCCTTCTAAAGAAGACGTAAACCAAGCACATTTTTTTATATCAACCCAACCAAATTCCCAAGCCTGGATGGATATGGTGCGGGGTTTTATCTAAGAGCATTTATGCTCATTAAAGGATATGTGATAAAAGGAATATAAGATGTTTTTTACTTTAGGGAAAATGCTCAAGGAGTTCAGCCACTCATATATTACATTGATTCCCAAAAATGAAAATCCTTCGCAAACAAATCATTTTCGACCCATTAGTCTATGTAATACGTTCTATAAAATAATTGCAAAGATTCTTGTAAACAGATGAAGACTCTATTGGAAAATTTACTCTCACCAGTACTGCAAAGTGCTTTTATTCTCGAACAGTGTATACATTATAATATTTTATTATCCCATGAAATAATGGACAAGTTCAAAGACATACGGAAAAATGTTATGGTTAGTGATAAAATTGGATATGGAAAAAAATTTGTGATTGAATAGAATGAGATTTTCTTCTAATGATCTTGATGAAAACTAGATTTTGCCACAAATAGATTGATTTGACAAATTAATGCATCTAAATAGTCTCATATTTTCTTCTCATTAATGGAACACCCTACGGTTTCTTTAAACCATCAAGGGGCCTAAGACAAAGGTATCTACAAGGAAAGGTATGATTCCTTGTCTAAACGCCCTATCATCCCTACTAAATATTTGCAAGAGCGTTTTTTGCTTGATTGTGGGTTATATGATGATGTTATGTGGTTGTTAAACCGTGATTATACGTTACCAGTGTCTCGTCTTAACGAGCACACCTTTAGGTTTATTGCATTAGAGTTTATGAGTACCTTTGAGGTGTTTCTACAAGGGAAAGATGGGCATATTTCTTTTCAGCTTTTAAGGATGCGTCGTACCATGACTATTTCTGAGTTTTCTCTGGTTTTGGTCTTCCTAAGAAGACCTGCAGCACCAAAGTCATCCCACAAAATTGGGATGGACGTGGTTTTTCTTTTTCTAGTGGATCTCAACTTGACAGACTAGGACCCTAGTAACACCCCCTTTACCCATATCAGAGACCCGACCCTTAGGTATACCCACCGTATCCTATCATGTGGTATTTTTGGGATCGGAGGGTAGATAGCACCAATAAGGCAATTAAAGCTGAAATATACATGTTGCATGTCATGTTCAATGGTGATGACACCGTTGTTGGCCTTCTTGCCTCACGCATTTCATGCATCCTCAACTCTAAGCGGTAATTGCGATAGGGAGCTTTATCTCTCACCTAGCCCACCATTTTGGCTTTCAGCTAACCCTTCATCCCCTGATAGAGTATCAAGAAACATGTGGTTGGATGGGGATCAATGTTGTACCTTTTGTTTGTGTTCTTTCGATGGTAATGGTAGGTGTTTATAGATTTATCCCAACAACGCCCGTTGTCTTTTACCCAATGATCACCCGACCATCCGAGACCCACAAAACCTACTTTGGCTTTCCCCCGTCCCTCATGCCCTAATACCTCAGGCGTTACCTCAGTCGGACCCTTAAGACCAACCCCATGACTCTTTTAACGCCCAAGTGAGCTTTAACTCGCTTGACGAGCGTCTTAACAACCTTAGCCTTATAGCGGATGGCTATGGGAGACATTTAGATGAGCTACATTTGTTCATCACCGACCTCACCGATAGGGTCAACCTCTCCATCTCCCAACAAGAAGCATCAAATTTTAACCTGAAGGCGATGATACAGGCCATGTTTGACACACTTTGCCCTTTGCCCTACCCACCACAATCCCCACACCATCCACCACCACCACTTGCCGACGACGATGAGTAGCCTGACCTACCTTACCCTACCCCGCTTAAGTTAACCTTGCTACGTACACACATGAGATCTTTGTATTCATAATCATGCACAACCTTCCTTGAACTATCCTTTAACATCAACCCTAAAATAACATAATAAAACTCCGACACATTTTCTACTCCCTTTTCTTCAACAAATGACCTCAACTCAAAGAATGAAAAATAATCAACATCAAAGTCTTCAACCACAATCACATCATCCTGCTTCCAATCATACGTATACTTTGAAGATCCTACAAACTTCCCTCCAAAGTGTTAAATTAACTTAATTGTATCCATTTTCCTATCACAAAAAAAAGAGAAAATTAGCCCATAAATTGTCACTCTAAATTCCTCTACAAAGTTTTCAGACAAAAAAAAAAAAATTCAAAGATTCGTTCTTACCTCTGCAGTTGGGTCATACTTCGTCCAATTCTTCAATAATTGAATTATTACCATGAAGAAAAACACTAGATGCCAATAATGCAGACGAATTCAACGCCATTCTACTGACTCGAATCGAAACGTAGGGCTCAAATTTTCACCTTTTCCTCTTTTTTAACTTCAGTAGGGTTTCAGTATTTGGGAATTTTATGACTTTCAAACAAGAGTGATGATCCGTCTGGGGGATGGTAATATTCGATTGCTTTTACTAGATGAAAATCAAGAAACAAGAGAAAGAAAGATTTAGGAGGAAGGGGTAAAATTTGGCTACCAACATGGATAAAAAGAATAAAGAAAAAATAAAGAGGTATGTGTTTTCTGTCTGATTTGGCATCGACATCCATGGTTAACGTAGTCAAACAAGGTCAAACCCACACCCGCCGTAGCACGTCAACAAACCACCAAGTCATTTCCCTATAACTCGACGGCATCCCACTACAATATAATAATATTTTTTTCTGGACCAACAAAATCCAAATTAATAATAGGGATTATTGTTGTCCAATTTATGAAAGTAAGGATTATTATAATCCAGTTTATATATATATATATATATATATATATATATATATATATATATATATAATATAAATATATAATATAATATATAGCGATTGTTTTGACTTCTGCGTCTAGGGATCTCCCTAGCCATGGCAAACACCAGAAGATCATCAAAGCAACAATCTGGTAATAGGTCGCCGGCAAAAACTCCGGCCAAAACAAACACCCCGCATTCGTCTACGCGAACAGAGTAACCCACTGAAGTTATTCAAGAATCGTCTACAGTGGAGGAATCAACAAAAGAGCAAAAGATTGAGGAAAATCCAGAATAGACTAAGAAAGTAACTACCTTTGCATCCCTTCTGGACCCCGATGAAGGTAGCAATCTGGAATTTATACAAGCTCCGATCATTGAAGGAACTCCAATTGCAAGGATAGAAAAGGTCTTAGTTAAAGAAAAAGCAGAATTCTGGAAAACTTCTATTCTTTGTTGCGTTGTTGGGGCTAATCCGCCTTTCCCTGTTATTGAAGGTTTCATCAGAAGGATTTGGTCTCAATACGACTTGAGCAAAATTGCAGCATTAAGAAAAGGAGTTTTCTTCGTGCGTTTTAACAAAGAGGAGGAGAGTGAAGCAGTGATCAAGAGAGGTATATATTTCTTTGATAATAAACCTTTTGTTGTCAAATCATGGAACTCACAAAAAGCAATAGATACAATTGCCTTTAGATCTCTACTTGTTTGGGTGAAATTTCCACATCTTGATATCCAATATTGGAGCATCAAAATCTCAGCAGAATTGCAAGCCTTGTTGGGATCCCTATCAA
Source organism: Portulaca oleracea (assembly GCA_029582165.1). Classification (NCBI taxonomy): domain Eukaryota; kingdom Viridiplantae; phylum Streptophyta; class Magnoliopsida; order Caryophyllales; family Portulacaceae; genus Portulaca; species Portulaca oleracea. The sequence goes on from CM055887.1 coordinate 20,357,053, forward strand.
GACTGATAAAGCTACCAAAGAAAGGTCAAACCTTACACAAGTTAGAATCTCTGTAGAGGTTCAACTTGATAGTACATTCCCTCAAGAAATCAAATTTATGAATTTGATGAGGTAGTAACACAATCGGTGGAATTTGACTGGAAACCCACCAAGTGTACTTACTGTAGTATGATGGGGCACCTAGAGACAGAATGTAAGGAAAAGATCAAGGCTGTCAAACCAAATTCTGTCCGCACTAATCCTGCTGCAAACAATAATAAGCAAGAATGGAGAATTAAAGTGAAAGATAGAGTGGTTGACGAAGATGGCTTCATCAAGATCACAACAAATCGGAAAAAAAGATCACAAAATCCTCAAGATTCCAATCGACAAACCAATCCAGAGCCTACAACGGAAAATCAATTTGAATCTTTGGGGGATATTTTAGAATCTGAAGAAGAAGAAGAACAAGATCAGGAAGAGGAACATGGCACAGACTCTGGGGATTCCCCCCAACCATGATTATCATCTCTTGGAATATAAGGGGTCTCAATGACCCAAATAAACAGAAAGATGTGATCCTCTTCCTGAAGTAGGTTCCAAGTGACCTGGTTTGTCTAACATAAACTAAAACTAAGGCCAGCAAGGAGTCTCAAATCTGCCAAAGTGTTTTTTCTGCTTGGAAGACAATTTCAAATTTTGACATTCAAGATAGAGGGAGGATTATGATCCTTTGGAAGCTAAGGAGTTACAATGTCCAGGTAATTGAGAAAAATATCTAGTTCATCAATTGTAATATCTTAGACAAACATGCTAAAATAAATTTTTATGCTACTTTTGTCTATGGTCTGCATACAATTCAAGAAAGATGGGATCTTTGGCAAGGTCTCCGGCAGATTAGTGCAACTATTGATGGGCCATGGTGTGTTTGTGGCGACTTTAGTTCTTCGGTCTTACATATTAAGGACAGAGTGAATGGACCACCTGTTAGTGCAGTAGAAATTCAGGATTTCAAACAATGTATTGATGACTGACATCTCATTGAACAAATTTGCTTAGGCTCTACTTTCTCCTGGACCAACAATCATGTCCATTCTAGAATTGACAAAGTCTTTTTCAATGATGAATGGTTTGCCAACATGAATATTACACATTCTGAATACCTCACGAATGGTCTTTCTGATCACAAACCAATGATCATCAAAGATGCAAACCCTCCAAAAATCTCAAGACAATTTCGGTTCTGTGAGATGTGGGCAAAGCACAAGGAGTTCCCGAAGATTATTTAAGATGCAATTAACAATGGTTGCTATGGAACCTGGCAATATAAGCTCCGCAGAACCTTACAGATTGCAAAACAAAATCTGAAGGCTCTAAACAAAAGAAATTATAATGATCTCTATCAGCAACAGGAAATTGCACATAGCTAGATGGAGTTAGCCCAAGCAGCTCTTGATGATGAGCCAGCAAGTACTGTCAGGCAACAAGAGGTTATGAAAGCCCAGAATCATTATACATCAATTCTTGATTCGATGAGACTCCTTGTTTCTCAACAGGCAAAAATTGAAAAAGAGGCCATGGGTGATGTGTGTACTAAATTCTTCTTCAGTAGAATGAAGCAGAGGAAAAAGCAGCAATGTATTTTCACAATCCAGGACAATCATGTTAATCGAATAGAGGGTTACAAGGAAGTTGTAGAAAATATCCTTAGTTATTACAAGGAAATGCTAGGTACCCAGTCACAGCAAAGGGAGCCAATTAATCCAGACATCATTAATCAAGGGAATATCTTTAGCGAAGAGCAGAATGCCCTCCTTACCTAGAATTTCAGCGAACAAGAGGCCCGGGATGCACTGTTCTCAATTCCAAACCATAAGTCGCCTGGGTCGGATGGCTTCTCAAGAGGGTTTTTTAAACAATTATGGGCTCTTATTAGTCCTCTATTCACCAAAGTCGTCCTGGAATTCTTTCATTCTTGTAAGATCCTCAAAGCTTTCAATTCAACTACACTGGTTTTGATTCTGAAAGTAGAACCTGCTGCTACTACTGCAGACTTCCGGCCAATTTCTTGTTGTTCTGTCATTTGTAAATGCATTACAAAGCTTATGGCTAACCAACTCAAGCACATCCTCCCTCAAATTACTAATGAGAGCCAGTCAACCTTCGTCCAAGGGCATGAGATGCTTCACAATATCCTTCTTTGTCAAGAGTTAGCAAGAGGTTTCAACAGACAAACTGCAACTTCTCGATGCATCTTCAAAATAGATCTCAGGAAAGCTTTTGATACAATCCACTGGGAGTTCATTGAAGAGCTTTTGACTAGTTACAACTTCCCCTCCATTTTTGTTAAATAGGTCAAATAATGCATAACAACCTCCTCCTTCACCTTGCAAATCAATGGAGATCATTATGGGTATTTCAAAGGTGGGAAGTGTATAAGACAGGGCAATCCTATCTCACCCCTTCTCTTTGTTCTCAGTAAGCACTATTTTTCTCGCTCTCTCTTTCGCTACCTAGCAGGAAGGTTTCAAGTTTTTCCCACGCTGCAAAAGTCTGAACTTGACTCACCTTGCTTTTGTCGACGATCTGTTAATTGTTTCTGCTGCAAATACTCAAACAGTCCAGCACATAATGTTAGCTTTGCACCATTTCCATACCACGGCTGGTCTAGCGGTAAACCATGGAAAATCTATCGCAATGATCGCCGGAGTCACTGACCAGCAGAAGCAACGTATCTTGGAGATCACGAATTTCTAGGAGGGTAGCTTCCCCATCACCTACCTAGGCATGCCCATCACAGATGGGAAGCTCAGTAAGGTGAACTGCATACAGCTGGTTGATAAGCTCACAGACTCTATTCGCTCTTGGCATTCAAGTAATATCTCTTATGCGGGAAGGATTACTATTATCAATAACGTCCTAATGAGCATCTATATTTTTTGGGGTTCTATCTTCATCATCCCTCAAGAAGTTATTGATAATGTGACCAAAATTTGCAGAAATTTCCTATGGTCTGGTACTGCGGATTATCACCGAGTCCCACTTGTCTCGTGGGATACTATTTGTAAGCCAAAAAGCAAGGATGGTCTCGGTATCAAAAATCTGGACATTTGGAATACAACTTTGGTGGGCAAACAGATTTGGGCAATTGCAGAAAAGAAGGATAGCCTTTGGGTCAAATGGATTCATGAGAGCTACATTAAAAACCAAGACTGGTGGTCCTTCACCCCTAGGGGAGACACCTGCTGGTATTTTAAAAAAATTTGCAGAGTTAAGGACCGACTAAAAGGGTTAAATATACGCCCTTACACTGTCAAACAAGCTTACAGAACCTTATGTGGAGATCATCCAAACTAGCCATGGGCTCGGCTAGTTTGGAACAGGCTTAATACTCCTCGGCACTCTTTCATCCTTTGGCTGACTTTTCATGGAAAACTACCTACACGCAGCCATTTAGCTAGACACTCCACTAGTATATCAGATCGTTGTGGGCTTTGCGAGCATGAGTCTGAAACAATCAATCATATGTTTTATGAATGTGCTGAAGCCAGGGAGGCAGAGCATCACTCACTGGTTGCACATACCCAATGCTGGCTCAAGCTTCCATAGTTGGAGCAAAAAAATCCTTTGCTGGAAAAACTCCAAACATAAGAGACAAAACTCGTGTTTGCATCAATAGCCAGCTTTGTCTACAACATTTGGAGAATTAGGAATCTCAGAGTTTTTCAACACAAGAATCAAGGACCAAGTCAAACTATCTACCACATCAAAAACACTATTAGGAATAGAACCCTTTTTATAACTCATTATACTCCTCGTTGTAATCAATACATAGAAATTATTTGTTAAAGTTTAGGATTGTATTAGCTCTTTGTTGGCATAAAGTTTTTTAACATTTTCATATATATATATATTGGACTCTAATAATCCCTACTTTTGCAAATTAGATGATGGTGCTCCCTACTTAATTTCACTTTGTATTCTGGTGGTCCAAAAAAAATATAATTGGATTTGAGTGGGACGCCGCCAAGTTGAGTGGTGGTGACTCGGTGGTTTTCTAATATGGCACATTGGCCATGTGTTTGACCGGGTTGACTTTAATTTGCCATTCAGAAAATCATTGAGTCACCACCACTCAACTCGGCGACATCTCACTCAAATTCAATTATATTTTTTTTTGGACCACCAGAATACAAAGTGAAAGTAGGGACCACCATCATCCAATTTGCAAAAGTTGGAATTATTAGAATCCAATTTTGCTATATATATATATATATATATATATATATATGTAGAGAGAGAGAGAGAGAGAGAGAGAGAGAGAGAGAGAGAGAGAGAGAGAGAGAGAGAGAGAGAGAGAGAGAGAGAACTCAAAGGAATGACAAAAAAGGAGAGATCGAGAGGGTGCCAATGAAGAGAGATAAGGAAAAGGTTCCATCGATAAAATTCTGCATTGTATATGTTGTGACAGAGAGAGAGTAAAAGAAACAAAAAATTACTTAGGGGTACCCTAACTTTTGGTGAAATGTTTTTTCGGTACCCCAACTTTTAAAAACTAATTTTGGGGTACCCTAACTTTTAGAATTAGAAATAATTAGGTGAATTTTCGGCCAATGATTTGAATTCACCGGTGAATTTTAGGCGGGAAAATGATTAAGTGTATTTGTGGACGAAAATGCCGTATGTTTTTGTGGATGAAAATGATTTGAATCAATCGGGGTTTCACCAGAAATTCACCTAGTAATTTATAATCCTAAAAAGAAGGGTACCCCAAAATTAGTTTTGAAAAGTTAGGGTACCAAAAAATTGTTTCTTTAAAAGTTAGGGTACCTCTAAGTAATTTTTTGTAAAAGAAATGAAAGGGGACGGGTATCAGACTGCCAGCATTTGGGTTTCGGGGGGCATATTTGTTGACGGAATTTTGGCTATGATTTTGGGTTAGTGAGGCTATTTGGGAAGATAGAATTAGGCGGGTTGCTAGTGGGTAATTAGGGCTTTTAGGGGTTCATTGAGCTTGGAAGGAGATTGGGCTAAGAGGGGAAAGATGGGCTAGGCAACACACATATCTATTTCCTAATTCCTGTTAGCATTTTTATCGTATTTTCACTAATTTTTGAGATGGATTATAGAGATAAAAAGATAAAATAAAAAAACTTAATAAAATAACATAAATTATGTTTTAAGGGAGAGCCAAAAAAATCCTTAAATAGGGGTGCATATATATATAAAGCAAAATGATAAATATCTTGCTGCATGATGGTTCTTAACCATCTTCCATCTCACCTAAATCACTCATAAAGTTAAATATAAGTATATTTAAATCATTATAAATGTATGTTTCATTATTTTGAGGGTTAATTATAACCTATATATAATATATAAATATTTATTTATTTATATTTTTCATAAATACAAAACTATGCATAAAATGTATATTTTCTACTATTATTGATAAAATTAGCTATTATTTATATTTTTTGACATTGCAAATAAGTATTATACTCTTGTAGTTGATAAATATAGACAATTATTAGAGAAAATATTATTAAAAGTTTACAAAATGTGAAATATAGACAATTCAACATGGTGAAGATATGTATCAATGTCGACAAAGCAAAATATGGAACTAACAGGCAGCAACCACCTTCTGGTCCTTCCCGGGATTGATCAACTGGATTGTCGAGAACATGATCGTTGTTGATGCATTCAAGCAAGGAGGGAGTTCCTATCCAATGAGGCGGTCACCAACGTGTAACTGGTTTGTGTGGCCTCGTGGATTTCATGTCTTTGACAAAGTTTGAGTCCATCTACGATCGATGGAGAGTGGCATGAGAAGTCACTGGCTGAAGGGCTAAGCGTGGGTGCTGAAAGAGAACGGGAACACGAGAACCAGTAGAGCATTTCCCACCTTTAGGCTTTCAGCTGACCAAATGGAAATTCAAGCGATCAAAGCGACACTCTGGGCAGTAAACCAGCTTAATATATTAAACCTTGTTCCCAAGGAAGTACATGTAGGATTCAACTTATTATTTTATTTTTTTGACGAGAAAACTGGATTCAACTTTCATTAATCGACAACTTGTCCATCGCTACATAGGTAGCAATATGAGTTGGGCAAATGCCCAGCCATAGTTTTTCAGTTCCGGGTGGGATGACCCGAGCAAGGTGGTGAGCTACAAAATTGCCCTCTCTTTTAACATGGGCCCAAGTACATTCTTGTATTTGTCTACTTGCTTCCCTAATATCTTCCACAATTAAATCTAAGGCAGCCATGTGAATTTGGGAGCTGGAGATTCGTTGAACAAGAGGGGCACAGTCTGTTTCAAAAGCCATGTTATTGTAGCCGAAGCGGTGACCCAGTTGCACTGCCATCAATAGGGCCTCAGCTTCTGCCACCATGGGTGTCCACTTTGCCCGCAATTTGCGCACTACCGCCAGTAGGACATCACCCACGCTGTCTCGGACTACTACACTCAACCCAATCCATCCATTTCCATCAATGTGAGTATCCATATTTGCCTTAACCTGGCCTTGGTTTGGTGCCTTCCAGATGAATGTAGTTTGTATCTCCAAGGTCCTTGCTCTCCTGTCTTCTTTCGCTTTTTGTAGATTATGCACCGTCAGCCTGGCACTTTGTTGTATCCTGGTTGGGCTCAAGTCTTGGTTATTAAATATCTTTACATTTCTGTTGAACCAAGCAAGCCAACCTCGAGTGAGAAGCTCTAGGAATTTGTTCTCTTCCAATCTCTTCTCCCACTCCATAATCAAGTCTGCTGGGTTATTATACCGTTGTTTATCTAGCAGGTTTGAATCTCCGACATTATCCCACAACGGCTTGATGCTTGGACAGGAGAAAATTGCGTGCCATGCATCCTTACTACTTCCATGACATCTGGTGCACGCTTCGTCCTCGGACATATGCCTATGCTTTAAGAGCGATCTTGTAGGCAGAATTTTGGAACTCCATTGCCACCAAAAGGATTTTGCTTTCGGCGGTATGTTGGCCCTCCAAGTCACATTCCAAAATTCGGTTGCTTCACTTGCATCAATCGATAATCCCAGTAGATAGGCTGTCTTCACTGTGTAGACACCTTTGTCCGAGTAGCACCATATTCAATCATCTTTCGACAGTCTTGCGCTGATGGGGATTCCGAGAATTAGGTCTCGGTCTCTCTGATTAAAAATTTGCTCAATCAATTCTACTTTCCATCTGCCATTCTCCTCGTCGATCAAGTCACTCACCCTACTTACTGTAACCTGTTCCGATCATGGAGTTGTGGTTGTCTTAGCTTCCCCATCAATGAGCCAACTGTCACATCAAATGTCAATTTCTCTTCCATTACCTACCCTCCAGCTCAATCCTTCTTTCAGCTGAGCTTTTGCACCCCAAATGCTACGCCAGGAAAAGCTTGGATTGTGTCCCAGTACAGCATCCAGAAAGCTCTTCCGCGAGTAATACTTTGCCTCCAACAGTTGGCCCAAAAGATATTTGGGTTCTTTCATGAGCCGCCATCCTTGTTTCGCAAGTAAAGCGTTGTTAAAGAGGTCCATTCGGCGGAAGCCCATCCCTCCGGCCCACTTTGGTTTGCAGAGTTCAGCCCACGCCTTCCAATGAACTCGTTTCTTGCCTTGTGCTGACCCCCACCAAAAATCTGCACACAACCGATGCAGTTCCTCCACTAGAGTAGTTTGGATTTTGAATAAATTCATGGCGTACATAGGAATTGCTTATAGAACTGATTTAATTAGGACCTCCCTTCCGGCTCTTGAGATAGATTTGCCCCTCCATCCACTTATTTTCCTCCACATTTTTTCTTTAATATGTCTGAAAATTTCTTTCTTGCTTCGTCAAATTAATGTTGGGGCTCCTAGGTATTTTTGGTGTTTCTCCACCATTCGCATACCCATGATTGCTGCCAATTCCTCCCTCCTTCTTGCCTCTACACCACGACTGAATGAAATCTCCAATTTTTCATAGTTAACTTTTTGGCCCGATGCCCTTTCATATATGCTGAGAAGTTCAGCAATCTTTGAGCATTCCTGACGCGTGGCTCTAGCGAAGAGGACACTGTCATCGACGAAGAAAAGATAGGATATTGCTGGACCTCCCCTACTAGCTTGCAAACCATGGATGCTTTTCTCATGATGAGCTTTGGATATTAGACCGGTAAGCGCCTCTGCTACTAAGATGAATAAATATGGGGATAATGGATCCCCTTGGCGGAGGCCTCGACTGGGTTTGACATCACCAAAAATTTCAACATTAAGCTTCAAAGGGTATGAAACTGATGTCACGCAAGCCATGACCACATCCACCCAACTGTTGTTAAAGCCGATAGAAAGGAGTACCTGCTGGAGAAAAGACCATTCGATCTGGTCGTACGCCTTGCTTATATCAAGTTTCATTGCAATACTACCTTTTTCAGATTTTGAGCGCTTTTTCATCGTGTGGAACAGTTCATGAGCAATTAGAACATTGTCTGTGATCAATCTCCCGGGCACAAAGCCACTTTGATTCACCCGATATCAGCTCCGGCAGCCATGGCTTTAGTCTGTTGACAAGGACTTTGGTGACAATTTTCGACACTGTGCTGCACAAGCTGATTGGTCTGTACTCAATGATAGTCTCTGGGGATTTTACCTTCGGGATGAGGACAATCAATGTCTTGTTTATCTCCTCCATTCCGCCATTGCCCGCAATAACATCCTTGACCAACTTAACAATGTCATCTCCTACAATGTGCCAATATTGTTGGAAAAATAGCGCATGAAACCCATCCATCCCCGGGGCCTTATTCGGGTGCATTTGGAAGAGTGCCTCCCGAACCTCCTCGGTTGTGACCGATCTTGTTAAGGCTGTATTCATTTGCACCGTGACCTTTCTTTGTATGCTTGCCAACACTTCTTGCACATTCTGTGGTGTTGCTGATGTGAATAAATCCCCATAGTACTCCAAAATGACGTGTAGGACTTGTTCATGCCCTTGCACCCAGTTTCCGTTTGAGTCTCTGAGATTGGTGATGTTATTTCTTCTCTGCCTTTGAGACGCCTTCTGATGAAAATAGGTTGTATTCCTGTCTCCATCCGTCAATTCTATGGCCCTCGAACGCATGAACCAATAGGCCTCTTGTTGCTTTAGCATCACAGACAGTTGGGATTCTAGTGCCACAGCCCTCTCTAAGCTCTCTTGAGTAGGCATGTTCTACTGCTCCATATGCAAGTCCCTTTCCACCTTTTTTATTTGGGCCTCTATATCTCCATATTTTAGCTTGGCCTAGTTCTCCAGCCCATTTGTTCATGTCTTCAATTTTGTGATTGGATTATTTCCTCCTTCTCCCCATGCATGTTTGATCACTTTTTCGCACTCTTCATCCTCCACCCAATATTTCTCAAATCTAAAGAGGTGCTCCCTCTTTCACCTCCTGTAGTCGTGGGGGTGAGTGTCCAGCAAAATTGGTCCGTGGTCTGATTTGTAGATGCCTAGGTTCTTCACATGCGCCTCTGGGAAGATGTTTCTCCACGTGTCACTAGTCACGAACCTATCTAGCCTTTCTCTCGTACATCTCCGCGCTTCCCTCCCCCTTTGCCAAGTGTACCATTGACCTGAGTAGCCCAAGTCCCTCATGTCGGTGTCATCAAGGGCTTGTCTGAAATTGTCCATCAATCTTTGCTCCCTTAGCCTACCTCCCCACTTCTCCTCAAGTGACAAAATTTCGTTGAAATCACCTCCAATGACCATAGGCACCATTGTGTCATGTGCCCTTTGCCGAACAAGCTCCTAGGTTTTCCACTTATTTTGTGTCTCTGGCCAGCCATAGATTCCCACAAAAGTCATTAGTGTGTTGTTGCTATTCATGAATCTTCCTTGGATGAAACGGTCTGCACATACCTCCAGCTAAAAATCAATGTCATCCCTCCACATAACCGCTAAACCTCTTGATCTCCCTCTACTGCTCACTGCTATGACATTGTTATATCCCACTCTTGCACCAAACCGATCCATCCTTCCTGATACTGCCATTGTCTCGGATAGGAAGACAATGTCAGGGCTGAAACGAGCGCTCCAACGTCTAGGCGCTTGAACTGTTAGAGGGCCGCCATTCCCCCTACAGTTCCAGCATAGGATTTTAATGGCGCTCGGCGGGACTGGGCTCCGCCAGTCTCCACCGTTGCATTGGGTTTTTCGGAGTTGTCTTCCAGCACTCTGACCTTCCTTTCTCCCAGTTTAACGCCTCCCAAGTCCGCATTCCGTCTCTTGTGTGCCCCCTGTCCCTCCTCCATAATCACATCTCCTTTCTCCTCATCCCCACTGTCCATCCTCCCCCCTCCTTGAACGGTGTGTTGGAACTGGAGTCGTCAGGCACTTCCCCCTCCTCGGAGCTATAAGAGTTTCCTCTTCTCCTCCTCCCATTCTCCTTCCCCTCCTCTCGTTTTCCTTTTGATCAGTGAACCCTTCAGAAAAGGTCCGTACGGCATGCTGCTCTCGGGCATTGTGGGGTCATAGAGATTACACCCTCTGAATACGTGCCCGATTACTCCACACACATAACAATAGTCTGGGATCCATACGTATTTTATGCCTATCTACTTTGTGGCCCATTCTAATTTTTATCCCCCTACACATTGGCTTTGTTATGTCAACATCAACTCTTACTTTCTAGTACTTTGAGTGGGATAGTATATCCTCCTCATCCGCCTCCACAAACTTCCCAATCATATTCCCTAAAACTTCTGCGTATGCATGGGTCTTCTTTCTTAAAGGCACATCACATAACTTTAACCAGAAGCGGGCTGTGTTAAAACTTACCTCGGAGGGTTGTTCATTGCCATTTAGTTGTTGCAGCAGTAACATGGCGTTGTTGAAGGTCCAGGGTCCTTCGTTCAGGGCCACATCTCTGTCTTCCGCCGAAAAGAATTGGAAGGAGAACAAGTTTTTGTCTAACTCCTTGGCTACCACTCCTTTTGCCGGTTTCCAAACGTTCTTCATGGTATTCATCAAAGCATCAACGTTAAACATGTTTTTTGTATTCAGTTTTCCAACCAAGCATAGTGCAACCTAGTTACCGATCAGTTGCTCTTCTGGGTCAATGAAGTCGACCACTTCTTCTTCTTCCGCCGTTAACTGTAGATTTTTTGGGGTTTTCTCCAAAGTATTCATCTTCTTTGTGTGCGTAGCCTTTCCTTTGATCACTGTGAGTACTGAGTCAAGATCAATCGAAATCCACCAACAAGTCAACCAGGCCCTACACAAATCGGAGGGAGATGACTCCACACGTCTAGGGCAAACCTTGGGTACACTTGTCGCCGCTAGGGTTTTGCCTTATAGGGGAGAGTAAGAGCTTTGTAGTATTGTAGGATTCAACTTATTAAAAACTATGATTTGTTGTAAAGTGTGAGGTAATCATATATATTTGTATCTTTTTATTATTCAATTTTTAGATCAAGTTGAAAAATTCACAACATAAGTTGTAGAAACCTGCAAAGTACAACAACTTGTCAGCAAGGAAAAGCACCAAAGATCATCAAAGCATACATTAAAATAAAGAAAATTGGATTTTAATATTCCATACTTTCACAAATTGTATAACAACAATCCCTACTTTTATTGTGGATTCTAGGGGTGCAAAAAAAAAAATGGATTCTTGTGGGACGCCATCGAGAGTATACCCTAATATGATAGATTTTGAGTTGCATTTGATTCAAAACTTAGTATAACACTTTAACACGATTTTGAATTAATTTACGACGTTCCTCCCAAATTGTTTCATTTTTTTAATGATTTTTTATGATTTTTCGCTTTTTCATGTTTAAAAAAATCACAATAATTGCTCTGATTCTCAAAAAAATAATTTAAAAGTTCTTTTAGTAACTATACTTCATTACCTTTCTGGAAAAAAAATTTAAAATAATATGGGGTAGGAATGAAAAAAAAGAAAAAGAAAAAGAATATGGAGGTAGATTTGGTACCACTACAATCCATTTTTTTTGGATCATTAGAACCCAAAATATGGATTATTATAATCCAATTATCCTTGAAATAAACTGCTTTTTCGAGTTACTTTTTATTTTCCTTTCTTTTGGTAATTTGTTTGTTAAAATCTTCATCACATTCTCTTGATTATGTCAAATGAAGCAAATTGAAACCAACCTTTGTCTTTTTGCCCATCTTCTCATCCAAACTATCATGAGAGGCTCTTCTCAGATACGTCCAAATCGTCTCTATTGATCAATAGCTTATCGTCTTTGTTTCTCTTAAATATCTTAGCACGCTTTTTCCCCCTTTGTTCCCTTTGTTGTGATCTGGACTCTTTAGAATACTTGCCCTGTGTGCTACTTGTTTGACAAAACGATATTTGGATTTTAACATTACACTCTGTCTCCTCTTAAGTCTATCAGAATTTCAAAGTGTCATGGATCAAAACCCTCAAAGTTAGGAGACAAGTCACAACCATAATCAATAGCAAAGGCGTGGCCTAGTGTAACGCCCCGTAAATTCAATTATCAAGAAGTCAAAGTCAAACTAACGTTAACAGAAAACTTAGCGGAAGTCTCAAACTTTATTTTGGGCGTCACTGCCGTATCCCCGAAGGAATACGTACAAGGCGAGAAGGAAAAACTACAACGGTCTAACAATGGTAACCAACTAATAAACTCAAACTTAGAAATAAACTTCAACACTAACTTCAAGTCTTTCAGGAAAAAAACGCAACCTAAATAACAACTTCTAATCACGCCATCCTCACTTATAATTCCCGTTTGCAGCATACAGATCTTCACCTGAAAACAAAACATTACAAAAATGAGGGGGAAAACTCAATAATGTCTACCCCTAACCGCTAAAAACATGTCAAATTCATTTCAACTCATTTAAGGGAGAGGGAAACAAATCAAACCATTTCACAAACCTTTAACCCTTAACCGTTTTTCCTCAACCCAACCAATTCATTTTATTATGCAAGCGGGATGTCATATCCCTTAAAGTAACGAATATCAAACCGAATCCCAGATCCTTTGCCTACCATAGGCTACTACCAGAATTATCAAGAGTTCACATTTTCTCCTACCACAGGCTACGACCAGGGTTCCTGGCCCTCTGCCTACCACAGGCTACGACCAGGATCCCAGATCCTTTGCCTACTACAGGCTACGACTAGAATATCAAAAGTTTACATTTCCTCCTACAACAGGCTACAACCAGGGTCCCAGACCCTTTGCCTACCACATGCTACGACCATCCTATAACTATATCAGGCATCCCTGATCTCTTGACAACCCCCTACAGGATACCACATCCTGGTCTTTGGGGATGTTGCCCGAAACCCGCTTAGTGTTCCACTTTGAATTATTAGTATCTTATGCAAATCTCAGCTCACAGATCTCAAGTCAAACCCAACCCAAGTTATCAAATCCAATAACAAAACCACTTATGAAAGACAATCTTAATTTCTCAACTCATAAATCAACAACCTTACACAAATAATTATCCAAAACAGATGATCATAGTTTTAACATAAAGTTCCCCTTCGGGATGCAAATTCCACAACAAATTAGAAAACAATAAAACACTTAAAAGTGCATCACAATGAGGATTAGGACATAGACATTACCTGGTTATCTTTACTTGACTTCAATTAACGAACACTTGAGCTCACTAACGACGCGAACTAGCTTGGGCCTAAGATAAAATAATTTCTCTAATTAAAACGCGCCCTTCGAAGTTAGTAATAACTACCTTCTACCTAACCCTCCCCTAGGAACACTATAATGTTTTAATAATACATGAATTTACACTTTGAACTATTCAACTTATTCCAAAGAATTAACATATTAAAACCAAACAACATTTTCACCTAGTAACACATATATTTTCACATAGTAACACATATATTAACAAGTAGAAACTTGACTTCCCGATATCCTATGGTCTTTGTTTTGGACTTCCTAGAAACCTCGGGATGTCTACTAAAACTATTATGTTGACCCCGAGACTAAAAACACACTCCAAGGATTCTAAAAACATCAATCATTCGTACCTATCCAAATGTGACCTAGGTCTGGTAATCGGGTCAAAACTCGACTTATACAACTTCAAAGTCCGATGCATAAAATTCCTATGAAAGCTAACATCTTTGGGGACTTGCAGCTCAAAAGGTTTGGTCAAAGGACAACTATACAATTTATGGTGACCCGTTCTTTACACATTATCGAAACAGTCCTGTCCCCGGCTCCCATATAGTCGATAATTTCGGTTCTAGCTTCCACCATTCAATCTCGAGGTCCTAATTTGGGCCTAGAACAGTGGCTAAGGTCAAGGACACCCGCATCACCTTCCTAACATAAATAAGGCCCGAATTACACTTTAACTAATGCCAAAACACAATTAAATCATTTAAGTCCCTAATTAAACCTTTCTTAAAACATCGAAACAAATAACGAAGGTCGCACTAAACTATTATCATCTAAAACACCACAAAACATCATAGCAAAGAACTCAAAACCACCAATTATAACAAAACTTAAACATTTTAAAGTAACAGAAAACTCGATAAAATCTATAATAACAATATAGCACATGATAATAAGATTACTACATAAAGATCAAAATTTTACTAATCATAATATAGTTTAAATTTGGGAAAACCACGAGAAAGATTTATTATAATCATCATTGGACTACAACACAAGCCCTACAAGACGCAACTCATGCATTCATCACGCCCGACCTCATTTCTAACATTTATTAGTCAACGTACTCTAGGCAGACTTCATGTCCCCTAAACTCATAACCTTGGGCTCTGATACCACAACTGTAACACCCCTCGACTCATAATCACCAGATTAGGGGTAACCACCTCATCATCCAGTGATTAGCGCAGCGGATTAAAGAGTCCAGGGACATTACCGCCGTCCAACCACGATGGAAAAGGCTACCATGCAAACTAGACTTCCAACAACAACAACATGAAAACTACAAACCAGAAATAAACATCTATACATACTTTTCTAGCCATTAATGTCAAGCCCACACTCCTATAGGTAGACTTAACGCATCTGTTTACCAAACTGTTAATCGCCATCACAACCACAAGACAGATAATTTTTACAACACCAACCACATATTTAAAAGGGTTTCCAAAGTCGCCAAGAACGAAAAGACGCGACAAAAGATGGCTTCGAAGAACCCTAGCAAGAGTGCGACCCTACACTTAATATCGACGTATCGATTACAACCATAGCTTCACAATATAAGAGGACTTTTAGACACCCATTTATCCTTGCTTCTTACCGGTATTAGACTTCCCAACACCGGAGCCAACACCTAAAACAAAACATAAACAAGTATTTTCGCAAATGAGTCGAAACTCAATACGTATACCCCTATAATGTAAATCATAATCTAGTAATTCATTTTGTTTCGCACATTTCAAATCATTTTGCAAACAGAGAGAAGAGAAGTAAGTAAAACAGTTTACATGATTATTATTATCTGAGTGGTACCCATTTACGATCATCGGGCTAAGCCTTCATATGCGCATACCTGGACCTATCGGATGGTCCGGACGGAGTTAACCGGTTGACACTAGCCAGGTATATATTGTTCACATTATTAGAACACTTGGTGTTTCCATGATATAAATACATGACATGATAAAATAGTATAAGCAATATGCGTACCTCAAGAGAAGAGAGTTGTTAATAAAAAGGTGTCTTGAGGTGAGGATGACCAGAGCGAGAAGCGACAACAACCCAAAGTTGCGTACTTGAACAAGAAATAGCAACGAAGTGTATAAGTTTGGTGCTACGCGGACAAATAGCCCTTTGCTTTTAAGTTTAAGTTATTTTCGAAGGTTTTAAAGATAGCCGGAAAATTTAACTCGAATAGAAAAAAATCGCGAAGTCATATGTCCTACGGTGGTAAAATAAATAATTACATATAACCAAAGGATAATTGAATAAATAAATAAATAATCAAATTAATAAATAGTAACAAAAAAAAAATAAGTTTGCAAATTAAAAGCTTTCGGAAGTCATTTTGAAACAAAACTCATGGTTCGAGATATATGCCTTTATTAATGGCGGGAAAAAAAATAACCTATGGAAACAGAAAAACATACTCTGCAACTCTTATGTTGATCATTAATTCAAAATAGTACAAGAAAATCCCCAAAAGGTTCCCTGCGATAACTGTAGGATTCCATCGTTTTCCGGAAATTATGTGTTTATTGGACTATATTTCGAAGTCTATAACTTCTCACTCACATCTTCAAAGGGTTCAAAGAATGATATTTTGGAAAGCTTGCAACACCTACTACAACTCTTATGTTGAGCATAATCCCAAACTATCCTTAGAATATACTAGAAAAGTCTCTAGAATGATGCTTGCTAACCTTAAGTTTCTGCCTAAACACTTTTTGCGGGCTGCTTTGTTTAGATTGTATCCCCTCAACCGGTTCTCCAAATGTCACCTAAGATCCCATTTCGGAAAGCTCGTACTGCATACTACAACTTCAATATTAAGCTCATTTGCTAAGGAAGTCATCTCGATGCTCTAAAATGACCTCGAAAAGTCATCTCAAAAATCGTATTTATGCGAAGGCCAAAAATTAAAAACGTCATAACTTGAATTATACACAACGAAATGCTTCGATTCAAAGCCCGAGGGGTAGCTATTACTCTAAGATACTATTTAACACTATAAAATTGATCACGAGATGTCTCAATGGTCCCTGAAAACTCAAAAACCATATTTGACCCAAATTCTTTAATTTCGGTGGTTCTATATCGTTTCTCCCTAATTTTCTAATACTAAATCCTTACCCAACAATATTTTTGGTGCCAAAAGGGGTCAATAGATAATAATGGATCCTCATCCAAGGCCATTGAAACGCTTCAAGCATATATGCCAGACTCAAGATTACAAGTTATCACTTTCTTACTAACTTCTTCACTTGTTCCTCCATTAATTTTCCTAAAAACCTTTAATTACTCTATTCAACCCATGATCCATTCACCATTAACATTTACTCACAGTAAGAACTTCACGATTTTTACATTTCACATAAGAATCCCAACATGCATGTATCATCCATGGCTTCCCAAGCACAAAACACACAATTATACAACACTTCCCCAAATCATACTCATTATCCAACATTACATCAAAGTCAAACTATGCTTAAAATCATGTTTAAAACTCAAATTGGAGATTAAGAGCAACAATTTCACAATCAAAACAGAAAAATTTCAGATTTAGGAGAATTTACAAAAGTTAGGGTTTACCTTCAACTTGGGGAAAGAAGAAAAAGTGAAAAAGGGAAGATGGAGTGGTGGTGGTCGGTGACTTGGGCAGCACACGGTGGCTGTCTAGCGGTAGTGGCGGCGGTAGTGGCGGCAGGTAGTGGAAGGAGGGAGTGTGGAGGGAGAGAGAGAGAGAGAGAGAGAGAGAGAGGACCAATGGAGTTTCTTGAAGCAGGGAAGGAAACAACGTAATACTGCTTCTCTTTTTTCTTTTCCTTATTATTATTTGTTATCTATTCTCTCTCTCTTTTTACCTTTTTATTTTTTTTACTAATCATTATTTTTATACTTCCCTCATCTAGGCTAGAATACTAATTCGAGATTGCACTAATGCGAAATCTGGTTCTTCACTAAAATTTTAATGAAAACGACAATGTAAATAATACTACAATAATAATAATAATAATAATAATAATAATAATAATAATAACAGGGATACTAAGGAACATCAATTGCTCGATTATTAAAGTAATTAGTTTGAGTGGTACGTTGGGGTACGGTCGTCGCGCTGCTCGGGTCCTGCAAAACACACTCGAGCGACAAAGTTTTACATAACGAACTTAAATAAAATTAAAAAAAAATAAAAACACGTTTTAGCATTTAATTTGGATTACAGCCCAAGATTACCGTTGAATTAAGCGAGGTTATTACATCCCACCCCCCCTAAAGGAAGTTTCGTCCCGAAACTTTGAATTTTGTAAGGTGTTTTGTGTGGTGTACCTTAGAACAAGTGTTGGTACTTGTCCCTCATTTCCTCTTCAGTTTCCCAAGTGGCCTCAGAGGATGCATGGTTTGCCCATAAAACCTTCACCAGAGGAATGTCTTTGGTGCGTAGGCGTTTGATTCTGCAATCTAAGATTTGCATAGGTTTCTCCTCATAGGTCAGGTTTTCTGATATCATTGGTGGGTCGGGCTCTATTATGTGCCTAGGATCTGGAATGTACTTCCGGAGTTGAGATATATGGAAGACATCATGCACATGTTCTAGATCGGTGGGTAGTCCCAGTTTATATGCTACTGGGTTTATCCTTTCGAGGATTTCGTAGGGCCCGATGTATATGGGACTTAGTTTCCCTCTAACATTGAATCTCCTTACACCTTTTGTGGGCAACACCTTGAGGAATACCTTATCACCCACTTAGAATTCCAGAGGCTTCCTCCTCCTATCTGCATAGTGCTTTTGTCTACTTTGGGCCGTTTGGATATGCCGTTGTATGACTCTTAATTTATCAACTCTACTATGTCCTGAATGAGTTCGGGACCTATGATCACGGCTTCATCCAAATCCCCCCAACACAACGGTGTTCTGCACTTCCTCCCATAAAGTGCCTCAAAAGGTGCCTGATAGGCCGCAAGTGCACGGGTGAAATTGTAGCATAAATCAAGGTCGTTCCCACAGGGACTTTCTTTTCAACGCACTGAACTAGCGTCCTAGTTGATCGCTATGTCGATCCGTTTTTTGTTTTAAGTAACTAATCTTAATTCTAATCACAATCAAGGACTAAACAAACTAATATTCACACAATCTTTTCTAAATTAATCAAGGTAAAAAGGCGTTCAAGGGATGAAACCTAAGTCAAACAACGAATCAACCATGTGGATTGAGTACTCATTTCATTAATTTACACAATCAAGGTTCGATAATAGCATAGAACAATTCGCAATGAGATTTTGTCACTAAAGCGAATTGCCAAGACTAACCAAACACCTACTTTCATGGTTATTTTGATTTAGTCAAGGTTAAAGATCTGATTATCACAAGAACCCTAATTAAAACTTCTATGTCTAGACAATTTTAACTAGTTTAACCTAGGTTTTCGGGTAATCAAACTTATCCTTTCGGTACTTCATTCAACAACCTAATTACATGCAATTGGTGATCAAGCAAAAGCAATAACAATTCAATTCAAAGGCCAAATAGATTGAAACAAACTAAATTCATGTCTATTCAATCCAACAAAGTCAATTCATCAAACAACTTCAAAGGTTCATCCCCCAAACTAAAAGAACTACTCACTATTCATGTTTGAAACTACAAAGCAATTGAAATCTACTCTAGAAAGCATATAAAAGTCTATGAGAGAATGAGAAATAAACCAAAGGGAAGAACAATCTTGCTAGAAATCACCAATGGAAGACTTTTGCTCCTCCACTTTAAAGTATGTTGAAATTGCTCTTCGATCTCCAATCTTCTCTCAATCTTCAATGGTGGATGGAATATGGATGAATGAAGGATATGATTAGGATTAGGTTATGGAATGGAGGATGGTAGAATGATGATTGCCTCTAAAACAGCCGGAAATCAACATAATATAGGCAAATTTCAACTCAAAACTGCCGAAAATGAAGAGACACAGGCGACACAGACCGTGCCAGGGGTGACACGGGCCGTGCCACCCTAGGCACTACCCGTGTCAGCTCCCTGCATCAAATTCCACACTTTCTGGCCATAGACACGACCTGTGCCACTTCTTTGGGCACCCATGTCACTGATATCTCGGGCCTAGGAGCTCTTTGGGCCATTGTTTGGGCCTTAGGTGATCCAACTTCTCACTTCTTGGTCTTTTATGCACATAACTTGAATCTACACTTGATCTTTGGCTCGGTTTACATCGATTCTTCACAAATTACCTACAAAACTCACCAAACTCCAAACCAGGCGTAATATGGGAAACTCGGGCATAAAATAATATAATCAAATCAAATATTCCCAAATTCTCATCAAAACAACCAAGTTTTCATATATACAAGAAACACTTATCAAAATCCCCCATGCTTAGTCCTTGCTTGTCCCTAAGCAAGTCCAAACTCAAAAGAAAAGGCAAAGAAACAAAATGAAAGAATATAAAAGAAAACGGGACAAAAAGACTCAAAGTAAAAATAAAAAGACCCAAAAGTAAAAATAACAGAAATGAAAATATTTATTTAATTACAACTCCTCAGGATGGCAATGATAGAACATTTAATCAACCCAATCAAATCTAAAGTACAGTCCAAGAGCGAAAAAGAAGCCAATTTACACAAGTAAATGAAGACAAACGATTCAAGAATGGTACTCATCAAGTTCAACCAATCACCTTTAATCACCGAATGAGATAAGAAGGCACATGTTAAGCATGAAACTAGGTAAGAATGAAGAGCAAACTCACTTTTTGGGAATGTGGAAACACTCCTCTCATGTGTTTAAATGTAAATAAATCATTGAAAGTTCGCTCAAATACTCAAACCAAAGCCACAACCAACCACGTATTTGCTAAGAATCTCAACTCTCCACCGCAATTTGCAAAGCAAAAACGACAATCAAGAGGACTTTCAAGGGTTGTAATGGGGCTAGGGTTAAGGGTAAGGAGTGGATAATATTTGGGAATTGTCGAGCTAAAAGCCAAAGCTTGAAATTATTCCGCACAAATTCAACATACATTCACTCTCACCACTTATAATCAATCCAAATCAACCCCACAAACAATTGGAAACTTGCCTCAAAACAAAACAAAAAACACTTTATTCCTTTTTTTTTCATTTTCCGGAATTTTCCGATTTTTTTTCTTTTTTTCTTCACACTTTTTTCTCTGTTTTTTTTCTTTCTTTTTTTTTGTTTTGTAGGATAAAACACGCACACACATAAACAACACACTTATATACAACTCACTAGGCAAGTTTCCAATTCCAACCAACAACCTCAATGTACATAATTGGGGAATCAAACCAATATTTACAACTCAAACCAATCCCCATCACAAACCAAACAACAAAAGTAAACTCTAATCATTTCAAGCGATGGCTTAAGGGTAGGTATTATATAATCAGCCAGGTCTTATAATGTGGGTTCAAGAAAAGAAATGGTCAAGGCAAGAAAGAGGCTAACTATGGATATTCTGATGTAAACGGGTGGCTAAGGCTTGCGGGTTCAATTCCTAATGCCTCTGTCATCTTGTCAATGTACAACGCATAGCAACTTCAAGGAGATGCAAAGCAAATGAAGGAGGATGCCACAATGGTGAGTCACTCATGGAAATAAGACCAATAAAAATGATTAGTCTTTTCTCTTAGGCTTATGTGGACTCACGGGTAGCGCTCAACAATCATTACCCAGTTTAAAAGATATGCAATGCACAACTCACTCTTAAAATAATGACAAAAGTAATTGGTCTCATTATCCTAGCACAATTCTCACAACATTTAGCTTCACAACTCGTGTCAATTCACAGTCTTTCACAAACGGGCTATACAAGATCAAATCAAGTCAAAAGAAAACTATCTTGTCTAATCCTATATCAAACAGCTTTTTTCTAATTTTTTCAGATTTTCTAATTTTTTTCAATTTTCAAAAACTTTGTACAAGACTCAAAATGAAAATAAGAAAATAAGAAAATGAAAACAAACTACGAAAAGAAGAAATTAAAAACTACATGCAAATCTAACTAATGCAACTAAGTGGATGCAGTTTTTACAAGAGAAACTAAACTAGAAAACAAAGAAAATAAAATCAAAACAAAAGTAAAAGACTCAAAACAAGTTAAAAATCAAAATAAAAACAACTCAAAACACACATATCCACAAAAGTTTACACAAATCCCCCCATACTTGACCCGAGCATTGTCCGCAATGCAAAACATCACCCGAGAAGCAAAGGAAGAAAACACAAAGAGGTCATAGAGAGGTATCATGGAGGTGGAGGAGGGGGTGGGTTGCAAGTATGGTTAAGCTGCTAATCACGAACGGATCGCATCAAGGCAAGCATCTCATCTTGACTACGTTCAATCCTACCCTGGGAGTCCCGAAGGGCTTGAAACTCTAGCTCACAATAGATTTGGAGGTCGTTAAGCCTCTCTTCAAGGGTAGGCTCACCATCACCCTCATCATGTTGCTCATCATCGCTACTTTCACCACTCTCTCCATCCTCTCGAATGGCTAGTGGAGCCTCAAGAGCGGGCTGATTTGCGTCCATGGGAGGTAGAAAAAGGATGTTAGGGACATAATGGATGGACACATGATCATGGGGAAGCCGTATCAACTCATTGTTAGGGTACCGCCACAAAACAGCAGCCCCGTCCAATGTACGCATTTTCATAGAACAAAAGGTCTAAGCATCCAAAAGCAAAGGTCCACCAGCTAAATCTCGCTGATGGCGAGCAGGGTCCTAATCAAAATGTCTCGTTAATACAGTGAGTAGACCCCCCATAACAATATCCCCTTTCCCCAGGCTAGCATGTCTCTCTAAATGAAGAGCAAAAAGAGCAGCGGGGTTAACATCAGGTCGAGCATAATACATCCCCCACAGCACATAAAATTCATCCTTAGAAGCAACATTCATGTTATCACCACGTCTAAACATTCCACAGGATAAAATCTGCTGAATAACCCGAAAAGTCGGGTTGCGGATGGCGGTGCACATAGATTTGCGAGGATTATAATCAGTCCTTGTAGAAAGGAACTGCCAAAAGGCTTTGGGGTTCCATACATCATCATCAGACACCTCTCTCCTCCTTCTATAAGTTATAACAAGTAGTTGAAATATCTCAGCAAATTCGGCCAAGGTTAGGGAATGGGTCTCCTCGTCAATGTTAAAACTAATCAAACCATCCCTAGTGGTCATGTCAACTTCAAAAGTGCTAAGCACCTCCAAGGTCAGGTTGCGATAAGTAGGTTCTCTCATTCGAGCAAAGCGCAACATGCCACAACGATTTAACAACCATTCAATATCAGTTAACATGCCAGTCGAAGCCAAAATGGTTCATGCATATATCTAGTGGCTACAACTTTACGCTTGCTCAAAGCAAGATAACGGTCATACATTTCACCTTCGAGATTAAATGGATTGTTACCTCTATTTGGCCGTGAAAATCGCGCACCTTTGTCCTTTCCCTTGCCTCCATCAGCTTTCCGCCTCTTAGAAGATGGTTCCTCTTGAACTTGACCTCTACCCCTAGCCATCTTTCGATAACAAAGGGTTACAACAACATTAGTTATATAAAAAAGTGCAAAAAAGACTCAAAATGGATGGTGGAGTTAGTTTTTACAAACCATCATTGACTCAAAAACAAAACAAAGCAAGAAAACACGAAACTTAGACTCCTAAGACAAAAATCTAACAAAAAGGTAAGCTAAAACAATAATTACATCCTATCAAACCAAACAAACCAAACTTCAAAAACAACACTACTAAAAACACTACTAAGGTGAATGACAAAGTATATACAAGTCACCAAAAACTCTTAACTAAGACTAAATTAAACTATAACTAAAGCAAGAAACAATCTAGCTAGACACAATGACTAAATTACTACCACCAAAGACTCAATGTATATACAATCAACCAAATATATATACTAATTTTTGAGACAAACCACACCAAAACACAATCAAACCCAAAGTATACAAATTGGTCTCCAAAACAATTCAACCAAGATTAGAGAAATCAAAGTTGAACAATTCACACCAAAATAGCAATAGGGTTCGAATTAACCTTAGTAATTGAATTGGGAATCAACCAAACCAAACCAATTAAGCACAAGAAACCCTAAATTCAAAAACCAAGATAATGAATCTCAAAAATCAGCAAATTAAGCAAAGAAAACAAAAAATAAACAAGAATCAAACCTTTTTACAAGAGAATTGAGAATAAAGGGAAGAGTTGGGAGTGATTAGGGTTTGGGGTGGAAAAACGTGCGATGTGTTGCTATGGGGAGAAACGGGCGTGTGTTGGCCGAATGGTGGAGAAGTGGGCGTGCGAGGAAAAAGAGAAGTGGGGAGGGGCGAGTGAGAAGAGGAGAGGGGAGGAGGCGTGCACTGTTGGGCGCACGGCGAGCAGAAGAGAGGAGAGCAGAAGGAGGAGAAAGGGATGGGCGAACGAGAGGGAGAAGAGTGGAATGAAAGGGCACGGACCGAATCAAGAGGAAAGCAAACAGTTTTTTTTTAGGGAATTCGATGGGGACACGGACCGTGCCAGGTGGGCACGGACCGTGCCTCACTTACCTGCCAAAGTGCTGAGGTTCTGGAGGGGCGCACGGACCGTGCAGCCTCAGAGACCAACCGTGCCTCCTGCAGGCGTCAAGTAGGCCACGAGTTCGAATCCCTACAACTCCCTCAACTCTCAATTAGACATTTTTTCTTGGATTTCACTCATTGTTTTTTTTAATTCAACCCTTGTCCACTGAAAATCTTTCCACTCATTTATTTTTCAACTCTCTTTTTTTTCCGCTTTTTTTTTCTGTTTTTCTATTTTTTCACTTTTTTTCAAAATTTTCTTCAATACAAAAACAAAGAAAAGAAACCTCTAAAAATCATAAAAAGTTGAAAAATAAAAATACGAAAAAATCTAAAATCCTAAAAATAAAATAACAAAAAATGTAAAATAAAAATTAAAATAAAAATAAAGCATTAAAACTTGGGTTGCCTCCCAAGAAGCGCTTATTTAACGTCCTAAGCTTGACCAAGTACCTCTCAAACTGCACCGGGAGCGGTGAGGTCGAAGTTTTGGCGATCTTCAAGAGGTTGACCAACCAAATAGGGCTTAAGTCTATGCCCATTGACCGTGAATGGCTCAGAATCGTCCCCACAAATCTCAATCGCACCATGAGGGAAAACCTTCAAGACCCGGAATGGCCCCGACCATCGAGACATAAGCTTGCCCGGAAAGAATTTCAACCATGAATTGAACAACAACACTTAGTCTCCTTCTTCAAATCTCTTCTTGAAAATGTGCTTCTCATGCCATCTCTTAGTCCTTTCCTTGTATAACTTGGCACTATCATAGGCCTCCAACCTCAACTCATCAAGTTCTTGAAGTTGCAACATCCTCTTTTCTCCAACCTTTGCAAGATCGAAGTTAAGAGTTTGAACGGCCCAAAAAGCTTTGTGTTCCAACTCAACCGGCAAATGACATGCTTTTCCATATACTAACCTGTACGGAGTGGTTCCCAATGGAATCTTGTAAGCGGTCCGATAGGCCCACAATGCATCATCTAACTTAAGAGACCAATCCTTCCTTGAACGATTGACCGTCTTCTCCAAAATGCTCTTGAGTTCCCGATTAGAAAGCTCCACTTGGCCACTAGTTTGGGGATGATATGGTATAGCAACTCGATGTGTCACCCCATACTTGGCTAGAAGAGCATCAAGAGCCCGATTGCAAAATTGAGTGCCATTGTCACTCAATAAGGCCCTTGGCGTTCCAAATCTTGCAAAAATCTTCTTGAGGAACTTAATCACCACCTTGGAATCATTGGTGGGCGTTGCAATTGCCTCAACCCACTTCGAAACAAAATCTACTGCCACCAAGATGTAGTGGTTGTTGTGAGAAGGACGGAAGGGACCCATGAAGTCTGTCCCCCACACATCAAAAAGTTCCACCTCTAAAATGTAATGTTGGGGCATCTCATTCCTCTTGGAAATACTCCTGGATCTTTGGCACTTGTCACATGAGAGCACAAAATTTCTCACATCCTTGGAGAGTGTAGGCCAATAGAACCCGGCTTGGAGCACCTTTGCAACGGTCTTGTCGGTGCTAAAATGACCACCACAAGTAGTGGCATGTGAATGGTGGAGCACACTTTGAACTTCATCTTCCGGCAAGCATCTCCTATACACTCCATCCCCACAAAGCTTGTAAAGTAGAGGCTCCTCCCAAACATATCTCCTCAACTTGGAAAGAAACCTCTTCTTTTGTTGCCATGACATCTCCGGGGGAAGTACACCACTAACAATGAAGTTCACTATATCCGCATACCAAGGGGTGACTTGATGAGCAAGAACAAAGAGTTGTTCATGTGGGAAGGAATCATCAATGGGAATGTCGTCATCACTTGTAGCCTCAAGTTGCAATCTTGAAAGATGATCGGCCACCACATTTTGCAATCCCGGTTTGTCTCGGATCTCAAGGTCAAACTCTTGGAGTAAGAAGACCCATCGGATGAGGCGAGGCTTAGAATCCGCCTTAGTCAAGAGGTGTCGTAGAGCAGCATGATCCGTGAAAACAATCACCTTGGAATTGATCAAATAGGAGCGCAATTTGTCCAAAGCAAAGACAACTGCTAAGAACTCCTTCTCGATGGCGGCATAATTAACTTGAGCTCCATCCAACGTGTTGCTTGCATAGTAAATCACATAGGGCATGTTGTCCTTCCTTTGCCCCAAAACAGCCCCCACTGCAAAATCGCTTGCGTCGCACATCACTTCAAAGGGCAAATCCCAATCCGGTGCGTGTACGATGGGAGCGGTGACCAAAGCTTTCTTCAACCTGAGAAAAGCACTCAAACATCCTTTATTAAAGTCAAAGGGCACATCTTTGATGAGCAATTGGGTCAGTGGTTCTGCAATTTTTGAAAAATCTTTTATGAACCGTCGGTAAAAACCAACATGTCCAAGAAAACTCCTCACACCTTTTACAGAATTTGGTGGCGACAATTTTTCAATCACCTCCACCTTTGCTCTATCAACTTCAATGCCCTTAGATGAAATAACATGACCAAGAACTATCCCCTCTTGCACCATAAAATGGCACTTTTCCCAATTCAAGACCAAGTTAACTTCTTCACATCGATTTAGCACCTTTTTCAAGTTATTTAAACAATGTTCAAATGAGGTCCCATAAACTGAAAAATCATCCATAAAAACCTCCATTATGTCCTCAATAAATTGAGAGAATATAGCCATCATACATCTTTGAAAAGTAGCGGGTGCATTACACAACCCGAAAGGCATTCTCCGATACGCAAAAGTTCCATAAGGACATGTAAAAGTGGTTTTCTCTTGGTCTTTTGGGTGAATCGAGATTTGGAAAAATCCGGAATAGCCATCTAGGTAGCAAAAATGGGAATTCTTTGCAAGTCTTTCTAGCATCTGGTCTACAAAAGGAAGGGGAAAGTGGTCTTTCCGGGTGGCTTTGTTCAATTTCCTATAGTTAATACACATTCGCCAACCCGTTACCGTTCTATTGGGGATCAATTCATTTTTATCATTTTTCACAACAGTCTTCCCCCCCCCCCCCCTTTTTAGGCACAACATGAACCGTAGATAATGCCGGCCTTCAACAGTTTCAAAACCTCTTTTTTCACAACATCTTTCATGGTAGGATTGAGCCTCCTTTGATGCTCAATGGATGGCTTATGATTTTCCTCTATGAGGATGCGATGCATGCAAAACGAAGGGTGAATTCCCTTTAGGTCATCAAGAGTGTATCCTATGGCATTGCGATGCAATCTTAAAACTTCCAACAAAGCAGAATTTTCAGATTTGTTTAAGTTTGCATTCACAATGACAGGATATGTTGAATTAGGACCTAGAAACTCATACCTCAAAGAAGATGGAAGAGGCTTCAATTCTACTTCCGGAGCCTTTTTCACAGCATGTGTAGGCTCTTCTTCCACCTCCAGCTTCTCAATCTTGGCAAACCTCGGTGGAAATGGTGGGGATGCTTCCAACAACTCAGCACAAATTGCAACCTCGGGGTTGTCATCCTACAAATAGTCACAAAACAGCAAACATAGCTCAAGTGGATCATCACTTGGCCAATGGTTAGTCTCATGTTCCCTAACTATTCCCTCAATCGAATCAACGAAGTTACAATCATTGAAAATATAAGGAAATTTGGAAGCTTTATTCACATTAAACTCAATCTTATCACTTCCCACATCAAAAGTCATTTTGCCATTTTTCACATCAACATAACACCCCGAAGTGGCCAAGAAAGGCCTTCCAAGAATGATTGGGGTGCGCAAGTCCTCATTCATATCAAGTATCACAAAGTCAACAGGCACAAAGATGTCACCCACCTTGATAGGGACATCCTCAAGTATACCCAAGGGGTATTTCACAGAACGGTCAGCAAGTTGTAGGGACATGGTAGTGGGTTTCAGCTCACCCATACCAAGTTTTTGAGACAAAGAAAGGGGCATCAAGTTCACACTTGACCCCAAATCACACAAAGCACCATCAATGAAAATATTCCCTACAACACATGGAATGGTGAAGCTACCAGGATCCTTAAGCTTAGGAGGAAGCTTGTTTTGGATCGCGGCGCTACAATGGTCAGTCAAAGCCATTGTCTCATGCTCTTCTAGCCTTCTCTTGTTGCTTAAAATTTCTTTCAAAAATTTGGCATAGGCGGGCATTTGAGACAAGGCCTCGGTAAATGGTATGCTAATCTCGAGCTTCTTGATGACCTCCAAGAACTTCTCAAATTGTTTGTCAAGTTTAGCCCTAGCCAATCTTTGAGGCAAAAGCACGGGCGGAGTATAAATCCTTTCGGGAGTTTTCGGTGGGTCATTAAGAGGCTCTTTCTCCTTTTGCACATCAACATCAATCACAGAATCTTTGGAGGGCGGAGACACCTTCTCATCAACCACAACATTCTCAGCATCAATCACATCATTTTCAACATCTTTAGGCACATCAATCACCACATGCTCAATCTTAGGATCTTTAGGCCCCTCCAATTGTGTCCCACTCCTTAAGGTTATGGCTTGACATTGTTCCTTAGGGTTAGGTACAGGCTTTCCGGGAAGCATTCCCGGAGGGGTAGTGGAGGTACTAGCTTGTATAGCAATTTGATTCTCAAGCATTTGAGTGTGTGTGCTCATAAGGTCAACTTTCGTAGCTAAGGCCTTAATCACCTCATCTTGTCTTTGTTGATGCTCAAGTTGCCGTTGTTGGTGTTGTTGTTGAGACAACATCAAATCTTGTATCATGGCCTCTAGGTTAGGGTTTTGGGGAGCTTGTGGTGGAGGTGCTTGGGGTTGTCTTTGCACTTGGGGTTGACCCATTTGGTTATTCTTCCGGTAAGAAAAGTTCGGGTGGAACCTAAAACCGGGATTGTAGGTATTGGAAAAAGGGTCAAAGTTTTGCCTATTAGAAGGGTTACCAACATACTTAACCACTTCGGTCGATTCATTGCTAACCAACCCACTAGGACAATTCAAGGTCTCATGCTCATATGACTGACACGATGCACATGGTTGGGGAGGGGAAGCATTCACATTCAATGAATCCATCTTCTTAGTCATGGCATCCAACTTAGCATTCAACAAAGAAATAGCATCAACATCATACTTACCTCTCGTCCTCTTGGAACGGGGCTTTGACCACTGGTAGCTATTGATCGCTATCTCCTCAATCAAAGTTTGAAGTTCCGCCACTGTTTTGGACATGATGTTGCCTCCCGTTGCCGCCAAGATGTTGGCCCTCAAGTTGTCATCCACCCCGTTGTAGAAGGCTTGTATCGGAACCCATGGTTCGAATCCATAGTGGGGGCATTGACGTAAGAGGTCCTTGAACCTCTCCCATGCTTCATAGAGGGACTCATCCGGCTCTTGGACAAATGTTGAAATTTGATTCCGGAAGCTCATCAACTTGCTAGGAGGAAAGTACTTCGCCAAGAACACACTAGCAAGTTGGTCGAAAGTGCTGATGGCGGAGCTTGATGGAAGAGAATCCAACCACTCCCAAGCCTTCCCTTCAAGTGAGAAGGGAAATAATCGCAGCTTGATTGTATCGGGCGTTGCACCATTTGCCTTAATGGTCTCACATGCTTGGTTCAATAGGCGAAGGTGCCGGTTGGGATCTTCATTGGGAAGGCCATGGAATGGGTTGGCCTTCACCAAATTGATGAGTGAACTCCTCAGCTCGAAATCATCAGCGGCCACTCTTGGGGGGTTTATGGCGGAGGGTTGATTTGTGACATTGGGCATCACATAAGAGCCAAGCGTGACTCTAGGCTCACCGTCGCCACCGCCACCACCGGACATGGCGTTCTATTGCTTGGAGTTCTCTTCTTGTCTTCTCCGGGCGTGCTCTAACTTTTGCTTCTTCCGCCGGGAGCGAAAGGTTCTTTCAATTTCAGGATTAAACTCAAAGAGTGGAGCTTTTTGCATGCACGTAGAGTAAACCTGGCAAGACAAAACCAAAACACCAAGGAAAATCAAAACAGAAAATAAATGACTTAGGCAACCTTAGGGTATTCGTTCAATGGCTGGCTAGGGACAAAGTCCCCAGTAACGGCGCCAAAAACTTGATAGGCCGCAAGTGCACGGGTGAAATTGTAGCATAAATCAAAGTCGTTCCCACAGGGACCTTTCCTTTCAACGCACTGAACTAGCCTCCTAGTTGATCGCTAAGTCGATCCGTTTTTGGTTTGAAGTAACTAATCTTAATTCTAATCACAATCAAGGACTAAACAAACTAATATTCAAACAATCTTTTCTAAATTAATCAAGGTAAAAAGGCGTTCAGGGGATGAAACCTAAGTCAAACAACGAATCAACGATGTGGATTGAGTACTCATTTCATTAATTTGCACAATCAAGGTTCGATAATAGCATAGAACACTTCGCAATGAGATTTTGTCACTAGAGAGAATTGCCAAGACTAACCAAGCACCTACTTTCGTGGTTATTTTGATTTAGTCAAAGTTAAAGATCTGATTATCACAAGAACCCTAATTAAAACTTCTATGTCTAGACAATTTTAACTAGTTTAACCTAGGTTTTCGAGTAATCAAACTTCTCCTTTTAGTACTTCATTCAACAACCTAATTACATGCAATTGGTGATCAAGCAAAAGCAATAACAATTCAATTCAAAGGCCAAATAGATTGAAACAAACTAAATTCATGTCTATTCAATCCAACAAAGTCAATTCATCAAACAACTTCAAAGGTTCATCCCCCAAACTAAAAGAACTACTCACTATTCATGTTTGAAACTACAAAGCAATTGAAATCTACTCTAGAAAGCATATAAAAGTCTATGAGAGAATGAGAAATAAACCAAAGGGAAGAACAATCTTGCTAGAAATCACCAATGGAGGACTTTTTCTCCTCCACTTCAAAGTATGTTAAAATTGCTCTTCGATCTCCAATCTTCTCTCAATCTTCAATGGTGGATGGAATATGGATGAATGAAGGATATGATTAGGATTAGGTTATGGAATGGAGGATGGTAGAATGATGATTGCCTCAAAAACAGCCGGAAAACAACATAACATAGGCAAATTTCAACTCAAAATCACCGAAAATGAAGAGACACAGGCGACACAGACCGTGCCAGGGGTGACACGGACCGTGCCCCTACTGACATAGACCGTGCCACCCTAGATGCTACCCGTGTCAGCTCCCTGCATCAAATTCCACATTTCTAGCCATAGACACGACCCGTGCCACTTCTTTGGGCACCCGTGTCACTGATATCTCGGGCCTAGGAGCTCTTTGGGCCATTGTATGGGCCTTGGGTGATCCAACTTCTCACTTCTTGGTCCTTTATGCACATAACTTGAATCTTTACTTGATCTTTGCTCGGTTTACATCGATTCTTCACAAATTACCTATAAAACTCACCAAACTCCAAACCAAGCGTTATATGGGAAATTTGGGCATAAAATAATATAATCAAATCAAATATTCCCCAAATTCTCATCAAAAAGACCAAGTTTTCATATATACAAGAAGCACTTATCAATGCCATCTTGATCATAGTTTAGTAGCTGTTATTGTATGAAAATTCCACTAGTGGTAGGAACTCCTCCCAACTACCTTAGAAATCCAAAATACAAGCTCTTAACATGTCCTCCACAATTTGGTTTACCCTTTTTTGTTTGCCCATCGGTTTCAGGGTGGTAGGAGCTACTGAAATTCAATTTGGTACCAAAAGCCTTCTATAAGGCTGACCAAAATCGAGACTGGAACCTGGTGTCCCGATCAGAGATTATGTCCTTTGGAGTTCCATGTAACCGTATCACTTCCTTAAGATAGATATTTTCTAACCTATCAACACTCCAACTTTCATGGATGGGAATAAAATGCGCCAATTTGGTAAGGCGGTCTACAATTACCCAAATTACGTTCTTTTTGGTCACTGTCATGGATAAGCCTATCACGAAATCCATCGATATTGATTCCCATTTCCATTCAGGTTTTTGTAGGGGTAGTAACTCACCTGCGGGGCGTTGATGTTCAATTTTCACTTTTTCGTAGGTAGGCACTTGTTCACGAACTCAGCCACATCCCTTTTTATTTTAGGCCACCAAAAATTCTCTCTTAAGTCCCGGTACATCTTAGTACCTTCTGGGTGTATCGAGTATGGGGTGTTGTGACCTTGGGCACACACAAATGGTTTTGGAACCTCAAGATCTCATCATCATGTATCACAAAACCTGGCATTCTCCCTTCCTTCATGTTCCGATGAATTCCATTTAACTTCTCGTCAACCACCTGGCCTACCTTGATCTCCTCTAAAATAGATGGTCTCAACTGCAATGCTGCTAGTAAGGTGTCTCTCCCTATACCTCACTAATTATATGCCCGCACTCTTAATCTCGCGGGCTAGCTGGATTTGAACCCCCTGGAGTGCGTTAGCACTATACTGAGTCTTCCTACTCAGTGTATCAACCACCGAATTAGCTTTACCCAGATGATATTGGATGGTTAAGTCATAGTCCTTCAGAAGATCCAACCATCTCCTTTGTCTCAAGTTCAGTTCTTTTTGGGTAAAAATGTACAGGAGGCTTTGGTGCTCCGAAAAGACTTTAGTTGGTACCCCATAGAGGTAATGTCTCCAAATCTTCAGGGCGAACACTACTGCTGCCAAATCTAAGTCATGGATTGGATAATTTTGCTCATTTCAACTGCCTAGATGCATATGCGATAACTCTGTTGTCTTGCATTAATACACAACCTAGCCCTTGCTTTGACGCATCACTGTAGATAGTGTACTCTTTTCCTTCAGTTGGCAGTGCCAAGACTGGAGCGGTCGTCAACTGTCTCTTGAGTTCTTGAAATGCTTCCTCACACTTTTCGGTCCACTCGAACCGTGTGGTCTTCCTCAATAGGTTAGTTAGTGGAAGGGCGATCTTTGAGAAATTTTGAATGAATCGATGGTAGTATCTGGCCATCCCGAGGAAGCTCCTCACCTCTGTGATGGCCGTGGGTCTAGGCCATCCCATTACCGCCTCTACTTTCTGGGGATCCACTCTAATGCCCTCACTCGTGACAATGTGTCCTATAAAAGCTACCTAGTCCAACCAAAATTTACATTTTTGTAGTTTTGCGAACAGTTGGTTTTCTCTTAGGGTCTGTAGCACATTCCTCAAATGTTGCGCATGCTCTTCTTGACTCCTAGAGTATACCAAGATACTATAAATACCACTACAAATTTGTCCAAGAATGGCTTAAAAACCCTATTCGTAAGGTCCATGAACACCGCTGGTGCGTTAGTGAGCCCAAAAGGCATAACTGTGAACTCATAATACCCATATCGGGTTCGAAAGGCAGTCTTAGGTATATGATCGGGCTTTATCCTCAATTGATGGTACCCCGACCTCAAGTCAATTTTTTAAAACACTCCCGCCCCTTGCAGCTGATCAAACAAGTCATCAATTCGAGGGAGTGGGTACTTATTCTTAATTGTGATCTTATTCAGCTCCCTATAATCAATGCACAGCCTCAAACTTCCATCTTACTCCTTCACGAACAATACAGGAGCTCCCCACGTTGATATGCTGGGTCTTATAAATCCTTTTTGAAACAGTTCCTCAAGTTGCACCTTAAGCTCCTTTAACTCTGCAGGTGCCATTGTATATGGTGCCTTAGATATAGGTGAAGCTTCGGAAACTAGCTCTATCTCAAAGTCTATCTCTCTCCTTGGGGGCAACTGGGTAAGTTCCTCCGGGAAGACATCGGGAAATTCCCGAACCACCGGAATTTGATCTAAGCTCAGCTCTTCCTTCCTTTTCTCTATCACACAACATATAAAACCTGGGCAACCATGTCTTAGGAGCTTTCTAGCCTTCATGAGGGATATAACTGGGCATTCAACCTTATTTTCCTCTCCCCGGAAATAGGTCCTTCCTCCTTGGTTGTTTCTTAGAACCACAATGCCCTCATCACATTTTATCTTAGCCTTATGCCTTGATAACCAATCCATGCCCAAAATTACATCAAACTTGGCTAAATCAAATTGTATCAGATTTGAAAGGAAGGTGTCTCCTATTATACTAAGGGGCACCTCCTCAAATCCTTTCCCACACATTACAGATTGGCCATTGGGTAACCCAATTTGGTAATTGATCGGATGGCTAAGGTTATCTATGCCTAGATTAGGAATAACCCTAGACGACACAAATGAGTGCGTGGCACCCGAATCAAATAACACAATTAAAGGCTTGGAATTTAAATATAGAGTTCCAGTGACTACCGTACCGGACTTTGCAGCATCTTTCTTGCCCATGGTGTAGGTTCTCCCTACACTACCAACGTTTGGCGGAGGTGGCCCTGGTCGCACCGTAGGAATAGGTCTTGCTGAGCCTTGTTCCACAACCCTTTGTCTCTTGGGGCAGCTTAAAGCTTCATGTTCAGGGCTACCGCACCATGTGCACTTGTCTATTCCCACTCTGCACTGGCTCATGGGGTTGTTAGTCCTTCCACACTTCTTGCAAGGTTCAGAAGTAGGGGGCGGGCGGTTCCTAATAGGGTTTGGAACGGGCCTCTTGGCTTGTCCTGACTCATGCGTGTTCCCTCTATCCTTCCATTTCCTTTTTGAGCTTCCTTGATCAGCTTGGTGGAGGGCTCTCAGTTCTTTCTTAACTCTCTCTACTTCAGCTGCACGCTCGTACAACTCTTGCATGTTTTGAAATGGGTGGCCTGCTAACTGACTTCTAATATAAGGGGCCAACCCTTCCTCAAATTGGTTCATCTTCATGCGTTCAGAAATCACATAATCAGTTGCGAAACGGGCCAACTCATTGAACTTAGCTGCATATTGCATCACAGACATCTCTTGATTCACCATGCTCAATTCTCGAAATTCTTTCTCTTTTTGGCGTTGCAGGAATATTGGGTAAAATTTAGCCCGCAGATCCTCTATAAATTTATTCCAAGCCACTCCTAAATCCTTATACTTGTCTTTAATGGTTCCCCACCAAATATCGGCTTCCCCGGTTAAATAAAAGGTCCCAATTACAACCTTCTTTTCTTCGGGTACCCCTACCAGTTCAAAAATTTTGTCCATATCTTTGATCGATTCCTCTAATTCTGCCGGGTCCAACCCTCCAGAATAAGCTTTTGGATTCCTTTTCGCCACTCTGTCGGCATATTTTCCCTCATCACTAGGCTTTTCCACTTGACTATTAGGATTCGGGATCCTCTACAAGAGTTCTTGAATAATATGTCCCATAAAATCCTGGTAGAATGGATTGGGCTGAGGTATTGTTGTAGAGGAGGAACCTGGATTCGTAACTGCATAAGGAGGTAATTGAGGCCCTTGCACCTGTACTCCCTGCACCTAATTGTCACCCATTCCTTCTTGTGACCCATCACGTGGTGGACTATTTCCTGTCGTGTGCGACATGCTACAAATAACAAGTACCTTGTTTAGTTACCTAAAACCAACACATTTTTCATGCTTATCTTGCCCCCAAGTGGGCGTTCCTTTCACATTTCCTGTAAATATAATAACTTCAAGCATACATAATTTCATAAAATATGCCATAAAGTCCATTACATGCCATGTCTAGTCGTTTCCACCTAATTACTATTGCATCAAAATGGGGAAACCTAAGGAAAATGGGGATCCTAGATCTGTGCCAATACCTTGCACATCCTACACAATTTAGTGGTTTAGTTTCATTAGAAATTAGCTTTCTAAGCTACTTCGCCCACAACCCAAAAATAAGCACGGGCGGAATCAAATCATAGTTTGGCTCGCTTACACTAGTTTACATACATATCAACAAAACATACAACACTTAGCTTAGCCAACTAAGCAAAAGAATGCGTTAGCCTATGCTACCCATAGCAAAAGAGTAGGTCACCAAGTTCTGTTGTCTTAGTTATCCTTGGCCGGGTCATAGTCCGGGTCATCACTAACATCATCCTCCTCTGAACTCAGCTCATTATCACCCTCATCCTAAGTCTCACCTCCATCATCCCCGGTCTCATCCTCCTCTCCCGTGGCTGAGCTAACCTCCATAACAATGGGAGAGTCCGGGAGGTCCTGAACGATCACCACATCACTGGACTCATGAGAGTGGCCGGGGGAGTGGGGTGGATCCCCTAGCTCGCCCTCCGAAGGATCCTCCTCCTCATCCTCTATGGGCTCCTCCTCCATCAGCTCCTCTTCATCCGAGCTCACATCCTGACCGGGGTGGAAAGCTATAGGAACCTGGAGGTGAGCTGGTAAGTGGAAAAGCTCAGGAAAGTAGTGTGGAAGCTCCCAAGCATGCACAGCTATAATACCAGCCCATTCGGTAACTAGTAGCTGGAAGACAACTACATTCCAAGGTCCTAGGGTTTGGAACCTCACCCCATGTTCCCCGGTGTTACTTGTGGAGATAAAATCAAAGTACCATTCCTTAAAGCTTCCCCAAGGGTCGGAGAAGGGAAGAGTGTAAAGCAGGCAGTGGGCCCTGACTAGGGGGCTGTTGAACTCCGAGGCTGGATCCAAATGGTGAATAGCCATACACTCTCCCAGCGCGTGTATATGATGTGATACCATACTCCCATGGTGCATCATCATAATATATGGGTCTGGTAGTCCCAGGAAAGCCATCTAGTAGAAGAGAAAATAAAACAAAAGCGTAGTAAGTATTTCTCGTTAAAACATCCAAATGACTTGACTCTTATTCAATCACTTTAACGAGTCTCCCTAGACCTTTAAGGATCACAAGTCATTCATATTGATTTCCATGATGATGACAAAGACTCTTGATCACAACCACAACACTTAGACTTGATCAATTCCATCACGAAATCAAACTTGTAAGTACCTTTAGGATAAGCACATCCTTCCTTTATAAAAGTTCAATTCATGCTGCTACCAATGATAAGTAATTTCCTTGACTCTAATACGTATCACAAGAGACTCATCTCGTAGTACTAGACTTGACTCAACTCATCAAGCACGCAACTTAAAAGAGGCCATTAAGACCAAAGATTTATTTTATTTTATTTTATTTTATTTTATTTGTTTGACTTCCACTAGGCTCCAACCCCTATCCATTCTCTTATGAGCCCAATCATCAAGACTCTAATTATAATCATCATTGGACTACAACACAAGCCCTACAAGACTCAACTCATGCATTCATCACGCCCGACCTCATTTCTAACATTTATTAGTCAACTCTAGGCATACTTCATGTCCCCTAAACTCATAACCTTGGGCTCTGATACCACAACTGTAGCACCCCTAGACTCATAATCACCATATTAGGGGTAACCACCTCATCATCCAGTGATTAGCGCAGCGGATTAAAGAGTCCAGGGACATTACCGCCGTCCAACCAAGATGGAAAAGGCTACCATGCAAACTAGACTTCCAACAACAACAACATGAAAACTACAAACCAGAAATAAACATCTATACATACTTTTCTATCCATTAATGTCAAGCCCACACTCCTATAGGTAGACTTAACGCATCTGTTTACCAAACTGTTAATCGCCATCACAACCACAAGACAGATAATTTTTACAACACCAACCACATATTTAAAAGGGTTTCCAAAGTCGCCAAGAACGAAAAGACACGACAAAAGATGGCTTCGAAGAACCCTAGCAAGAGTGCGACCCTACACTTAATATCGACGTATCGATTACAACCATAGCTTCACAATATAAGAGGACTCTTAAACACCCATTTATCCTTGCTTCTTACCGGTATTAGACTTCCCAACACCGGAGCCAACACCTAAAACAAAACATAAACAAGTATTTTCGCAAATGAGTCCAAACTCAATACGTATACCTCTATAATGTAAATCATAATCAAGTAATTAATTTTGTTTCGCGCATTTCAAATCATTTTGCAAACAGAGAGAAGAGAAGTAAGTAAAACATTTTACATGATTATTATTATCTGAGTGGTACCCATTTACGATCATTAGGCTAAGCCTCCATATGCGCATACCCGGACCGATCGGGAGGTCCGGACGAAGTTAACCGGTTGACACTGGCAGGTATATAGTGTGAATGCACTTAATATGCATAAATGGGGCGGGTCCATATTTAGATGACAAAACATGATGAAAAACATATTGTTCACATTATTAGAACACTTGGTGTTTCCATGTTATAAATACATGGCATGATAAAATAGTATAGGCAATATGCGTACCTCAAGAGAAGAGAATTGTTAATAAAAAGGTGTCTTGAGGTGAGAATGACCCGAGCGAGATGCGACAACAACCCAAAGTTGCGCACTTGAACAAGAAATAGCAACGAAGTGTATTATAAGTTTGGTGCTACGGGGACAAATAGCCCTTTGCTTTTAAGTTTAAGTTATTTCCGACGGTTTTAAAGTTAGCCGGAAAATTTAACTCGAATAGAAAAAAAATCGCGAAGTCATATGTCCTACAGTGGTAAAATAAATAATTACATATAACCAAAAAGGATGATTGAATAAATAAATAAATAAATAAATAATCAAATAAATAAATAGTAACAAAAAAAAAAATAAGTTTGCAAATTAAAAGCTTTCGGAAGTCATTTTGAAACAAAACTCAAGTTCGAGATATATGCCTTTATTAATGGAGAAAAAAAATAACCTATGGAAAGAGAAAAACATACTCTACAACTCTTATGTTGATCATTAATTCAAAATAGTACAAGAAAATCCCCAAAAGGATCCCTGCGATAACTGTAGGATTCCATCGTTTTCCGGAAATTATGTGTTTACTAGACTATATTTCCATGTCTATAACTTCTCACTCACATCTCCAAATGGTTTAAAGAAAGACATTTTGGAAAATTTGCAACACCTACTACAACTCTTATGTTGAGCATAATCCCAAATTATCCTTAGAATATACCCGTAAAGTCTTTAGAATGATGCTTGCTAACCTTAAGTTTCTGCCCAACCCCTTTTTGCGGGCTGCTTTGTTTAGATTGTATCCCCTCAACCGGTTCTCCAAATGTCACCTAAGACCCCATTTCGGAAAGCTCGTACTGCATACTACAATTTCAATGTTAAGCTAATTTGCTAAGGAAGTCATCTCGATGCTCTAAAATGACCTCGAAAAGTCATCTCAAAAATCGTATTCATGCGAAGGCCAAAAATTAAAAACGTCATAACTTGAGTTCAAGTTATACACAACGAAATGCTTCGATTCAAAGCCCGAGGGGTAGCTATTACTCTAAGCTATTGTTTAACACTATAAAATTGATCAAGAGTTGTCTCAATGGTCCCTGAAAACTCAAAAACCGGATTTGACCCAAATTTTTTAATTTCGGTGGTTCTATATCGTTTCTCCCTAATTTTCTAATACTAAGTCCTTACCCAACAATATTTTTGGTGCCAAAAGGGGTCAATAGATAACAATGGATCCTCATCCAAGGCCATTGAAATGCTTTAAGCATACATGCAAGACTCAAGATTACAAGTTCTCACTTTCTTACTAACTTCTTCACTTGTTCCTCCATTAATTTTCCTAAAAACCTTTAATTACTCTATTCAACCCATGATCCATTCACCATTAACATTTACTCACAGCAAGAACTTCAAGATTTTTACATTTCACATAAGAATCCCAACATGCATGTATCATCCATGGCTTCCCAAGCACAAAACACACAATTATACAACACTTCCCCAAATCATACCCATCATCCAACATTACACCAAAGTCAAACTATGCTTAAAATCATGTTTAAAACTCAAATTGGAGAT
The DNA here is from genome assembly GCA_029582165.1 of Portulaca oleracea. Lineage (NCBI taxonomy): Eukaryota > Viridiplantae > Streptophyta > Magnoliopsida > Caryophyllales > Portulacaceae > Portulaca > Portulaca oleracea. The sequence goes on from CM055887.1 coordinate 20,396,982, forward strand.
TAAGAGCAACAATTTCACAATCAAAACAGAAAAATTTCAGATTTGGGAGAATTTACAAAAGTTAGGGTTTACCTTCAACTTGGGGAAAGAAGAAAAAGTGAAAAAGGGAAGATGGAGTGGTGGTGGTCGGTGACTTGGGCGGCGCACGGTGGCCGTCCGGCGGTAGTGGCGGCAGGCAGTGGAAGGAGGGAGTGTGGAGGGAGAGAGAGAGAGAGAGAGAGAGAGGGAGAGAGAGAGAGGAGCAATGGAGTTTCTTGAAGCAAGGAAGGAAACAACGTAATACTGCTTCTCTTTAACTCCCTTATTTCTTTTCCTTATTATTATTTGTTATCTATTCTCTCTCTCTCTTTTTACCTTTTTATTTTTTTTACTAATCATTTTTTTTATACTTCCGTCATCTAGGCTAGAATACTAATTCGAGATTGCACTAATGCGAAATCCGGTTCTTCACTAAAATTTTAATGAAAACGACAATGTAAATAATACTACAATAATAATAATAATAATAATAATAATAATAATAATAATAACAACAGGGATACTAAGGACTATCAATTACTCGATTATTAAAATAATTAGTTTGACTGGTACGTTGGGGTCGTCGCGCTGCTCGGGTCCTGCAAAACACACTCGAACGACAGAGTTTTACATAACGAACTTAAATAAAATAAAATAAAACAAAAACACGTTTTAGCATTTAATTTGGATTACAACCCAAGATTATCGTTGAATTAAGCGAGGTTATTACAGTCATATAGGGGCATTATTGTATTTTCTCATTTCCGATGAGAAGTAACCGGATTTTGCCACTAAAAATCACTTTCACTTAATGTCAAGTCATGTGATAATTATTTCACAAATGTCGTGTGTGCAAAAATTATTACCACAAATGTCAGGTAGGGTAAATGTAATTTACTCCGGCCTATAAAGTCTATAATTGTATCCCTGCTTTTTTCCCTAACAACCTGCTCAAGGAGAATTTCAGCTAAAAATGAAAGTGATATTTTAATTTGAGGCAACATAAATTTGGTTTATATTTACATTCTTTTTTGAATTGATATGTTGTTTATTGTCAATTTTATTGCTTAAATAATCAATAACTTTATGGCGAAATGTGTGATTTTGTAGTGACTTTTTATGAATATAAGGGTGACTAATAATTAATTTACGGTCACTCTTATAAAAGTCATTCATTGATAATTATTAGTATCATTTATATTACAAAGTCATTTATAATTAATATCAATCGTAAGTGGCTATGTTTGGAGATAAATATATACCCAAGGCTATTGTTCAATTAAGTGATTACTAATTTTGATGATGATCTTTTCTATGTTCAATAAGGAAATTATGATTTACCATCAAGATATCACAACTCGTCGATTAGATACTTAAGATGTCTAAAGTATATCTAATTTGTTTCATAATTAATATTAAACTTTATATTATTTAAAATTAAGTTATTTGAATGTGCTACATTTCAAAACTCACATTGAATATATCCTTGTTTTTTTTTAAACAAAATGATCTTGACACCCCAAACTGTAAAGTTTGGCTTCGCCACTGGTTATATTAAGTTTTAAATCAAATATAACTCAAAATCTATGATATTTAGGGTATATTTTCGGTGATGTCCCACAAGAGTCCATTTTTTTTTTTTTGACCACCAAAATCCCAAATGAAAGTAGGGATTATTATAATCCAATTATTAAAATCCACAAGAGAGAGAGAGAGAGAGAGAGAGTAATTTGCTGAAACCTCCCCTGAGGTTTGGGGAATTAATTTTTTTAACCTCATATTATTTAACCCCCTTCACTTTTAGTGACAGTTTAATTAAAGCCCAAGTCTGATGAAGTATTTATTTTGGTAGTTATGCGGTTATTAAATGCCCAATAGACCCTCTTATTTACTCATGTTGATTGATTCCTCATTCCACCTAGTGCACTCTCTCCCTCCCAGCCAAAAATTAAAAAGTCTTCTTTCTATTCCCATTTTTCACTTTTATTTGTTCATCTTCTATTCGTGGGGTTCATTGAAGTAACCATTCTCATTTCACCTTCAGTTGTTGTTTGTTCTTCATTAACGAGCAACCTTCGAATTTGAGGTGGGCATGAGCAAATTTTGGTAAATTCTCCAATTTCAAGTCTTATTTGCTTTTGTAAAAAAAATCAAATTTATTGTATAGAGTTTCCTTATTTCTAAATCCCCATGAAAACTCCATTATGAAGTTACTTTTTTATGCTCTTACATTTTTTTTTCAGAAATTAGATCCTTAAGTCTCATTTTTTTATTCAAGTCTAATTTGCTGTTTAGGGTCTAATAATGTGAGAGGGTAAAAAAGTAACTTCATAATAGAGTTTTCATGCGGATTCAGAAGTAAGGAAACCCTAAACAACAAAGTCGATTTTTTTTACAAAAACAAATTAGACTTGAAATTAGGGAATTTACCAAAATATGAAAATTGGATTCTAATAATTCCTACTTTCACTAATTGTATAGCAATGGTCCCTACTTTCATTTTGAATTCTGGCGGTCAAAAAAAAAAATTGGATTCTAGTGGTACAAAATCCACCTCCAAATTCTTTTTATTTTTTCATTCCTATCTAACATTGTTTTTGTTTTTTTCGTTCCTGCCCGCACAAAGGTAATGAAGAGTAGTTACTAAAATAATTTTTAAATTATTTTTTTAAGATTCTGAGAAATTATTATGATTTTTTTAAAATGAATAAAAGTGAAAAAATCTTAAAAAATTGTTAAAAAATTCAAAAAAATTGGGAGAAACGGTGTAAGTTCATTAAAAATCATGGTAAAGTGTTATACTAAGTTTTGACTCAAACACAACAAAAGTCTATGATATTTAGGGTATACTCTCGATGATATCCCACTACAATCCAATTTTCTTTTTTTTTTTGGATCACCATAATATAAATTGATAGTAGGGATTATTAAAATCCAATTCTCCTACTGTATATGTATATGTATATGTATATGTATATGTATATGTATATGTATATGTATATGTATATGTATATGTATATGTATATGTATATGTATATGTATATGTATATGTATATGTATATGTATATGTATATGTATATGTATATGTATATATGTATATGTATATGTATATGTATATGTATATGTATATGTATATGTATATGTATATGTATATGTATATGTATATGTATATGTATATGTATATGCGCGTGTATGTAAACTGTAAAGCATAGCTAGTTTCTACTGAGTATTTAAATAAATCAAGCTCAAATTAAGCTTTGCCCGAATCCAACTGAGAGGATTTTGTGACCCAGGAATTGGCCATAATATTTTGCATTCAGCAGATACAATGACTAATTGACTACCGTTTCTGGTAAGATCATATGTTGGAAATATTTCAAGAGTATAAGACAATTATATAGCCTAAAGAATAAAGTATATCAAGTATAAGGATCATATATAAGTGAAACAATAAGAAAATGATCAACACGGGTGAAACAGGAAGCAACACGGGTCGTGTTGTCTTCCAGAGAGCAAGGAAAACTTTCCTGGGCTCAACACGGGTCGTGTTGCACCCAACACGGATCGTGTTGATCCAACACGGGTCGTGTTGAAAGCCAGGATTGTTTTAAATGCTAACGGCTATATGATTTTGTGTAATTGGCATTTGATATTATAATTAAGCCCGATTATAATGATATTCCAACAGCTATATGACTTGACTTGGTCAAGGTCATATTAGGATTGTTGGAAATATTTCAAGAGTACAAGACAATTATGTAGCCTAAAGAATAAAGTATATCAAGTATAAGGATCATATATAAGTGAAACAATAAGAAAATGATCAACACGGGTGAAACAGGAAGCAACACGGGTCGTGTTGTCTTCGAGAAAAGGAAAACTTTCCTGGGCTCAATACGGGTCGTGTTGGAACAACACGGGTCGTGTTGCACCCAACACGGACCGTGTTGATCCAACATAGGTCGTGTTGAAAGCCAGGATTGTTTTAAATGCTAACGGCTATATGATTTTGTGTAATTAGTATTTGATATTATAATTAAGCCCGATTATAATGATCTTCCAACAGCTATATGACTTGACTTGGTCAAGGTCATATTAAGATTGTGATCCTCCATTAAAGTCTCTTGATTGTCCTTTGACTAGGGCATCCTAAGTGGGTTGGTATTCTCCTGTAAATAGGAGGCATCCTAGGCTATTTGATACACACCATTCTAAGCAATCACATCTTCACTCTTGTCTAGACTGCAGCTATACTTGAGTGATTCAAGAGAGAAACTATTATTCTTGAGTGTTACAAGTGCTAAGTTTTATCCCTTTGAACATTTACGGTGTCGTAAATAGTTCTTAAGGAAAGTGAGTTTTTAAGCCACAACTCTTAGCGTTATCCAAGCGAGTTCCCATTGTTTTATATACCGTTACTCCCTTTCCTCCAACAATCTTAAGAACTATTTAGAAATGGCCTCGCTACGTGATATGTCTAGCAATTTCCAAAAGCTAGAGCGCTTTGAAGGAGTGGGTTTCCGGCGTTGGCAAAGCAAGATGCATTTCTTGCTAACGACTCTCAATGTGGCATATGTACTTAACATTGAGATTTCTCCCAAGGTGGTTCAAGAACCTTCGGTCGAGAAGGTGACAACCGAGGAGTCTCCAAAAGAAGATGCAATTGTCAAGATTTCCACGGGAGATGGAAGTAAGGATCAAGTAAAAGACAAGGTGTCCGAAGAAGATGCGGAGGCTACTCGGCAAAGGCTCAAGATGGAGAATGACGACTACATTTGTAGAGGATGCATTCTCAACGGGATGAGCGATACCCTTTTCGATGTCTATCAACATGTGGAGACGGCAAAGAAGCTTTGGGAGATGCTTGAATCTAAGTTTATGTCGGAAGATGCGTCAAGTAAGAACTTTCTTGTTAGTCAATTCATGAAATTTAAGATGGATGATAATAAGAAAATTCTAGACCAATTCCATGAGATTCAACGTATTTTAAGTAACTTCAAGCAACACAATTTGAACATGGATGAAACCATAATCGTATCCTCTATTATTGACAAGCTACCTTCCTCTTGGAATGAAACAAAAAGGGCTCTCATGCATCGGAAAGAGGCTATGTCTCTTGAAGGTTTGGCTAACCATCTTCGGATTGAAGAGGAGTTACGCCTACAAGATGGTACCAAAGAGCAATCTAAGGTCCATATGGTGTAAGAGAATAAGGGAAACAAGAATAAGAACAAGAGCCATAACAAAACTAGCAAGGGAATTCAAAAGCCTAAGCAAGTTTGTTGGGAATGTGGCAAACAGGGGCACACAAAGAGAGAGTGTTACCAATGGAAATAGAAGCATCGTCTTTTGAACAAAGATACATCTAAGGGTAAGAGTAAGGAGAAGGAACCCAATTCCTTCGTGGCCATGATTAAGGATCATATTAACATGGTATCCATTGGTTGTAATGATTGGTATATAGACTCGGGTGCGTCAAGGCATGTTTGAATTGACAAGAGTTTATTCAAGTCTCTCAAACCGGCGGATGATGGTGTGAAACTCTACATGGGCAATAACCATCCGGTCAAAGTTGAAGGCATTGGGCAAGTGGAACTTGTTTTCACTTCCGGTAACTCTTTGCTTTTAAATGATGTGTATTTAGCTCCGGAAGTATGTAAGAATCTTGTATCCGGTTATCTCCTTAGCAAGTTTGGTTTTATGCAAGTTTATGATGGAGATAATTATGTACTTTCCAAGGGTGGGACTTTTGTAGGGAAGGGATATGCTTATGGGGAGATGTTTAAGTTGAATGCGAAAAGTAATAAAGATGGCATGATTTCCGCTTATATGCATGTGTCTACTTTGAATAAGTCTTTTCTATGGCATGCTAGATTAGGACATGTGAACTTTACAAAGTTGAAAGAGATGTCTAATCTTGATTTGATTCCTAAGTTGAATGATGACATAGAAAAGTGTAAGACATGCATGCTAAATAAAATCACCAAAAGTTCATTCTCAAGTATAAAAAGAACTTCTAAATTGCTTGATTTAATTCATAGTGATTTAGGAGATTTTCATAGTACACCTTCAATTGGTGGTAAGAAGTATTATGTGACATTCATTTATGATTATTCTAGATATTGTCAAGTTTATCTTTTAAGTTCTAAAGATGAAACACTTGAAAAGTTTAGAGTTTACAAAACTAGAAGTGAACTTCAATGTGAGACCTTGATTAAAACTTTAAGATCCGATAGGGGAGGGGAATATTATGATCCAAAGTTTTTCCAAGAAACGGGCATTGTTCATGAAACAACCGCCCCGTATACACCACAACAAAATGGGGTTGCGGAACGGAAAAATAGAACTTTAAAAGAAATGGTGAATTCTATGTTGTCAAACTCCGGTTTAAGTAATGGATTTTGGGGTGAAGCCATGTTAACGGCTTGTTATATTTTGAATAGAGTTCCATTCAACGGAAATTCTAGTACCCCATATGAGTTATGGAACAAAAGAAAGTCATGTCTTAAGTATTTTAAGATTTGGGGTTGTAGGGCTATTGTAAGAGTCCCGGAACCTAAGAAAAGGAAATTAGGTGAAAGAGGAATTGAGTGCATCTTTATAGGCTATGCTCAAGATAGCAAAGCTTATATTTTTTTGGTGGTTGAGCCAAATGAGTACATTTCGGTGAATACCGTAATGGAATCAATAGATGCAATTTTTGATGAGACTAGGTTCTCTTCAATTCCTAGACCGAAAGAAATAACTCAAGATATTGTTCCTCTAATTGAGCCTCAAGATGAAAATCATGAGGGTATATCCATACAAGATGCTCTTCCAACTCATGAGGTTATTCATGATGAAGAAGATGAAAGTATTGAGTTAACAAGGAGTAAAAGATCAAGGAAACCAAAAGACTTTGGTCGGACTTCTATGTTTATTTAGTAGAAGGTTCAAGGGACTCAATTGAAAGTGAGACCCTATGTATGTACAACATAGATAAGGATCCTAAAACTTTTAAAGAAGCTATGCAATCTCATGATGCTTCTTTGTGGAAAGAAGCGGTACAAGATGAGATTGATTCAATAATGGAAAACAATGTTTGGATATTGGTTGACCTTCCTCCGGGAAGTAAAGCAATCACCTCTAAGTGGATCTTTAAAAGGAAAAGGAAAGTAGATGGTACCGTTGAGAGGTATAAAGCTCGTTTGGTTGTAAGGGGCTTTACTCAAAAGTATAGTATTGACTACTTTGATACATATGCACCGGTGGCTAGGATAGCTTCAATACGTGTATTGTTAGCTTTAGCTACTATCCATAAGCTAGTTATCCATCAAATGGATGTCAAAACGGCATTCTTAAATGGAGAACTAGAAGAGGAAGTGTATATGGAACAACCCGAAGGGTTTGTTGTTGAAGGTCAAGAAAAGAAAGTTTGTAAACTCATAAGGTCCTTATATGGACTTAAGCAAGCACCTAAGCAATGGCATCAAAAATTTGATGAAGTAGTGCTTTCAAGTGGATATAAGATCAATGAATCGGATAAGTGCATATACTCTAAGTTTGAGAATGGAAAAGGGGTGATTATATGCCTATATGTTGATGACATGTTGATCTTTGGGACCGACATGGAACAAGTTAATAAGACCAAAGAATTTCTATCCTCGAAGTTCTCTATGAAGGACATGGGTGAAGCACATGTAATTCTTGGTATTAAGATCATTAGAAATAATGATAAGATAAGTTTATCTCAAGAACACTATATTGAGAAAATATTGAACAAGTTTGGAGGTGATAAGGTATATCCGGCAATGACACCTTATGATCTAAGTAAGAAACAAGAGAAAAATTTGGGTTCTCCGGTTAATCAACTTGAGTATGCTAAGTTGATTGGAAATCTCATATATGCTATGACAAGTACAAGGCCATATATTGCCTATGCAATTGGCATGTTAAGTAGGTTTACAAGTAATCCGAGTAATATGCATTGGTTTGCAATTCGGAGAGTATTAAGATATTTAGCTGGTACTAAAAGTTACCAACTCACATATAAAGGAGATCCTTCGGTATTAGAAGGATACTCGGACGCGAGTTGGATTAATAAAGGAGATTTCTCCTCTACTAGTGGATGGGTGTTCCTTTTAGGAGGTGGAGCAGTTTCTTGGGGATCTAAGAAACAAGCTAACATAGCGGACTCCACTATGTCTTCGGAATTAGTAGCTTTGTATGCTGCTTGTAAGGAAGCGGAATGGTTAAGGAACTTATTGTTGGAAATACTAGTTTGGTATAAGCCAATGGCTCCAATCACAATTCATTGTGATAGTAAAACTACTCTTGATGTTGTATATAGTCATGTCTATAATGGCAAGTCAAGGCATATTGGTTTAAGACATGCTTACATACATCAACTTATAAGAGATGGAGTAGTGACTTCAAGATATATCAAGTCAAAGGAAAATTTAGCCGATCCTTTAACCAAAGGGTTGTCTAGAGATTTGATAAAAAGTACTTCAAAGGGGATGGGTTTAAGTGTAGCTCAAATATCTACTAATCACAACAAAGACTCAACTTTATGAATTGGAATACCACCAATTTCTAAAGTTCAAATGAATATGGAGTTGTTTACGTTAGTAGGAAGCATCGTTTTTATCCCAAGGTCAAGAGATGCTTAGAAATCTGTAATGATAAGAGGATGAGTATTAGTACTCTTAATAGACTTTGTGGAAAGCCTAATTATAGGGGTTGTATAGTTACAAAGTCTACCTATAGAAGGGTAATGTGTCGTCGCATAAAGGAACTATAAGCTATAGTTCTGAAACACTTATGAAGGATAAGGACACAAGGCCGGATAATAGTGTCAAGGTATTTACATTCAAGAATTTAAAATATATGTGTGTTATGAGTATAGTTGATCAATTTAAATCCAAAGTTCAAAGCTATGTCTACTTTGTGATTTGGATCCATTTTTTGCTCATATACACTAATTAAAAAGTTCAAAGAGTAATCTACTTTTCACTATGCATATGTTTTGTGAGTTTCTCTAGTGATTACAAGTTAAGGTATATCTCCAATAGCGGGGGAAAAGCTCCTTAAGTAAAGTTATTTCAAGGGTTTTACATACTCTTGAAATAGCGGGGGATTGTTGGAAATATTTCAAGAGTACAAGACAATTATGTAGCCTAAAGAATAAAGTATATCAAGTATAAGGATCATATATAAGTGAAACAATAAGAAAATGATCAACACGGGTGAAACAGGAAGCAACACGGGTCGTGTTGTCTTCCAGAGAGCAAGGAAAACTTTCCTGGGCTCAATACGGGTCGTGTTGGAACAACACGGGTCGTGTTGCACCCAACACGGACCGTGTTGATCCAACATAGGTCGTGTTGAAAGCCAGGATTGTTTTAAATGCTAACGGCTATATGATTTTGTGTAATTAGTATTTGATATTATAATTAAGCCCGATTATAATGATCTTCCAACAGCTATATGACTTGACTTGGTCAAGGTCATATTAAGATTGTGATCCTCCATTAAAGTCTCTTGATTGTCCTTTGACTAGGGCATCCTAAGTGGGTTGGTATTCTCCCATAAATAGGAGACATCCTAGGCTATTTGATACACACCATTCTAAGCAATCACATCTTCACTCTTGTCTAGACTGCAGCTATACTTGAGTGATTCAAGAGAGAAACTATTATTCTTGAGTGTTACAAGTGCTAAGTTTTATCCCTTTGAACATTTATGGTATCGTAAATAGTTCTTAAGGAAAGTGAGTTTTTAAGCCACAACTCTTAGCCTTATCCAAGCGAGTTTCCATTGTTTTATATACTGTTACTCCCTTTCCTCCAACATCATAAGTCCAAGTGCCGTGATCATATTGATGTCATTTCAATTGTCTATTTAGCATCTACTAATCTTTCCATTTAGACACTCAATTACGATGAACATGCTAGCTTAGTGGCCAACAAAGTAATGACTTGGTCACTGTTACGTTGTGGCTATTATGATGATGTATGCTAATCCATTTAAGGCCGCAGCTAATTTGATTTTTTTTTTAAGGATCCTTTTTACCTTAATATTTTTAGTTACGAGTGCCCACTATATCATTTCAATGATTTTAAAGTATAAAATGTAGGAAAATTTGTTGAAACCCTTTAGGTTTGGGAAATTAATTTTTTTAAACTTACTGTTTGGAAATTTAATTTAACCACCCCCACCTTTAGTGACAGCTTAATTAAAGCATAAGTGTAATGAAGTAAATGGTAAAAAATTAGGACCGGGTCATATCGGGTTCGATCAATTCGGGTATTCGGTCAAAAACCCCGAACCCCGACCCTGACCGAATTTCGATTCGGACCAAATAAACAGAACCCGAATCCGAATGACTGAAGTTAGTTAAGCTAAGTTGCTTGAGTGAGGCCATCATGTTCCTGTCACACTAGAGGAATACTTTCTGTAACACCCCAACCTTAATCACCAGATTAAGACTACTCTTAGAAACCCAAACATGTGATTAGCGCAGCGGAACACCTTAGGTCGAGGCATTACCGCCGTCTCCCAAAAGAGACAAGGCAACAACACAAAAGAAACTTCCAAAAACCACAAGATAACTTACTAACTTGAGAACCTTCACATATAAAACTTATACAACCCCTGGATAAAGTATATAAACTTAACATAGCTTAAAAACTAGAACAACTTCCAAAAACCAGCTCGCCCTTGCTGACCGATGAATTCCTTAGAAACTACCTCAAGAGCCTTGAATTACTTTGGAACCGACTTGTCCTTGCCCTGGGAGCTCGAACCTCCTAAAACAAAACATTAAAACATTGCAAAAAGTGAGTGGGGAAACACTCAGTATGTAAATCTCCAGCGCGTAAACCGTTCGAATCGGTTTTGGTGCCGGCATTTAAAATTCATTTTGAAAACAAGGGAAGGGAATTAAAATAGGGCTTGCATGACATGAACATAAACATATGCATAACATAAATCAATAAAGATAGAAATTAGGTGGAACCCTTACAATCGGTGCAAGCACCTCACACACGCGTATGCCCAAGTTGATCTAAACTTGGAATGGCTGACTGCTACGCGATGACATTGCAGTCAAGGCACTCACGATCGAGTGCTAAAACATGAAAGTAAATAGAAGCATAGAAGGCGGGTCCACTGATATATATAAAGTCATTGTAAATCATAAAACTTGACATGGCATAAATCGAATGAACCATGAATATAACTTTGATCGTAAAAGCTGGACAATTTGCGTACCTTGAGACGCTAGAGACCTTATGGCGCAGGCTTGGAGATGGCTTTTGAAACTTGTCAACTAAGATAAGAATAAGTAGAAATGAAGAACCGAATAAGGTTCTAAATTAGATTCACAAGTTTAGAAACTTAGTAAAATATAAATGAAATAATTTAGGAAGAAAATTTCAGGTTATATAAAAATAAAGTTTATAGCATAACTTGAGTTAGGAAAAAGCGGAATGAGGCAAAGCAGTACATCTCGGAATAGGAAAATCATAATCTACAACTTTGTCAACAGAACTAGAGGCTAAAAGCAGCGGAAGGGCTCCAAAATGGGCGGACAGAGGCTAGAGTAGAATAAATTAGGAATTCCGGAATGAAATTACATAGAGAAATTAATGTAGAAAGGTGAAATCAAAGAAGGGCACTTGGACCTTGGAAAGATAGCTTAGATTAATGAAGTATAAGAACCAAAGATTGAAGGTGAATATGAGATTAAAAGGGTTCCTCTAGACTTATTTAGAGAAAACGATGTCGATGATACGATTGATGAAAGAAGAATGAATAATGGAGTTTGAGGAATAAATTTTGAGTTGAGAACTTAGAGGAACTTAACTTGAGAGTTATTTAGAACTTGGAAGTCACTAGCTAGATAAAATCTTGACCAACTCAAAGATATTGAACTCTTAAGCTAACACTCATTGGGAGATATATGTATAACTTGTGTTTAAATCACCACTCTTGGCTAAAAGACCTTAGGACATACTTAGGCTTCCAAAACCATACTTCCCCCCCCCCCCCTAAGACTTTAACCTAAGATTATAACATATAACCATAACTTATCAATGCTTAAAGTCCCCTATTGACTTGGTTTAGGGCCTTAAAGATGGAATTTTATAAAGGGTAAACTGGGCAGAAACTTCAAGTAGACAGCCTTTCTTCCCGGGCTCATATCTCATACTCCCGACATCGTATAAATACAAACCATACCTTTCCGGAAAGCTTGCAAAGAGGCCTAAAACTTTCATGTTTACCATAAAAACCAAAAAGGTCTCCAAAGGGACGAAAAACAGTCCTCAAAACATTGACTCAAAATTCGTATATACAATTGTACCTTCACGGTTTTGGTCATAACTCGGGCTATACATGTCGGAAATTAGAAATTCCAAAGCATATGGTTTGCTAACACCTTAAGCTATCAAATGGAGTAAAAATCTGGGCAAAAATCCCACTTTTATAATACTGTAATTTTCCAGAATTGAAACAGAGCCTAATTTGTTCTTAATTTCAGCTCTAATGATACTTTTAGCCCTTAATTCATACTAATTCTCAACCAAACTTCACTTTGGCTATAATCCACTATATTTCCAGAATTAAACCTTGAAAGTTAAATATAAAGGACTTGTTCTTGAACTCTTGCACCAAAACCTCACTAATTCACCCAAATTAAACATGACAACACTTAAATAATAATCTTAACATATATAACCAGCCCTTAATACTCAGAAACTTATCAAGAAATTCACATGCGTCAAGATTATAACAACATCCATCAAGAATTTAACAAGAAAACCTCAAGAATTCATCCAAATACACATGCACATACTCCAAACTCAAACCCTAACTTACCCAATCCAATTATACACTTGAATTCATGAATTTAGAGAGTAAAAGAGATAGAATTTATAAAAGAAACATATATATAACATGTATTTTCAGATTAGGGTTTATAGAAATTGAAATTGGGGTTTGAGAGATTACCCTTGGAGTTAAAAATGGATGAAAACACAAGAGGGACGAAGGAGAGGTGCGATGGCCACCACGGCGAGGAGGCGGCGCGGAAAAAGTGGTGGTGGTCTTTGGGGTTACACAGAGCGGGGAGGAGAGAGTGTAGAGTGAGATTGAGGGTGTTGGGTGTTTGAATTAGAAAACAATGACCCCTCTAACTAAACCACTACTATATACTCCCTCTAATTAGATTAGCTTAGGACAATTAGGGGCCTAATTAAATCTGAAACTTTAATTAAAGTAAAGTAATTGTAAATGTACTAGACTAAAAATAATTAATTTGTACTCAAGAAAATTAATTGGTAACACTTTGGGTAAAATAAACTAGGACTTGGATTAAAATAGGATAAAATGAGTAAAATTACCACTTGAACCAATGAAAAGGGAATGAAATTAAATAAATTAAAATTGGAACGGTAAAATATATATATAGAAATCAAGGCGGACAAATATTAACCGTTTCTCGGTAAATAAATTTATAAAGTAAAACGTATAACCTGAAATACTTTAACTCATTGAATAAATGTGTAAAGTAAACTTTTAAGCCGATAGTTTGGCACCTCAGCCATCTCCTGCGCGAGACTTGACACCGATATCAATAAATAAATAAATAGATAAATAAAGGTAAACGCGAAAAATTTATAACGCGATTTGAATAATTACAGTGATTAATAGATAATTAAACATGATTTTGGGGTGGGTTATTACACTTTCCGAAGTATTTCTTTGGAGAAGTTAACAATATTGCAACTGTGAACATGGTTTCTTACTTTGAGATCGTGGAAGATGACAACGAAGGAATGGAGCATAAGCCTAAGTCAAAGCTCTCTGTGTTCGACAAGTTGGAACGGTCAGCTTCCCGCAAGCAAGCATCTATCCTTGAGTGGATAGGGGGTCGAGGAAAGCGCAAAGCTTCAGTCTTTGGCAGGATCAAGGATGGTCCGATATCAAAGCCTTCTGTATTTTCAAGGATCAGACAGGCTGAAGAGGTCCCAACCTAGCCAAGAAAGAAGTTCTGCATTCAGTCGCCTAGGAGTCATCAACGAAGTTCAAAGCACCATCCCATCTCGCATGAAGCGGTGTTCAACGTTGGAAGTAAAGACAGACGGATCCCTTAGAGTGAAGAAACGCATTGTGATATTCACCGGTCGTCAAAGCAAAAACAACATCGACATGAAGCTTGAGCGAGAGGAGACATTTTCTTCTCCCGAGGTCAAAATCTAGGAAAATGAAGATGTAGCTCTCGAACAAGAGCCTAAACTGTTCACAAAAAAAAAAAGTTCCTTTCTGTTTTATTTTTAAGATCCTTTCATTTCATCGTTGTAATATTCCTGGCCCGCAAGAGTATAAACTGTGTACAGCTAAATCAATACATAAAATTTTCATTTCTCCATCTTTAAATTTGAACTACGTTTGGCTTGATCCTTGTGGCTATCCTATCCCTTAAGGTACGTAGGCAATTTTGGTCTAGACCCAAATACAGTTATACCCAAGAAAAAAAATCCATCGCAGGTCACCAAATTTTGAAGACTTTCCTGGTCAAAAAACTCCAAGACTTTCAAGTCAACAAACTTTAAGGACTTACAAGTTAGCAAATTCAAAACTCACAAGTCACAGTTCATGACTTTCAAGTCAAAGACTCTCAAGTCACCAAAGTTAAAGACTCCCAAGTCGAAATTGAAAACTTTCAAGTCAAGGACTCTCATGTCAATCAAATAAAAGACTTTCAAGTCAACAAATTTCAAGACTCTAAAGTTACCAAATTCACCGACTTCCAAGTCAACAAAAAATTAAAGACTTCTAAGTCAGCAAAAATTCAAGACTTTTAAATCAATAAATTTCAAGACTTTTAAGTCACCAGGTCCCTTGACTGCCAAGTCAACAACAAGACAAAGACTTCCAAGTCAGTCAAATATCGTATCAACAAGTCTCCTGACTCCCAAGTCCATAAAATGAAAGATTTACAAGTCAACCAAATTCAAATCAACAAAACACAAGGACTCACAAGTTAAGGAAAAAATCATGACTCCCAAGTCAATAAAGTTTGAGATTTCCATGTCAACAATGCATAAAACTCCCAAGTCAGCAAATCCAAAGACTTTTATGTCAACAAACTTCAAGACTCTTAAGTCATCAAACCCACCGACTTCCAAGTCATCAAAAATTGAAGCCTTCCAAGTTAGCCAAATTCAAGACTACCAAGTCGTCAAAATCAAATTTTAAAGACTTTTACGTCATCCCAATAAAGACTCTCAAGTCTAAAGTACATGAAATAGACCAACTTCCAAGTCATTATGATTGCAGGCTTTCAAGCCACACTCTAGCTTGCCAAGATCTTCATGCCAGTGGTTTACTTCAAGTCAGCACCATCAATGAAATACTCAGGCTGCTTGGAAACTTCCTTCAAGCATGCATTGTGGGGGCATCCTAGTCGTGTTGGTTGAATTCTGCTCCAAGGTAACATCATCGTCCTTCTAATTAGTGGCACACTCTTTTGGCTAAGCGGTAAACTCTTTCAAGCTGGCGACATCGATGTCTCATTCAAGTTAATATTGGGGGCAAACCAGTTGGCGGTGTCCTTTCTGTCAATCGATGACGCTTGTAGCCGAGAACAAATCAGGTGGCTTATCATGAATCTTCAAAAGAAAGTCTGACTGAGTCATTATGTCTCAGTAGAGAATTCCAGTTTGTTCTTCATAGCACATAGACGACAGAAAGTCCAGGAGGAGTAATCCACGGAAGCTAAAGCGAAGCGATGATCCAATCGACCCTGACTGTCCTGTCGTTTTTTGAGAGAGTTGTTCAGGACAACTCTACGCCAGCAGCCAAGGGAGTAATCCACCTAAAGCGAAGCGATGCCCACGTCGACCCTGACTATAGTATCATTTTTTAGAGAGGTGTTCAAGACAACTCTATGCCATCAACCAAGGGAGTAATCCACCTAAAGCGAAGCGATGACCATGTCGACCCTGACTGTACTGTCGTTTTTGAGAGAGTTGTTCAGGACAACTCTACGCCAGCAGCCAAGGGAGTAATCCACCTAAAGCGAAGCGATGACCGTCAACCCAAACAGTCCTGAAGAGAGTAGTATAGGACTACCCTACGACAGCACGCTAAGGAGTGGGCAAGATATTGGCGAGGACGAAGGACAATTTCAGGTATATCGCAGCAACTCCCTACACCAAAAAAGTGACCAAAAAAAAGGACAAGTGTTATTAGAAAAATATACATATTAGAAAAAGTCAAAAGATGAAAAAAAAGGAAAATGAAAAAAAGAAAAAAAAGAAAAAGTCAAAAAAGAAAAGGAAAATAGAATTAAAAATTGTCAAAAAGAAAGCAATATGTGAACAAAATTGGAGCAAATGTATCATACGTAGACCTGTCAATACGGGCGGGCGGGCGGGTTACGGGTCGATCGTATATCGGGTTCGGGTAAATACGGCTTGGGTGTTTTTCGGATTCGGGTAAATACGGGTCGAGTGTATTTTTCGGGCGGTTTGGGTCAGGTTTACGGGTCATGGCCGCCCTTTTCCTCAGTCACTTACAACTAATAAAATTGATTATAATTAGTCAAAGACACCAATGTAATGTATCATTCCATTCCAAGTTCGACCACCACGATATGTCATTGTTGTATAGACATATTAATATACACCTAAGGGACAAACTTTGGCATTCTTCAAGTCTACAAGTATTATGCAGTTTACGTTAACAATCCACGAATAACAATACTTATGAAATATATAGGGTTCTGGGATGCTAATATACTGAACTTTTGGGGTATTGGATCATAATGCACTGAACTTTGACCTTGGACAATAATACACTATTTTACTGAAAGAGAGGAGAGAGGCGGGACTGCAGGAGTTTGAGGATTTACTGAAAGAGTAAGTGAGTGACAGTGTTAGGGTTTTGTTTTGGTCATTTGTTATTTGATTATTTCATTTGTATGTCTCTCTCTACGCATAGTTTTCCAAAGCCACCCAATATTTTACTTTTGGGCCTTAATTTTCATGAAATGGGCCCATTTTTTTGCACAAGGCCAAAGTAGACAAAACACTTAAAATTAAAGTGTTTGACCCAAAGTCGACCTGACCCTGACCGTCGACCGTTTTTCTGGTTCTTTGGGTTGGGTCATTTCGGGTCGAGTGAATTCGTGTTCAAACCGACTTTTTGGTCGGTTTGGAGTGCAGTTCGATCGGCCGAGATTGCAGTCTAATCATACGTACGTATGCTGACTATGGGGCCCACTCAAGAAAAATCAAAAGAAAAAGAAAAAAAAGGAAAGTGAAAAGAAAGAGAGTTGCATCATACCTGTTCACGTGAAGATTCAAAAGCATTATATAGATTGGTAGTTTCTAAGCTACATATATGATATTATATGACTCCTCGGTATCTCTCTCATCCAAGTGCAAAGGTTGGTGATTGTGATGGCACAACAGTGGGGAAGAGATCACAAAGAAATAACAGATGAAGGAAGACAAGCACAAGAAAACAGAAATTAAGAGGTTGGATATGGAAACTCCGTCAAGCAATGACACTGCAGAGAGTTATAGCAAAGACTCTTCCAACAAAAATCAGTAACCAAATTTTCAAAATCTGAATGCGACAATCTGTGGAAAAATATGGGATTCTAGAGGTTAATTTATAGAGCTATAGTTGTTTATCCAACAACACTCCAACTCCAACTCTAATCTCGATCAACTTCCAACTTCGATTCAACTTCAACTCCAGTTGTGATTATCAAGAGTTTTATCTAAATAAAATTTTGATAAAATTTTATCTCATTTGGAAAGAGGAGGAAGAAGAGTCATGATGGTTGTTAAAACTCCCATGAATGACAAGTGTTTCTTCAAAAAAAAACGATGAAGAAGAGAAGAAGAAGAAAAAAAAGAATAAAATTGCAAGAGATAGAAGAGTAGAGGAAGAAGACTCTGATTTGGGAAAAAGAATCACAGTAGATGTGTCATGAGTTGCAAAGGAATGAAGATTGGCACAAGAAATTCCTTTATATAAGAATTAATCGGTCAAGTTCCCTAACTCAACCCCAATTCAAGTATCAAAAATCTTATCTAATAAGATATTGTGATAAGATTTCGTCCAATTTGGAGAGTTGTGATAACTAATGATAACAAGAAAAAAAAGGGAGAAAAGAATTGTACTGCTTCTGGTCTTCTCAAGCCAATTGAAATTGGATCAAAACCAGAAAATCAAGTTACATAAAATAAAGAAGTCAAAGAATTGTTGTGCATGATGACCCCACGATTAAATCCCATCTTTGCCAACACGATATTGCTTAGCCAATGCTCAAGTTCAATCCAAAAGCCTGTGCAAATATTTGACAGAAGACCCAACACTCTGGCCCAAGTTCAATTTGTCAAAGTTAATCATAATAGAAGGGGTAATTAATTATGTTCGTCAAATATTCGAGACCTAGCCGCTTCAAACACTCAAGATTCATGTTCGCGACCAGTTCTCGAAGGAGACATCTGTAGGAGGTAAAAATTTATCAGTAAATCAGAAAATGATACGTGGAAAATAAATTAAATTTATTCGGCCAATTATTATCTGCCACGTGTTAAATTAATTACGGTGGTTCATTTAATTAAATTTTAAAATGGAAATATATCACGACCAGTAATGTCGTGACACATGTCATTTATGATGCAGAAAATAATAGTTATTTTTTTATTTTAAAAATAAGGGGATAATTAATTAATTTGGGCCCAAACCCAAAATCAGTTTAAGCCCTTGGCAACCCTAGGCCTCCAGAGCTTATAAATAGGGGTCCTCTCCCTCATTTTCAAACATACTTTGCAGTCTACTCCAGGCAGCATTCGACATTCTGCACTCCAGAGGCTTCAGTAGATCAAACTGCCAGCAGTCTCCAGCTACCAAGCGCCAAGGATCAAATTTTGCAAAAGTTCAAGATCGAGTCTTCAAGCCTCTACCGCGTCAATATCAAGAACTGCTTCAGAGTTCTTCAGCAAGACCTGCAAAGCTTTCAGAAGATCGAACTACAGACGCTCTCCTGCTACAAGCGACAAGGAGTAACGTTGGCTAGTTCAACAACTTCTGTTATTCGCATCAAAGACTGCAATCGTGTTCCTCGTCTAGTTCATCGATCGAGATCAAGCACTCAAGCCCTCGCATCCAAGAACTTGAAGAACTGCAACCGACAGTCAACCTGCTGACGGTTAGACATCGAGCAATCTCTAGCTACCAAGCATCAAGGAGATCAACGCTTAAGACCTTAAGCTCAAGAACTACTACAAGAATCCTTCAGCTAGACCTGCATTCGAGATCGAGATTAAACGTCCGCGCCCTCGGCTCAACCAAATTTCAGGAGATTGAATCAGATGACTACTTTATTGTATTTAACACAGATATTGTACCCGCATATATTCAAATATTAATACAAATTAATTTATTTCTCAATTTCCTATCTTTATTTATTTCAGACTCGAAATTTGTATTTACAAATTTGGTACACTCGGCAGTTTGCATCCGGAGTTCGGCATTCTGCACTTTAGAGAATTCAGAAGCTCGAACTGAAAGCGGCCTCCAGCTCCCAAACGCCAAAGATCAAGGTCGACAAAAGTTCAAAATCAAAAGCTCTATTTTTGTGCACGTCAAGGCTCGAAATTTGTGTTTACAATGATATTTCATCAACTAACCTTTTTTGGCACCATTTCCATCAAATAAACAAGAAAGCAGTACAAATACGATTGTGATCCCGAGTGCACAATGCTTTGTGCGCCCAGTCACATCTTTTTTTCTTTTTTTTTCTTGTTTTTAAATAGATCTTCGTGTTTATTTTAAATTTCTAGTTGAATATACTAATTCTTTATTTATTTATTATTATTATTTTAATTTTTTTATAGTTTTCATGGTATTCTTTAATATTTTCTTTGTAGTATTTTTATTTACAATTGGTATATAATATTATTTATTTTCAATATTTGATATGAATTTTAATTTATGAACATTGTTATAGAACCAAACTTTTTAAATTTTCTATTGTTATTATTAGCATGTTCTGATGTTATAAAGTTTTTACAAATATTGTAATATACTTTTATAAATATTTTTTATGGAGTTTATGTACACTAAAGTTGAGTTCAAATGATGGTTAAAAATTATGGACATGGTAGTATATATTTATGAGCATTTTTTCCTTTATATTTTTAATTTTTTTGTGCAATTTTTAATTTTTCTAAAATAAATATAATAAGGCTTTTCTTTTAATATAATACTTCAATATATTTTGTAATGAGCATTGTTATTATAGGTTATGAGCATTATAGTTCTATTTGATGAACATTATGATTTTACGTAATGAGCATTGTAGTTATAGGTAATGAGCATTGTAGTAATAGGTAATTAGCATTATGGTTTTATGTAATAAGCATTGTTGTTATAGGTTATGAGCATTATATATAGTTCTGCTTGATGAACATTATGATTTTAAGTTATGAGCATTGTAGTTGCAGGTAATGAGCACTGTAGTATTAGGTAATGAGCATTATGGTTTTATGTAATGAGCATTGTAGTTATAGGTAATGAGCATTGTAGTAATAGATAATGAGCATTGTAGTTCAGCTTGATGAGCATTATGGTTTCATGTAATGAGCATTGTCGTTATAGGTTATGAGCAGGGGCGGATCCACATTAGGAGGAGTGGTGTCAATTGACACCACTAAAAAAAAATTTTTTTTAATTTTGTTTAGGAAAAAAAGAAAAAAAAAATATATACACTATATACTGTTTGACGTGAAAGAGAACCATAAAAGATTGGGCAGCTGGATGGCACTAGCGCATGTAAGGAATTAAAACACTCCTGCCAATTTGGTCACTGGTTCAATACTTGGCGCCCCCTTTTCTGCTATTTTGGTTTCTTTGACTTACATAGGCAGCATATAGATATAAAATATATATACCTAGCAGTTCCAATGCCACCTGCTGACAGTTTAACACAAACCCATTTTCTTTTTACTCACACCTACAAAGTAATCCCTTCACTTCATTATTGTATTGCAATTGAATTGGTTATATTTTGACGTTTATTTTAGCGTTTATTTGTGTTCAATTTTTTTAAAAAAATTATCTGACACCACTTACTTTGAATTCTGGATCCGCCACTGGTTATGAGCATTGTAGTTCTGCTTTGATGAGTATTATGGTTTAATGTAATGAGCATTGTCGTTATAGGTTATGAGCATTGTAGTTCTGCTTGATGAGTATTATGGTTTTATGTAATGAGTATTGTAGTTATAGGTAATAAGTATTGTAGTAATAGGTAATGAGCATTGTACGTAGTTCAGCTTAATGAACATTATGATTTTATGTAATGAGCATAATAGTTATAAGTTATGAGCATAGTAGTTGTATAGTATGAGCATTGGTACGTGTAGAGACTTATGAGCATAATAATTATAAGCTATGAGCATAGTACTTATACATTATGAGCATTGGTGTAGAGGTTTATAAGCATAATAGTTATAAGTTATGAGCATAGTAGTTGTACATTATGAGTATTGGTGTAGAGACCTATGAGCATTGGCCTTATAGGTTATGAGCATAATAGTTATAATTTATGAGACATTGGTGTAGAGACCTATGAGCATTGACCTTGTAGGTTATGAGCATAATAGTTATAATTTATGAGCATAATAATTAGTAGTTAAGACTTATGAGCATTAGCCTTGTAGATTATAAATATTGTAGTAAAAAAATAAAAAGTATAAAAATATAATATTACAAAAAAAGAAATAAATAAAAAAATACTTGACCTTGTAGATTATAAATATTGTAGTAAAAAAATACAAAACAGAAAAATATAATATTACCCAAAAAAGAAATAAATAAAAAAATAAGAAAAAAATATAAATGATGGTGGGCGCCGTGCTCACCGAGCAACGTGCACCCGGGCTCTCCATCGTCCTTCTCAGAAAGCTGGGTTACAAAAGTTCCAACTGTTCCCATGCAGAAAACCTTCTTTCAAAAAAAAAAAAGATGTGTACCCCATATCTATGAAACCAAAAAAAAAAAAAAAAAACTCTCTTTTTGGCGCTTTTTCTCTGTATTGATCACACTCCCATTAACGATTAACAAGAAATGAAGGGACAAACATATACAAACTAAAATTGACACCTTTAGATTACCAAATATAAGTTTAAAGAAAATAATAATGTACAATCATATTTAATATTAGCACTAAAAATTATCCTTAAACTAAATTCGGTTAATTTTATCCATGAATTGTTCGATGGACTGTTGGCGTTGCAGCCTCATCTCCTCGTTGAACTTGTTGATGAAGGCTTCAACTCGGCGGTTCAGCTCGTCCTGACTCAACGACGGCTCCTTCCTCAACCTTGAGGATGGGACAAGTGGTGAAACGTGATTGGTCCGTTGTTTGAAAGTTTCAGATTTTTTCACCACAAGATCATTAGAGTCGGGCATATTTATCTGACGACTGTGATTCTCCCAAGTGTCAGATTTCTTCAAGTGTCTTGTTAATGGCATCGCCCGCCCTTCAGTTATCACTTTCCAGGTGCTCTCCAATGTCTCATGCCTCTTTGTCTTTGCCACTCTCCTCAAAGCTTTTCCACCTATAAATTTATAATCATTCATTAATAAAATTGTTCTGAAAATAAAAAATGCAAAAAACAAACACAGGACAAACTCAAGTAGATAATATTATTTTTTTAAGATGTTGAGCATCAACTTTTTGTTTGCCCAAAGGTTATCAGTATGCAAATTTTTGAAAAATATTATCTAAAACTGTTAATATTTATTAAGTGATAACGTTTTCAATTACTGTACGTACCGTCTAATTTTTTTTAGAGATTAAGCTACCTAATTAACTTTAATGACAAAAAGTTTAAACCTTAAAATGTCTGAATAACCTTTTCTTTTTGTCTCTGGCTAAAATGTTTGGCTTATCTCATGCAACTACTCTGATTTTTTTCATTAAAAAGAAAAAAAAAATCTGAATTCTCTAGCAGCCAATCATGAACCTAATGACGATTTGGTTGCACCTAATAAAACATCATATGTATAGTTGCTAAGATTATGCAGACTGGGCGCTGCACAGGGGCGGATCTAGCATGGGTTCACGTGGGATCTTTAAAAAAAAATTAATTTTCTGTTTAAAACTAAACCACGGAAATTATATAAGATATATATAATATAGGACAATCAAGAACCATATAAGCATTTGTGGTTGAGTGGTGCGCGTGATTAAGATACAATATTGACAGTCAAAGGTTGCGTGTTCGATTCTGCTAAGAGTCTTCATGCTGCTTTTAATTTATTTGATTTTAATTTAGATTTATTTGAGTGTTATTATATAGTATAATTCTTAGAAATATTATTATATTTGCTATATATTAGTTGATTTAGTAGAATTCGTCTATCAAACTTGAAAATTTTTCTGATATTTTTTTAGGTTTAATTATGTTCAATTCTCTTCTAATTTTAATTTTATTTGAATTAGTTTAAATGTAATTAGTTTGAGTGACATTTACTTATAATTCCTTTTTTCAATTCAAATGGAAAGATATTTCAAATGTAATTAATTTTTGAAAAACACTGTTATTACTTATTTTGATGAGATGATTTCCGACAAAGTACTAAGTGATGACATCATAGAATACTTTCAAGTCATGGCGCATCATCGAGTACAAGTAACCAAAAGAAAATAATATTCTAAATTTTCTAATTTATTGTTTTGAATTTTATGTTTCACTTTGAACCCGCTTGATTTTATTTCTAGATTCGCCACTGGGCTGCATAATATATATGATAATAATTGTATTTTGATCACTACAGAAACATATATATTTTCTTTGTTTTATATTATTTCTTTGTTGTTTGAAGCAATATTTATTTTGTTTAAAGTTTATGTCGAGATATTAACATAACTAGTAAAATAAAATGTTTTGATAAATTTTTTTTTTTTCCTGAAATATGTGAAGAGAGAAAACTGGAAATAGAGAGAGTGAGTGACTGACAAAATATTGAAAAGATGCTAATTTCCAGAATAATTAGTAAAATGATAAATGATAAATGCTATAAAACAAGAAAATTAGTTACAATTATAAATACTTCTTTTACTCCTAAATGGAAAAGTAAAATAATTTTCGAAAACTTTAATGGTAATTTTCTCGATCAACATATATATATATATTTATTTTGGTTGTTGCAGTTAGAAGTATAGTGGGTGAGAGCGACTAGTCTATGATCACTTAGCATAAAACTTGGTTAATTATAAGCGGATGGGAAAAAAAAGGAAAATAATATGATTTTTGTGGTGTGTTTGAGCAACTGAGAATATATGAGGAAGGTTAATTACCTTGAACAGGGCTAGATTTGGGAGGTGGTGGACGGGGAGCGAACCTAGACAAGGGTGGTGGCTTCTGTAGGAATGAGTGGGGCTCAATCTCCATGTCAGTCATCTCATGTTGGTGAGCAATCCCAGTTGGTGTCTCCTCATCATGAACCTCAACCGAATCAGAGTAGTGCTGCTCCTCTGCTTGGACATGATACTTGTGGTGGTGGTGGTGGTGGAGGCCAGATGAGGCCGCGATGCTGATGATGATGCCGTTGATGATGACGTACAGGTATGGAGGTGTTAACCAGGCGCTTAAGGTGGACCACACACTAGGCAATCCGGAGGCCGCCCTCTTCACAACTGGATTCAACCACAGGGAAACCAGGATAGCTATCAACACACCTCCAGATGACATCACTATCATTTTCACACTCCCCATTTCTGGGAATTAAACCACCACGATTAACTTTCTTTTCTTTCTTTCTTTTTCTTTTCTTTTCTTTTCTTTTATGAGTGCCTAGGATTACAGTTACAGGGGTGCCTTGTGCTTGGGGGAGGGGGCAAAGCAGGGTATGGAATTTATATAGAGGTTGCCCGATGGGTCTCCATTACTCACGCGCTTCTCTCCGTTACAGGAATTACCACCGTTGGATTTCGATCCGCTGGTGATGGAGCCCCCATCAAACGCTCAGCTTTGAACCCTATTTTGGCATTTCCACCTTTAAGCAGAAAGTTACATCAATTACGGATGGGGCAGCATCTTCGTTTATTGCATGCAGTGATACAAATATAAATTCGTGTAATAAAATAAAATAATCAAATACAACTACTTAAATGAGTTTTATGTTTCAAATACGTAAACTAAATTCAATACCAAAACTAAGGCAAGTACTTTTAGAAGTTAAGTAAGATTTTACATCAGTTTATCTTATCTTGTCTTATCTTATATTACCATCCAGAAAAATAAACTTACACTTTTAGATAATTTATGTTTAAAAGTTTTTGCTCAACTCACAAAATTTATTTTAAAATAATATAGAAATAGACATGGGCGGATATATGGGGTAAGTAGGGGTGTCCACGGATACCGTTAACCAAAGAAAAAATTGTGATTTACTAATATTATTTGGAAGAAATTTTCTTAATTGGATCAAGTGGACACTGTAAAAAAAGTCTCAATTAACATAACAGGGGTGTCCAATTTGGTAGCAGCTCAAAATTTCTAAAATATTAATCATTCCGTCCCAAACAAATTGTTCAAGTTTGACTAATTAGGTCAAAATTTTTACCTGAATACATTACTATTAGTGTTGCTAAGATAAAACGTGAAAAATTAGCGGTCAAGGTGTTCCATCGAAGACCGTAAAAGTAAACTGAATAAATTAATTGGGAGGGAGGGAGTACCATTTTTTTTTATATAAACAAAAAGTGTAAGTCAATGAATTGAGTAATTGGGTATCAGCATAAATTTAACATATAAATATCTACTTAATGTGAAATTTTAGTTTATTTGGTGGACAATATATGATGATGTGAAATTTCATTATGCTTGTGAATATGTCATTTAATTTTTTTAATTTTTATTGTTATTTATTTAAAATTTATTAGTTTATTTTTCAAAAAAGCTTATATAATAACAAGTATATTGGACACCCCTAAATTGAATATCTAGATCCGCCACTCAAACAGAGGATGTGATATTTATATACCTTCGGTCCTTCACTATTTTACTTGTCTTTGCTTACTTAAGCTTACATTACCTTACATTATCTACATCTTCCGAACACTTACAGAGAATGGGGCCTAAAGCTAGCTTTGAAGTCGCTTTGCAAGGCACTTAGAGATCAATTATAACTGTAGGTCTTATTTCCAAATTATCTAATTTTAAAAATCTAGCTCAAATTGATATAATATTTTAAAAATCATTCACGGTCTACTATTCAATGATTAAGGGCTAGCAAACAAAATTTAATGAGATATTTTATTTTAGTTTATTACAATTTAAGATAAAAATAATTTTTAGGGTTTTTGGATGATAATATACCGATCTTTAGGGATGTTAGATTGTAATATACCAACTTTTACTATTGGACAACAATATCTCTGACCTTTATACCTAAGTAACATTATTATACTAACACTAACTAAGAGGGTGGTGAACCGATCTCCATGTTGACGTGGCTAGCAAAGGGAAAAATACTGTCCGAAGCCAATAACCCCGTTGACCCTTTTGTTTTTCTCACTAACCCATATTACAAGACATTGGTTGATTGTGTGTCACGTCAGTACGAAGACCGGTTCACCACCCCGTTAGTCACTGTGTTAGGGTTGATTTGTTTTAACACGGGTTAGTGAGAAAAAACGAAGGGGTTAGCGGAGTTACTGGCAAAGGGTCGGTTATTTTCCCTCCGCCTGTCACTTCAGAGCAGAGACTTGTTAACCAGTCACCACCCTCTTAGTCATTGTTGGTATAATAATCTCACCTAAGTATAAAGATCAGAGATATTGTTGTCTAATAGTAAAGATCGGTATATTACAATCCAAAACCCCCAAAGATCGGTATATTGTCATCCAATAGCCCAAAAATTTAATTATCCAGATTATGGACATTTTGTTTAAAATTCTACTCTTGTTTCAATTCGATTGTCACCCTAACTTACTTGAAAGGTCCAATGTACACTGGAAATGGAGTGGAAATTTTGTGACTCGTCAATATTGTCCCTGCGTTGATTGAAAATGATAGCTGTTGATATTATAAAAAAAGGAAATAAATTGATTTATTATGGTAAAAAGGGAATGACAATTGGTGAAGTTGTAAAAGTGACAAATAAATTGATCCCACCGAATTAGTTACTTTTACAAACATTTTGAAATAGAAGTAGCACGTATATTTGCAAAATTCAATCCACAATAAAGGGATATGTGAAGGGGGAAAAGGCGAAAAGAAATGAATGAGTAAAAATTATTTTCTAAGAATATAACATTTTTTTATAAGGATAAACAACAATACATACCTAAGGAACTCTTTCCTCAAGGGAGTTTTTTAAGGCATCCTCACAAACAATAATTGACAAATCCAGATGAAAATTAAAAACAACAGGAAAAAAAAAATAGTCACCAAATTTTGCCAACTAGTCGACAACACGATTCCCTTGATGAATAACATGAGAAACACAAACCTCTCTACACAACCCCATATACGTTTGAATGTCTTGAACTAGCTTGAGATTTTTCAAGGCACTTGAAACAATCCTTTGACAGTTTGACTATATTGACGAGAACTAAATTATCACCTTCTAGAATAATGTTCCTATACCCAGCTTGAACAACATCTTGAACTCCATTACGACTAGGGAAGCAAGATTATACATCCAAGGATCACAATTACTCTAGGGTTTAAGAAAACCCCAATTTAGAACACATAAAACTACAACTAATTTTTAGGGTTTTGGGGGATAAAGACACTACAAGAAAATTGGTATAGGGTGACGTTTTTTTCTACTAGGCGACAAAATTATTTTTGCAGTTATTTTTGGAGGTTATGGGCGACAAAAAATAATTTTGTAGTCCAATATAAGTGTTTGTGCGTCAAAAAACTTTTATATTGCACATAGTGCGCAAAAGGACGTTGAATTTATAATTTTGTCGCCCATGGACTAAAATATTTGAAGGGAAAATAATGCGCTAAAGTTTCAACTACCTTAAATTAGAGCGGGGTTTCAAATTTGGTGAAAATAATGAGAGGGAAAGACTAAAATTGTCCGGAAAAAATTTTAGCGGGCCTTAAAAAATAAAACCTAGTTCACTAAACCTGATAGCTATTTCACTCTTCACAGCTCGCTCCAACAAACTCCCAATGGCCATCTTCTTCTTCTCTCTCTCCCCTCAATCAAAACCCTAATCTGCGGTTCCCTCTTCCCCAATTCCTCCATCGCTGCTATTTCAATTCCTCCCTAAATCTACTGGTTTCAGTGTCATCAAATTTCATCCATCGTCGTCTTCCGTCTCCTGTTGGGTGCATTGCCTGTTGTTAGAATTTCATCGACCTTGAATTGGCGTTGCTTAGAGTGTGGTCGTCTTCCGTCCACCATCGTCGTGGTCTTGCGAATTTCCAGTTCCGCCTCCCAATTTCCAGGTTCTACCGTCGGTTTCCAATTGCATCACTGTTTTGACCTTTATGAATTTGTTCTTCTCATTTCCATGGGTGGGGTTGGGATTCCTCATGAAAATTGGCATTCCTATGCGTTTATGTGAGTCTGGTCGGCGATTTGTACAGATTTCTCTCACTATGGTTGATGAAATGGTCGACGTTTTGTAGATCCCAGCAAAGATTTCACAACCTGTTTGTGTACATTCCATTTCTGTGAGTTTGGTCTGTTCAAATTTCACAACCTACTATAACTAATAAAGAAACATATGACTAATATAAAGAGTAATTAACTCACCCAATAGCCTAAGAATCACAAGAGGTCGCAAAGAAAACCTTCACAAGCATCCACACTTGTTCTTCCATGAAATTCCATCAAAGAGAGCTTGAAAGATGCACAACAAACTCACAAATCAAAAGGAAATTGATTAAGCACACCCACAAAGGATTAAGCTTAATACAAAGAAATTAGGGTTTGAAAACCCACAATTACAAACTCTCCAAGTGAGAGGATTTTTTAGTCTAATTTCTAAAAGCTTCAAAACTACTCTAATGGAGCGGGGGGAATATGTATATAAAGGAAAGGGGAAAAAAGGGGAAAAGAAAACAACCAAAAAAGACGAACAAAACACATGTTGAGACTGGGGGGGGGGGGGAGGCGCTGCCAGCGTCTCTCTATAACAAAGGAAAGGTGCGCTGGGGGAGACGCTGGTAGCGTCTATGAGGCGCCGCTAGAGTTTTTGGGCAGCTTTTCCTGTCGACTTCTAACTCGCGAAACTTCTTCATCCGTACTCCGTTTTAGACCCATAATATATCGATGGAAAGCTCTCGGTGTCTACTTTAAGCTCCCAAAATTTGAAGTCTATCTGAGTTGTATTGGTGGAGTTACAGCTGAAAGAATGAAGACATATCTTTTCTTGTTACTCAATTTTGCCCACTTTCTTCCGCTTTCCTTTTTTTCCTTCTCCGATTTTTCTTAGTTCCGTTTGAACCTCTTCGGTCCTGGTTTCTCCCGTGCTCCTCCTTGATGTTCCATAGGCCCGAGTTTGACCCTTGTGAAATTACCAAAATGCCCCTTGGCTTGAACTCGACCCTCTTGACTTCTTCCTAGCCTTCCTTTGCTCCCGAAACGGACGTTGTTGACCCGAAAAACGACCCAGTTCGGCTTGGGGAAAAATTGAGTTATAACCCTCCGTTGTTATTATTTTTTGAAGTGAGGTACCCCTAGAAAATATGGATCAGACTCTCCTTGTTGGAGAAGAGTTGTCCTCAACTCTTGTGAGTTCAAATCCAATTGACCGCTCATGTAAAATCAACTCAATAAAATCCATGAGGCAGATCAAAGTGACACTCATCAACCCCTTCTTCGTAAAGGTGTAGTAAGTTCGGAAGGAGTAAGGGACCAACTCGCCATCAAGAGGGACTTTCACACGCCTAGCGTTTATCATTTTGTTGAAGGTCACAAGGTAGTCGTCACAGGATGTGTCAAGGTCAAAGCCGGTAGAAGATGCCTTTTCCTTGGTCGATCTCGGTGTGGAAGGAAGCAAGCTAAGGTGTGGGGTTATGGACTTGCCAACATGAATTTCGTCTCCAAGTTCTGGTTCGCGCATGGTCGGATATGACTCAACGTTTGCAATCATGGTGTGGAGCTTGAAGGGAGGTCTTTTGGGTGAAGGTGAGGGACAAGGGAGGGAGATAAGAAAATTTTGAGGAGCTATAATTCTCTCAACCTCAGTACTATGATTACCTTTTTGCAAAAGTAAAGCCAAATGTGGCTTCCTTTCACTCAAAGCACTCTCATCCCGTGTTTCACTCATGTGGAGGAGACCGCTCTTCTCATTTCCCACCACGGTTTGATTTTCATGGAGTTGGGTAGGTGAGAGGGGTGTGAGAACCATCCGTCTTTTTCCCATCATGAAAGAGTAAGTGTTCTCATGACCATCATGGATAGCATGTCTATCATATTGCCAAGGTCTTCCAAGGACCAAATGACAAGCATCCATGGGAACAATATCACAAAGAACACCATCTATTTAAGATCCAATGGAAAAAGATATCAAGGCTTGTTGGGATACCTGAAGATGACCAACATTTTTAAGCCCTTGCAAGCTATAAGGTTGGGGATGAGCTAGAATGAGCAATTGAAGCTTCTCCACCAAAGTAGTAGATGCTACATTCGTACAGCTCCAACTATCGATGATCATCTTGCAAACTCTATCAATGATGGTGCATCGGGTAAGGAAGAGCATTTCCCGTTGAGAAGCATCCTAGGGATCCTTGGTCATGACTAGGGATCGCCTAGGAGCTAAGACCTCTCACTTTTAAACTTGAGTCTCAACAATAGTCGTAGAAGACTCCGAACTATCCATCACACTTGCTTGGGGTGATTCGACCATCTTGGTAGGGCATTGCGATTGGTAGTGGCCATACTCCCTACAGTTGAAGCATTTTCTACCCTTGAGCTTTCTAAGGTATTCCGCATCATCTATGTGAGCTTCAATAGATGGTTTGAATGGCTTGGAAGATCGACTTCCTTTGGACAAAACCTCATACCGAGAGTGAACACCACCCTTGCTAGAAAACCACGATTGAGCCTTCTTCTCCTTTCTCCAATCATGAGGATTTCAAACTCTAGGCCCCTGAGTAAAATTACTACGATGGGGTTCAACATAGGGCCTTCGATATTCGTCATAAAATCTCCCATAATCATCACGAACCTTTCTCGAGGAACCGATTTGCAATTTTGCCACGACATAGCTCAAATCGCTCACTTGACGTTGTATCCCTTCCTGACTATCTATGATATATTGAAGAGTCATATCAAGAGTGGTTTTGGAAGGGGAGTTGGGATGAGGAGGGAGTTTTCGATCGCCCATTTAACTAGATGATGAGGCCATTTGAGGAGTTTAAGGGGATTGATGGGCTAAGGAAAATACATTCGGGTGAGGCTTTGGGGTTCTTTTGTGGCTAAGGACATTTTGTGGAGTTTTTGCGAGGCTATTTTTTTGTGGGGAAAGATGGACTGAATCCGGCAATGGAAATGACAATAATGAGCAACAATGGATAATAGTCACCAAGGCAATGAGCATGCACCAAGTGACCACATCATACACAAATAGCCAACAACAAATTATCCAACAAAACACCCAAATCAACCATTTTCATCCATGGAAGATGCATGAACAAACACTAAACCCCAAAATATTCGATCTCCAACTCACTCTAAGAACTCTTCCCAAATGCAACCCAAATTGATATCCAAACAATGAAATTCCTCAACAAATCACTTCCAACAACAAGAGGGAATGTATAGCATTCACTTGGGTACCAAAATTCACAACAAAATCAACCTAAACATGCAAACAACCACCAAAATCCCAAAACAGAGAATTAATTTTGGGCATATACAACTCAATAAATCAACTCAATACTCAACAAATACTTGAACCCAAATGATAAAAATCACATCCCAATACTCCTATCACATCAAGGGACCAATATCAATCATCAAGTATGAGTTTTGCATCCATAAACATCAAGATTAATGCCCAAATCAACAAGAACAAAACCCACAAAATTCTGGAAATTTTTAACCCAAGTATGAGTTCTAATCCTAAGCTCTAATACCAAATGATCCGGGAACGACTAGGGAAGCAAGATTAAACACCCAAGGATCACAATTACTCTAGGATTTAAGAAAACCCCAATTTAGATTTCATAAAGCTACAACTAATCTTTAGGGTTTTGGGGGATAAAGATGAACAAGAACAATAAAGAAAGATATGACTAATGTAAAGAGTAATTAACTCACCCAATAGCCAAAGAATCACAAGAGGTTGCAAAGAAAACCTTCACAAGCATCCACACTTGTTCTTCCATGAAATTCCATCAAAGAGAGCTTGAAAGATGCACAACAAACTCACAAATCAAAAGGAAATTGATTAAGCACATGCACCCACAAAGGATTAAGCTAAGCTTAATTACAAAGAAATTAGGGTTTGAAAACCAACAATTACAAACTCTCCAAGTGAGAGGATTTTTTAGTCTAATTCCTAAAAGCTTCAAAAATACTCTAATGGAGGGAGGAACATGTATATAAAGGAAAGGGGAATAGGGGAAAAGAAAACAACCAAAAAAGACGAACGAAACACGTGCTGGGGCTGAAAAGGGAGGGAGGCGCTGCCAGCGTCTCTCTGTAACAAAGGAAAGGGGCGCTACTAGGGGAGGCGCTGTCAGCGTTTCTGGGCAGCTTTTCCTGTCGACATCTAACTCACGTAACTTCTTCATCCAGATTTGGTTTTAGACCCATAATATATCGATGGAAACCTATCGGTGTCTACTTTAAGCTCCCAAAATTTAAAGTCTATCGGAGTGTATTGAAGGAGTTACGGTTGAAAGAGTGTAGACATATCTTTTCTTGTTACCCAATTTTGCCCACTTTCTTCCGCTTTCCTTTTTTTTCCTTCTCTTATTTTTCTTAGTTCCGTTTGAACCCCTTCGGTCCCAGTTTCTCCCGTGCTCCTCCTTGTTGTTCCATAGGCCCGAGTTCGACCCTTGTGAAATTACCAAAATGCCCCTTGGCTTGAACTCGACCCTCTTAACTTCTTCCTAACCTTCCTTAGCTCCCGAAACGGACGTTGTTGACCCGAAAAATGACCCAATTCGGCTTGGGGAGAAATTGAGTTATAACCTCCGTTGTTATTATTTTTTTGAAGTGAGGTACCCCTAGGAAATATGGATCAGATTTGACCCCGCAAATCCCTAATAATGTAACCTCCAACAACATTATTCTGAATCTTGGACCCATCATAATTTATCTTGACCACCCCATAAGGAGGCTTAGTCCAATTGACCCAAGAAAAAGGTCTAGTTACACAAGAAGGCAAACCTACATCAGGGATGACAATAGATTCATCTAACATATGACAAGTTCTCAATTCTGTTGTAGCACGCTTTACTCTTAAGAGTGTGCTCCCGCAAGGAATAGAACAATCGTTTAAAAGTAACAAGGTTCCTCGATTTCAAAATGGTCCAAAGCACAGCAACTAATCTATCATAGGATCGTTTTGACACATGTGATTTGCAATGATGCAGAAAATCATGTATGTCCTCCCGAGCCTCGGGAAAAATGGATAGTCATCCATGTTGTATTGCCAATTGCCAAACTTGCTGGGTGTAAGAGCAATGCATAAATAAGTGCATGTGCTTCATGCTCGTCATCTAAACTACAAACAGGACATGATGGAGAGATATTCATCCCATGGTAGACTAAATTGGCTCTCATTGAAAGAGCTTCATGACATAGGTTCCAAAGAAACACTCTCAGTTTTGGTTGGATATCCAAATTCCATATCCATTTAAAATCCCATATATTTCCAAACTCGACACCTTCATAAGCAAGCCATGTGGCTGACTTTGTTGAGAAATCACCATGGCTTGTTAAGTCCGAACAAATACAATCCTCTATATCGGTAAAAAAAGAAATAAAAAAACACATAACTATGTGGGAAAGAGATTAGGCAATGTTATGAGACAAATACAGTATGATGATAAGCAACAACTCAGAGGGATTGTCTCTCGAACCTTCATATCTTAGCTCCACTGCCATACTCGCGCACACTAATAAGGCCTTCTCTAGCGCCAGCAATCACGACTTCTAAGCAATTGCCGGTTGTTTGGCTTGTCTTTTTCGTTTTTTGTCGTTTTTACTTTGAGTTTTAGTGTCAGTTGGTTCTAGATCTATTGTGTGTAACACTCGGTGTAGCGAACGTTGCCTGTGTTAGGCTAGTGTATTGGTGACTGTCATCGGTGACTTGTGTGGTAGGGAGTTTGGTATGGATGAGTTTGGGCACTAGGTCACTGTTCGGGTGCTTGTCGACAGATTGGATTCCGGAGACTCTTGGGCTCTTTTGAGTCAGAGGTATAATCGATGACCTACTTGTGGTTATATTGGTTGTTTGGGAGTGTTCATTTGGGGTCATCATCCTTGATTGTATTTGTAAGTATTGTTGGTAAATTCCATCTTTGGTTCTTGGTGTTTGTAGTTTAATCTATCTACACTATCTTCTATTAGGATTTGCTTTTGTGAGTTAGTGCCTTTCTAGTAATACGACTGTCCCTATGGGCGTGATTCAGTTTTGTTGGTTGTGTTGTTGGAGTCGCGAGATACTCCATTAGATTACCAGCTAAATCGGAGTGGGAACAAGGTAGTGCGAACAATAAAATTTTTACTCTGGATTCTTGATTTGAGGAAGCTTTCGAGGAGCTAATTTTTTCGAAGTTGAAAGCTGAAGTACCAAAAATAGTGTTGTAACATCTTGAACATATGAATCATCCAAGAGAAACTATTTGCACTCCTCAGGATCTCAAAGACAAGGGCAATCTCTTATTTAAGGCTTATGATTTTCCAGCTACAATAGATATGAATGAAAGGGCCATCTAGTTTTTGTGTGTAGTTATATCGATTTGCAGTCAGGATGCGCAACCTATGTCAGTATTGGGAGTTACTCTCAATTATAATTTGGAAGTTTGTTTGTTGAAGATGGAGCAATATGACTTAGCCTAAAATCATTGCGATTTAGCTATGAAATTTGATGCTAACAATGTTAAAGTACGTTACAGGAGAGCTCTGTCATTTTTGCGTACGGGAATGGTCGAAAATGTCAGGATGGATCTGCAGATAGCTCTTAAATTTGAACTAAACAACAAAATTGTATTGAGGGAGTTATAGAAATTGAAGAGGAATATGGATTTTCTATGGATGGGTGTGTGACCTATAAACAAGTAGACACCAATTAGAAAGTTTTTGATTCACTTTGCAATCATTGTAATTGTACAAGCAAGAATGTTACCAAATGTGGGTACCCTAAGTTAAATCCGCTTAAGAAGGATTTCGAGTTTAACCAATCGCATCCGATGGATTAGCTGACTCCTAAACAAGAGACTATTAAACCAGAAATGGAGATGGGGAATGGCATGGAAGCTCGAGATGGAGTACAGAATGAGCATGCTAG
Source organism: Portulaca oleracea (assembly GCA_029582165.1). Taxonomy (NCBI): domain Eukaryota; kingdom Viridiplantae; phylum Streptophyta; class Magnoliopsida; order Caryophyllales; family Portulacaceae; genus Portulaca; species Portulaca oleracea. Next base: position 20,432,515 of record CM055887.1, read on the forward strand.
CATCATTTTAGAAGGTCAACAAGACAACATTATCTCAATACCACCAGATTTGATACATCATGATACTAGGTTAACTTTTTGGAGTGGTGAAAAAAATCAACGAAGAGAATGTGCTCACTTCGATGATGGAGATGAATTAAGTTGTTTAACATCTTGCAACAAAGACATGGAGGGAAGTTCAACACCTATAACTAGAATTGGCGCTATAAAGGAGATAGAAGAAAGTACACTTAATCGAGATGTTGATGGTTGTGATCAGTATATGGTTACTTTCTCATGTTTAAGTGAACTGGGATATTGCTAAGAATCTCTAGGCAAGTGTACCTTTAGATAGTGGAAGGACGGACTGTTAACTTTTCCTACAGGAAACGTCAAAGTTTTTTAAAAATTTCAAAGCTAGGTTCCTTTGGGGTTTATGAAGATGTCTCTTATGGACAAAGGTGAAAGGGATAGGGAAGTTGAATCTTACATCAACATGGTTGGATCTCAAGAGCTGGAGCGAAAGATGGATTCAGAGAAGCCAGAACATGACAATGACGATTTAGAAAGTGTAATTTCTCATTCCCCACAAGATGTGGTATCCCGATCAAACCTACCAAGCATCAAGCAGGACAACGTCATCATGTTTAAGGCTCAATCCCAACCCTTGAAGAGAAAGCAAATTTATCAAAATCATCAGCTTTTTTCCACGCAAATATGGCAATATCAATCTAATCAGAAAAAAGCAATATAGTGCAAAGGCCTCCGGAATAAGTAAGTGCTCTCTCATAAAGTCTTTTACTTCTAAGGCTACTTTGTTTCGCATGAATTTGGTGTATACTAGCATCAAAGCAAAATGTAAACTTGAGCAGATAGAGAATGACATCATACCTCTAATTAGGAAAAGGCACTTTATAGGGAAGTGATGTCATACAGTTTAAGATTGTACTTACGAGTTTGAAGGAACTTAGCGTGTCCATAAATTGATATATTTTCTTATTGAATGATATGGACCATTATGACAAAAAAAAATAGAGGTACAAAGTTAAGTAAAAAAATTATAGGAGTTTTGGAGCAATTGAGCAAGATATTTTAAGTGTTTTGCCATAGTATAAAATTTACATTATACTATATTAAATTGAACTAAATAATATGATTGAATTCTCATTACAATATTATAAATTGCTTACAATTATATTTTTATTAATTATTTCTTATATTTACAAAAAAATGTCCAAAACATGCACAATGGATGAGGCTGATTGAATTAGGGTTTCATTAAGTCTATTGGCATAGCTAGTGCAACTAAGATTCTTATAATCTATAATTTATCAATATTTACTATTAAAAAATTGATATCAAATTCATAGTAAATTCTATTTTGATGAAAAATAAGACATTTAAGAATGTCTTAAGGTGTTGTATTTCTTCTATCCCTATTTATTATTTTAGGAGATTGGAGAGATATATACTAAGACAACTAATGTAATTTGTACCTTTGATAGATCCCTTGACATAAGAGTTACAAGTGCCTTGTACGACATTTTAAAAAAAAAAAACTAATATCATTATGGAGAAATACTATAAAGTTATTTAAATTTGTAACAACTTAATTATTAAAAGTGGAAAATATGAATGTAATCTCAATATTAGATTTGGAGTATAAAGTAATAAATAATTAGGGACAAAAAGAATATTTAAATAGACAATAAGGTCGTGTTCTTTTATGCAGTTGGTATGGTGCAGAAACAGTGCGGTATGGTGAAATTGTGAAAAGTGCGGTAAGGTGTGGAATAGTAATGGTAAAATTTGTAAAACGTGTGATTGATATGGTATGTGATGAGAAAATGCGAAAAGTAGAGGACAAAAGTGAAGAGATATATTGGTAATGATTGTGGTAAAGTGTAGTGCGATATCGTAAAGTGTCAAAGAATATTGATTAGTATAGTGAGTTGAGGTACTGCACCGTACCGTACAAAAGAACATGGCCTAAATAAGGATAGAGTGAGTAGTTTGTTGGGGTTTTTTGCTTTTTGGACCCCGAGTGTTTGGGGTATTCATTTTCTGGACCCTCATTGTAAGAGGCAAAAAATTTTCGACCAATTAAAAAATGACACGTGGAAAATAAATTAAATTTAGGGTTTTTGGCCACAAATAATACGTATTGAGGGGCCTGTGACTGGGAATAATCCAAAGTGGTTTTTCGACCACTGACAGTCTGTACTTTTTCACTATTTTCTCATAGCAGTCCAGTAATTTCGACCAGAAAAGGCGCGTGGCGGAAAGTATGTTTTTCACACTTGAAAGGAGATTTCCGTCGCCACGTCAACTTTCGGTCGGAAATTGATTTTAATTTCTGAGAAAATAGTGAAAAAATACAGACTGCTAATGGCCAAAAAGTCACTTTGGATTATTCCCAGTCACAAGCCCCTCAGTACGAATTATTTATGGCCAAAAACCCTTAAATTTATTCGGCCAATTATTATCCGCCACGTGTTAAATTAATTACAGCGGTCCATTTAATTGAATTTTAAATGGAAATGCATCATGACCATTAATATCATGACACATGTCAATTATGATGCAGAAAATAATAATTATTTCTTTATTTTAAATAAAGGGATAATGAATTAATTTGGGCCCAAGCCCAAAGCCGACTCAAACCCTAGGCAACCCCAGGCCTCCAAAGCTTATAAATAGAGGTCCTCTCCCTCATTTTCGATCAACACACACTGCAGTCTACCCCCGGCGTCATTCGGCATTCTGCACTCCAAAGGCTTCAGAAGATCAAACTGCCAGCAGTCTTCAGCTACCAAGCGTCAAGGATCGAAGTCTACAAAAGCTCAAGATCGAGTCTCCAAGCCTCTACCATGTCCAGATCAAGAACTGCTTCAGAGTTCTTCGGCAAGACTTACGAAGCCTTCAGAAAATTGAACTACAAGTGACCTCCAGCTATCAAGCACCGACGCCTATTAGTTCAACAACTTATGTTCTTCACATCAAAAACTGCAGTCACCTTCTTCGTCCGGTTCATCGATCGAGATCAAGCACTCAAGCCCTCGCATCCAAGAACTTGAAGAACTGCAACCAACAGTCAACCTGCAAACGATCAACCTTCGAGTAGCCTCCAGCCACCAAGCACTAAGGAGATCAACGCTCAAGAACTGCTACAGAGTTCTTCAGCTAGACCTGCATTCGAAATCGAGATCAAGCGTCCGCGCCCTCGGCTCACCCAAATTTCAGGAGATCGAATCAGAGGATTACTTTATTATATTTAATACAGAGATTGTACCCGCATACATTCAAATATTAATATAAATTAATTTGTTTCCCAATTTTCTTGTCTTTATTAAATTTAGACTCGAAATTTGTGTTTACAAATTTGGCACGCCCGGTGAGACATCTCTGCCTCTCATCTCTTTCTCCAAGAAGTCAAATTCGACCTTTGATCGCTGTCAACATGGAAGCAAAGATACCGAACTTGAGGCTATGTTAAACAGGCTCGCCATGGAAAGTGAAGAGAAAGACAAGAAGATCAACGAACAAAGTGAGCAAATCGCAAAACTTATGAAGAAGATAGAGAGGCGCCCGTATCAAGACTCCGACGAAGATTCTGACAAAGAGGAATCTGACAAAGGGTCTTCCAAAGGTGATGGCGATGGGGAAGACAAGAAGAGTAACTCATCTTCAAGATCACTAACTGTGGAGCATATTCAAAACTTGGTGGCAAATGCAGTACGGGCTCAACTCGGAGAGGGATCAACCAAGAGTCACTTGTATACAAAGCCCTACACAAAGAGGATAGATGCTCTTCAGATGCCACTTGGTTATCAACCCCCGAAGTTCAATCAATTTGACGGAAAGGGTAATCCCAAACAACACATCGCTCACTTTATCGAAACTTGTAGAAATGGTGGCACAGAAGGAGATCGACTAGTGAAGCAATTTGTACGATCTCTGAAGGGGATCGCATTCGACTGGTATATGGTTCTAGAGCCTGAATTTATCAATAGTTGGGAACAAATGGAGAATGAGTTTCTCAACAGGTTCTACTGCGCTCAACGGGTCACCAGCATGACAGAGTTGACAAACACCAAGCAGTGGGATGGTGAGCCAGTCCTTGAATACATTCATCGTTGGAGGTCCCTTAGTCTCCAATGCAAAGATCGCCTCACAGAAGCCTCAACCATCGATATGTACACTCAAGGTATGCACTGGGATTTGCTCTATGTCCTCAAGATGGCTAAGCCAAAAACCTTTCAGGATTTGGCAACGCAGGCATATGACATGGAGCTCACAATTTTCAAACATGATGCAAGAAGACTAAGTGTCAAGGAGAAGCAAACTTCACTCGGGGGCACGTCAAAATGAATTCCTTCATCCATGATTTTTGAAGAGAAATAATATCCTTTTTTTGACGGCGATACACCTAAAATACTTGATAAACTTCTTGAAGAAGGAATTATTAAACTTCCAGAGTCAAAGCGTCCAAATGAAGTCGGAAGAATCAATGACCCTAAATACTGCAAGTACCATAGGATCATTAGCCATCCATTGGAGAAGTGTTTAACTTTTAAGGAGCTTGTGATGAGGCTTAAAAACGAAAGCAAGATCTGTTTGATGAAGACGAGAGCGACGAATCCGATTGAACTTATTGCAAGTTTTCAAGTCAAGTCAAAAAAAAAATTCAAGACTTCCAAATCATTCAAATCAAGACTCGCAAGTCAAAAAAAAATTCAAGACTTCCAACTCATCCAAACCAAGACTCACAAGTCAAAAAATTCAAGACCTCCAAGTCACCCAAATCAAGACTCGCAAATGAAAAAAAAATCAAGACTTTCAAGTCATCCAAACCAAGACTCACAAGTCAAAAAATTCAAGACCTACAAGTCAAAAATTCAATATTCTCAAGTCACCAAAAGTAAAGACTCCCAAGTCACCATCACGAAAGACTCGTAAAAGACCAAACCCAAGGCTTTCAAGTCAAACTCTCAAGACACCAATGTTAAAGACTCCCAAGTCAAAATTCAAAACTTTCAAGCCAAAGACTCACAAGTCATCCAAATTTAAATCAACAAAATGAAAGACTCAAAAGTCAAGAAAAAAAAAGAGACAATGACTTCCAAGTCAGCAATCTTCAAGATTCGCAAGTCAGCCGAATCCAAGACTACCAAGTCGTCAAAATCACATTTTAAGGTGAAGAAAACAATCACTCTTAGGTCACCAAAGAAAAGACTCCCAAGTCACCCGTGATAAAAAGATTCATGAGTCCACGACTCCCAAGTCAAAATGAATGACTCGTACACTAGCAAAATTCAATGACTCACAAGTCAACAGGATGCAGGACTCTCAAGTCAAGAAAGTTAAAGACTCATAAGTCAACAAGATGAAGGACTCCCAAGTCAAAATAGTTAAAGACTCATAAATTAATAAAGAGAGACTCTTAAGTTAGTAAAGTCCATAGCTCACTCGTGCAAGACTCCAAAGTCGACAAGGTTAAAGACTTTTACGTCATCACAACAAAGACTCTCAAGTCAAAAATGCAAAAATGGATCGACTTCCAAGTCATCAAAATTTTGGGCTTTCAAGTCGCACTCTGGCTTGCCTAGATCTTCATGTTAGTGTTTTGCTTCAAGCCAGCACCATCAATAAGATACTCAGGTTGGTTAATAACTTCATTCAAGCATGCAATGTGGGGGCATCCTAGTCGTGTTGGTTGAATTCTGCTCCAAGATGACATCCTCACCCTTCAAATCAGCGGTGCACTCCATTTGGCCCAGCTGAAATTTAGGCACAATAGTATGCCCGCTAAATACAAATTATATTCGAGACTCAACCGCTTCAAACACGTAAAATTCGTGTTCGTGACCGACTCTCGAAGGGGGCATCTGTAAGAGGCAAAAATTTGTCGACCAATTAAAAAATGACACGTGGAAAATAATTAAATTTATTCGGCCAGTAATTATCCGCCACGTGTTAAATTAATTACGGCGGTCCATTTAATTGAATTTTAAATGGAAATGCATCACGGTCAATAATATCATGACACGTGTCAATTATGATGTAAAAAATAATAATTATTTCTTTATTTTAAATAAAGGGATAATTAGATAATTTGGGCCCAAGCTCAAAGCCGACTCAAACCCTAAGCAACCCCAGACCTCCAAAGCTTATAAATAGAGGCCCTCTCCCTCATTTTCAACACACACTGCAGTCTTCAACTACCAAGCGCCAAGGATCGAAGTCTGCAAAAGCTCAAGATCGAGTCTCTAAGCCTCTACCACGTCAAGATCAAGAACTGCTTCAGAGTTCTTCGGCAAGACCTGCGAAGCCTTCAGAAGATCGAACTACAAGCGACCTCCAGCTATCAAGCACCAAGGACCAACGCCTATTAGTTTAACAACTTCTGTTCTTCACATTAAAGACTGCAATCACCTTCTTCGTCTGGTTCATTGATCGAGATCAAGCACTCATGCCTTCGCATCCAAGAACTTGAAGAACTGTAACCAACAGTCAACCTGCAAACGGTCAACCTTCAAGCAACCTCCAGCCACCAAGCACTAAGGAGATCAACGCTCAAGAACTGCTACAGAGTTCTTCTGCTAGACCTGCATTCGAAATCGAGATCAAGCGTCCGCGCCCTCGTCTCACCCAAATTTCAAGAGATCGAATCAGAGGATTACTTTATTATATTTAATACAGAGATTGTACTCGCCTACATTCAAATATTAATATAAATTAATTTGTTTCCCAATTTTCTTCTCTTTATTTATTTTAGACTAGAAATTTGTGTTTACACTCATATTTCAAAGTTTATATTTTGGACCCTATACTTTGTGGACCCAAAAAATGTTGCCCAAAGTTATGTTTGACTCCGGTGATGATCTAATTGTTGCCTAAACTTCTCGATATGGCCTTTTATCATTTTTTCCTTCTTTTGACGGTTGTCTTGAAATTGACCAGACTTTGACAGCTAAAGGTGTATAAAATTCATGGGTAAAAACAGTAGGGTAAAAGTTAAATTTTAGTAACTTTTAGTAAATTTTGATAACTTTTCAGCAAATTTATGCTCATATGGGGGTTGGAAATCATGCAAGAAGAGGAAGAAGAAGTTGCGGCTGGAAAATTTTCGAAAGAAAAAAAATTCGATAATGGCTTTGAAATATGGGGGTCCATATTGTTGCAGGAGACAAAGTATAGGATCTATATTGTTGCCGGAGACAAAGTATAAGGTCCAAAATATAAACTTTGAAACATGGGGGTCCCGAAAATAAATACTCCCAAAGTTCGGGGTCCAAAAAGCAAAAAACCCTAGTTTGTTGCCTTGTACTGTACACCAACAAAAAATTTTAATTAATTTTCTGGTATCATGTCCACACAATTCTTTTTTTAAAAGTGAAATTGATACTTTTGTAAAATTCTCCATTTTCAAAATGATAAACATCTTGAAGTAAGATGGTTAATAAGCATATTTCATTTTACTTAAATCACTTAAAAAGTTAAATGTAAGTATATTGAAATCATTAATAAAGGTATGTTTCATTACTTTGAGGATTATTACAACTTATAAACAATAATAAAAATAATTACGTATTTATATTTTTCATAAATATCAAACTATGCAAAAAATGTGCATTTTTTACTATAACTGACAAAATTAGGTTATTATTTATATATTTTGATCTAGATAATGAGTATTATACTATTGTAGTTGATAAATATGTATAATTATATTAAAGAAAATATTATTAAAAATTATAAAAATGTAAAATATGGATAATTCAAAATAATTATTAATTATTTTGAGTCAAGATGTGTATCACCATCCTGTTCATTTACTACCATTTCTCTGAAAAATGTTTATTGAAAAATGTGGGGACCAGTTTAGAAAACAGGATGTTGGCTTCAAGTTGGACACGTTGGAACATTATATGGTAGTGTTGGCAAAGGAGGGCTCGTGGTTGTTTAGAAACGTAAAATTTATACGATCCGGACAGACGTTAATACAGGTCATAATCAGGTTTAAATAGTAAAAATATGAGAAATATTATGTCTAATTTTCAGTCTTAATTCAGTCATTATCAAATTTGGACAAAAAACTTTTAACTCTACCCAATATTTTTTTTTTCTTTTTATCATACAAATTTGGAGATTTGAAACGGTTAAAATTTTCGAGCTCTACCTACGTATGGCAGTTGGACGATGGTGAGCCCGGGTTCACATTACTTGGTGAGTCCAGCGGCCACCATCATTTCTCTCTTTTTTTTTTACTTTTTTTAATAATTATTTTTGTGTAATATTACACTTTAAATGTTTTTGTATGTCATGTTTTTTATTCTTTTACTACAATATTTATAAATCATTATATTTTAAATTTGAATTTCTATTCAATTTAATTATGATTTTCATTCGTGTATTTTTAATTTTAATTTTCTTTATCTATTTTCATTATATTCTTTGTATTATTTTGTAATTTAATTTTTTTGTACGTACTTTTGGATATATAGAAGGACGATGGTGAGCCCGGACGTACGTTGTTTGGTGAGCCCAGCGCCCACCATCGTTTTTTTTAATTATTTTTTTGTGTAATATTATATTTTTATGCTTTTTATTTTTTTACTATAATATTTATAACCTACAAGGCCAATGCTCATAAACCTTAACTACTAATTATCATACTCATAACCTACAAGGTCAATGCTCATAACCTACAATGTCAATGCTCATAAGCCTCTACACCAATGCTCATATTGTACAACTACTATGCTCATAACTTATAACTATTATGCTCATAAGCTTCTACACCAATGTTCATACTATACAACTACTATGCTCATAACTTATAACTATTATGCTCATTACATAAAACCATAATGCTCATCAAGCTAAACTACAATGCTCATTACCTATTACTATAATGTTCATTACCAATAACTACAATGTTCATTACATAAAACCATAATGCTCATCAAACAGAACTACAATGCTCATAACCTATAACGACAATATCATAACCTATAACGACAATACTCATTACATGAAACCATAATGCTCATTACCTATAACTACAATGCTCATAACCTATAACGAGAATGCTCATTACATAAAACCATAATGCTCATCAAGCTGAACTACAATGCTCATTACCTATTACTACAATGCTCATTACCTATAAGTACAATGCTCGTTACATAAAACCATAATGCTCATTACCTATAAGTACAATGCTTGTTACATAAAACCATAATGCTCATTACCTACTAGTACAATGCTCATTACCTATAACTACAATGCTCATTACATAAAACCATAATGTTCATCAAGCAAAACTACAATGTTAATTACATGAAACCATAATGCTCATCAAGCTGAACTACAATGCTCATTACCTATTACTACAATGCTCATTACCTATGACTACAATGCTCATTACATAAAATCATAATGCTCATTACCTATTACTACAATGCTCATTGCCTATAACTACAATGTTCATTACATAAAACCATAATGCTCATTACCTATTACTACAATGCTCATTGCCTATAACTACAATGCACATTACATAAAACTATAATGTTCATAAAGTAGAACTACAATGCTCATAACCTATAACGACAATGCTCATTATAAAATATATATTGAAGTATTATATTAAAAGAAAAGCCTTATTATATTTATTTTAGAAAAATTAAAAATTGCACAAAAAAGGAAATTAAAAATATAAAGAAAAAGAATTCATAGGGCGCATGGAGCATTATGGATCCGGGAGCATAATTGTTTCTTTTTTAAAAACTGGAATAGAAAAATTAAGAAAATCAAAAAATAAAAAATAAATTTATACATCTGCTTAAAATAATTCTTGATAGATACAAAAATAAAAAAAAAATTAACAACTAAAATATAAAGACACATAAACCTAAACTACGGTGCTCATAAACCAATGTTTGAATGCTCACAAACATATCCCATGTAATTTCATAATTTGTAACGTGGATATTCATGAATTTATACTACAATGCTCGCGAACTTTAACCAAAATGTTCATAAACACAAATCGTAGAAAATAAAAATTAAAATAAAAATAGATAAATAAAAATTCAAACTCCAAATATATTAAAATATTGAAGTCAAAAAGAAACTTTATTATATTTATAAATTAAATAAAAAAAAAGAATCCCGGGGCTCACAATGCATGGTGAGCCCGGGCTCACCTTCGTATTTGCATACGTATGGCGTTCACTTGTGCGAACTGAAAAATTGACCTCTCACTATCAAGTGCAAGTTATTGAAACTTGAAGACAAAGACTTGCTTTTCCAAGTATAAATGGAAGCTGACCAGTTAGATCACAATCTGTTTCGTTTTTATTACTAAAAAAATCTATTTTATCCTTTATACAATTTGATATATCATCTCATCTACCAGTTTCTATTTTATCATAAAGATGGGATCATGTTAGGACTATATATATATATATATATTGCAAGTAGGGTGTAAAAATTAAGCGTATAAGCAGTGAAGGTAAAATATTAAAATGATTATGAAAATTGAGATAATAATTATGTAATAACAGATGATAAAGGGAGAGATAATGCTTTTACATGAAAATCTAAATTCAAAAAATTCACCGGCGGCAATTAATATGTACTATGAAAGAGAATACAAAGATCTCAAGACTTTCTAGTATTCAGAAGAGATCAATGGGTTACAAATCATTCTAATGATATCCTCACAATTCTCTCTAGTGAATATTAAGATAGAAGAAGTGCTTAAAAAGCTAAACCCCCCCTCCTAGGGATTGTTAAAGGCTCTCACGTTGGTCACATATAATAGGGTGAATAAAAACTTCTATTTATAAGGGTAGACATCTTATAAATCTACCTTGGTTATCACTCCAAACAGATTTAGTAAATCTAGTTTAGCTAGGAAACCTAATACAATATGGAAATCTAAGCAATTTTCTAGTATAGTTAAATTATTATTATAAAGTCAAGAAATTGGGTGATTTTATGACATTTTCCTAACAATTTCCACCTTGGACTACAATCAACGGAAACTCCAAAAAATTTTATCGCCAACAAACTTCTGGAAAGTAGACATGCGGTGGTTAGAAGAAGCGCTTGAACAACCGTAATTTGGAGTCTCTAATTTTTTGTTTCCCCCTTTGCCATGCTAAATATGATATATTGCTAATGAACTAGATCTAAGTGCAAACTTTATCCTGAATTTGATTGAACCCGACTCTGAAGAGATTTGACTTGACTCTGGTAGGATTGAAATTTGATTGAACTTAGTTGTACCCAACTCGCTCTGAAGGAATTTAACCTGGCTGAAGAAGAACCTGCCTCTGACTGAACCTAGCCAAACGGATCATTTCATCCAAAAAGAGTACTCCCTCAATCCTACATTATTTGTAACTTAACTTGATTTTCATAATATTTTTTATTTTAAAATCTCAATGACATATGCCCACTTATCTTATTTATGTATCCAACTTTATCTTTATTTTCAGTATTATATCAGTATTCTCTCTCTAACAACCATATAGCAGATCCCTCATAATATTTTTCTGTTCTCTTACTTTTGGATGCATCCCCACTTGAGGAAGTTGGTGCAAAAGTTGATGGACATGTTTACTGTAACACCTTGGGTTGTATGGTTAGGTGTGGCTTAAGAGGATTAAAATGACTACTTATATCACCAAGGTACACCTTCTTTTATGTTAGCTCATCCGTTGGGAACTCCTCAGTTACGCGTGCTTGGCTGGGAGTAGTCTCAAGATGGGTGACTTCCTGGAAGGTTTTCCTAGGCTGCATGTGAGAGAGGATGAAACACGTAGGAAGGACTTGTGGTGATTTGTGGGGCCAGTTAGTGATCCTTGAAACGGTTATTAGTAATGTTCACGACCCGAGAGGGGTCGGGGCGTTACATTTTGGTATCTCTCTGATGGTCCTTTTAGAAGTAGACTACGTCATGCTATTTACTTGTACCAATTAGAATCCCCGAGGTGCGATCCTACAAAATACAAGAATTTCATCAAATATGATTGTGCAATTTAAATCCTTAACGATAAACAAAGACAAGATTGCAATTCAAAGAGAGAACAAAAAGTATTCAATGCAGCTGTAATTTGTCTGTCAAAGAAACTCTCTCCTGCTTGTGGGCAACCATTTTCCTACCATTAGGTAAATCAACTACCATAGGTTGAATATCATCAATATCTCTTAATATTGTTCCATCTCCATTCAACTGAGAAGAAGCGCCACTATCAATCAAGCATTGAGGTTTTAATTAATTATTTGTCGATCTCCCCCTGTCCATTTGAAGATAAGTCACTGCTCATTCCCAATGTTGTATCCTGCAACTAGACCTGTCAATTCGATCAGGCGGGCGGGTTTTGGGTCGGTCGAATAACTGGTTCGGGTAAATACGGGTCGGGTGTATTTCGGGTTCGGGTAAATACGGACGGTATATTTCGGTTTCGGATCAACCCAACGGGTTATGATTGCGACCTTTTCCATTTTTCCTTTTTAAAAAATGGTCTCTAAATACTACTTTTTATACAATATACATAATAAAATATGATTATCTTCTAGTAATGATAGATTATTGGGATTATTTTAACTTAAATTAGAGAAATAACAAATAAATAAGTTGTGTTTATAGTTTAACGTTAAAAATTACGAAGAAAAATCAGAAATTCTAATAAAGTTGAACTTAAAAAATTAATTTTTAGAGTCAAACGGGCGGGTTCGAGTCGGGTTATCGGGTCGGGTCAGAAACTGTGAGGTCTACAACTAATAATTTCCACTATAACTTCTTCAACCTGGTTGTGATACTATTTGAAACCATCTCAACTAAAATTTTAAGCTTATGGTTAAAGGTCCAATGATGATTTTATACTCTAATAATGAAAGAGGCAAACAAACGAAATTGTTTGACCAGCTGTTAGCTTGCCTTGCAGCTTAAGCAACTTACCTTGTAGCTTGTGTCAATGTATAATTTTTACTGTTTTGCGCTTGTATATGATAATCAGCAGGCTACCTTGTAACTTTAGCAGCTTGTCTTGTAGCTTGTGTTCATACAAGAATTTACTTTTTACCCTCGAACACATTAGCTACAATACTAATGAGCATAGCATCAAATGAAAGCTTATGCTACTAGACAAATCAATTCGGGATACGGGTTAAATATGGGTCAGGTACATTTCGGGTCCGAGTATATTTGGCATTACAAACACGAGTTAAGTGTATTTCGAGTTCAAGAGCGTATTTCAAGTTTGAGTCGATACAGGTTAGGTATATTTTGATTATGGTAAATACGAGTTTGATATTATTTAACAATAAAAAATGCTGACAATGTTACAATAAATGAGGTAAACCAAAATATGCTTAATATAATATATTTAATGTACATTATTACACCAAGTATATATAACAAATCTGAAATTTTTAACTGTGCAGCCGTTCCTTACACGACCAGTCTTTTGTAGTTTAAATAAAATGCACATGTCATCATCATCACTTTGTACATCACTATCAGCTTTTCATGCACTTCAGTGTACAGGTGAAGACTGCCTAGATGTGGATATTTTTAACTAGACTCCAATATTAGCGGAACTATACTGAAGCTTGCTACATTTGTTCATTGTTGTTGTGTCATGGTCTCCATTTCACCTCTCTCATCACAAAAATTAAACTAAGGTGAATTTTTTTTTCCACAAAACTAAGTGATTCGAAATTTTGTTTTAAAAGAAATTGGCGTGCACTTAGTCATGGAAAATACTTAAAAATACAAATAAAAATTCCTAGGGTTAGTTTTGTTTTTATGTCATTTAATCTTGATTAGTTATACAATTATCAAATGACATTTAGTAGAAATAAAAACAAAGGAGATGATTTCAAAATAGATAGTCCAAAATCCCTCTTAGACAAAATATGGACGGGTTAAATATAACAATCTTAGTTATGAATTTTATAATTTAGAGAGACTGATTTCAATTGAGCTAATTTCTTTATAAAAATAGATAAGGCTCACTAAACATTTTACTTTAGAATCTAAATAAAAAAAATATGGTTTCCCGTATCAAAACTCAAAATTCATTTAACAACGAGGTCATGCTACTCCGTGCAAAAATAATGGACCTGTAAAATTAATTGGGAAGATAAGTAAGGTAAAATTAATTTTAGATAAAATTTTGTAAATTTAGATAAGTTGAGGTGAATTAAGATAACTTGTATAAATTGTTAGAATTGTAAATTTGATATATTTGGGAAAATTTTAATAGATTTAGGCAAATAAATATTAGCTAAAGAAGGTTAGAATGTCAAAATCAGAATAGAATGGTAATGTGACCGTTATCCGCGGAGGCATAGGATCGAGAAGGGGAGGGGGTCCATGCCTCCCTGCACGTGCCCGGCCCCACCTCGTTGCCGACCATTCTATTTCTCTCCTCTTTTTCTCTCTAGTGTCAACCCACCTAATCCAAAAAGCCCTCTTTTCTGTCTTCAAAACTACTCAATTTCAACTTTATAGTTTTTTTTTTTTTTTTTAAAATTATATCTTAGCCCAAAATTAAAAATTCCAAGGACCCACCATTAAGTTTTAGGGTCCCACACCTTGTAATGCAACACACAGTCCCTCACTATCTTATAGGAGTATAATCTATGATGACTATGATGTCTATCCCCCACCTGTATGAACTCGATCCTTTGAATTTGATTTCTTCCTTTCCTAGTTTTGAATGGATATTTCATTATATTCAATAAAATGTCCTTTTCCCCTGCTTCTACTTGGAGTAGTTGAACTAAATCAAGGATGATTACAACGGACTAAATGGTTCTCATCACAAGAAACAAAAGAAAAAAAAAAAGTAGGTTTTGTTATTTTTGACTATAATAAAAATGTAGTTAAGGTAAGATAGGGTAAAGTTAAATAAAAAAAAGGTAAGTAGTAAAAAAGAATAAATGTCATATCACTTATTTCTTTATTATTTTTAAATAAATTATGCGAGTGGAATCAAAAATTTAAATATAAATTATATAAAAATGTAACCTTATTCTTCTGAATGATAAGGTAAAATAGATAAAATAAGATGAGACAAGATAAAATCTTACTTACCTTACAAAAGAATGTGGCCTATTTGAGTTTTTAATTGGACAAATACTTTATCACAATTTGTCAAATTTGCTCATAATTATTTAATTTTGCATATTCAAGTCATACTCCTGGGTTATTATTAGATAATTGATATTAGCCATTATCCTCTTGGTTGCTGTATTCATATATGTTATTATGTTATCATATCAAATATGCTCCACTCTTTTGGTTTCAGATGATTTTAAAAGTTAATTTAAAATTAAGAAAGTCCTGTGAAATTTAGAAAAATTTATAGTAGTTGTCAATGATCACAATTACCACAACGAAAATAAATTTCGTTCATACGTGCGTTAACGTTTATTTTCACAGTTCATTTTTTTTATTTAGTACAACATTATAAATATATTTTCTTAATTAAAAATATTTTAATAAAAATTTTTAAAAATTAAATATCTTAACTCTAAATTTTAGCCTAGTAAACAAGTATATTTTGGAAAATATTTATTTTAAAATTTTTAAAATAATTTGAAATTATAAAAATATAACTTATAATTTATAATTTTATGTTAAATAAAAAAATTTAAGGGTCAAGATAAAACAAGCCACATGTACAAGTAATATTTATTTTAGGGAAATTACTCTATAGTGTTGCCGAAAAAAGGGACTTACTTAGGTGTTTTCTTTCAATAAGGTGTTGCCATCAGGCAAGTACTTTTGACCAAGAAAATTAATTATGATTTTTTTGGATCATGAAATAGGGTGTTAGGCCTGCCCCTATTTGGAATTATTATTATTATTATTATTATTATTGTTATTACTTTTTTTAAAAAAGTTATACTAAGAGTACCTTCAACGTCGAGATTGATGTTGAGGTAGCCACCATCTATCGCTGGCGAGGATGAGTGTAGCTATACAGCGGCAAGGGTGAGGCTGGTGGCGGGAGTTTCTCGGTGCAAAGCTCGCGACGCGAGGAGAACGGCGAGTTCTCACCGGTGCTGAGGGTTTTTTTTTTTTTTTTGAGTTCAGACGTCAAAATGATGTCGTTTTGAAGGAAATAGGCCAAAAAAAAATGGGCCCGCGTGTGAGATGTAGGGGTGGGCTAGGGTTCCTAAGATCTACTTGTTATTTGATTTTGGGAAAGATTTTCTAACGGCTATATTTTATTGTATTTCTTTTTTTAGGAGTAAAGATTGTAGAATAAAATTTGTTAGATGTTTTAGGAAATATTTTTAAATTTTGAATTTGAATATTTTTTAATTAAGTTTTTGGTAAAAGTAATTACATAAAATATATCGAAACAACTAAATTATTTAAATTATTAATTGTGGGGCCTGCATCTTTTTTAATTATTTTTATCCAAACTCAAACTCATCATCGGAAACCAAAAAGTTTAACTCTAACTCTCCTAGTGTGCCCTATAACTTCCACCTCATTAAGTGAGTTAAACTCGCGCTCACCATTGTGGGTACTCTAATAGCAAATTTGGTTACCCCACATAGGGGTATATATAAACCTGATCCACAATGGGTAATTTTCCACTTAATTACTCCAAATTATTTTACTAATGATTATTTTAATATACGTTTTACTAATTATATCTTCTTATAATTTTTGCACATGTATATGTATGTATAAAGTTGGAGTATTTTTCAATCAATTTGACTCGTCCTTTGTAAACCCCTCCCCCTAGGTGCATAAGTGAACCAATCCCGGGCTGGGTTTTCCATGGTGTCCAATTGGGTTTGCGTTAGTTTATCTGGTTTCTTTCTTATATAAAAAATAAATAAATTACATATAAAATATTTGACATGACAACTTACAACACCTACACAAAGGAGTATATTGAAATTATTTTCTTGGTTAAAGGTACTTTGATTGATTACAACACCTTATTGAAAGAAAAATCACTTAAGGACAAGTCCTTTTCTTGGGTAACACCACAAAGAAATTTTTCCTTTATTTTACTTATGGTAGTTGTCATAGTTAACAATCACTATACGTGCATCCTATAAAATATTACCTTACACTAAAAGAAAACACCTCCATGAAAAACTCTATTATCATTCACTTGAAGAACTTGTCAGTATTTTTCAGACACGGGCAATCGATAATAAAAATGATAAAATCAATTATCATGGAACGGTGGCTAGGTAAGCTTTGAGATTGATATTTATCGTTCATAAATCTCACTACTGATAGCAGTGGCCAATAAATTATCGGTGTTTTTTACTGGTAATTGTTGTCGATCTTAATAACCAGCTGGTAATAGAAACGCATAAGTTATCGATTGTTGTTTGGAACAGGCGACCAATTACACTTGTTAATAAAAATCAGTCGCCTTGGAATGGTAAACCAATATTTATTAGTTGAAAGGCGCGCAACAACCGATAACAGTGACCAATAAATTATCAGTGTCTGTTTTTCGATAGGTGTTATCGACTTCATCCAGAGACCGATAACATGGACCGACAAGTAATGGATCTCTCGTTTAAGTACAATGTGTATCAATTTAGTATTCGGTAGCAGCTCCTTTTTTTTGTTATCAAGTATTGATTTTGTATTCGGTAGCCGCTCCTTTTTATTCTAGTTCAATGTGTAGATTATAAGATTTGTCAATTGCTAGACATTATATGCGAATTACATGCATGTATGCATGCTTTTCCGATTAGATGGAGGAGATGAAGGACAACACCAAGAACAAGAACAAGAATAAGAAAAGAACCAAAAAAAAAACCCCCTAGAAATCAACAACAAACAACAAGAGATATGGACTTAGATAAAAGAGAAATTCCACCACCAAGAACTAACAACCACATAAGAATTATTGTAATAAAGGAAAATGCACCACAATTCTAGAAGATATTAACTTGTAACACCACCATTGACAACCATGGAAAAACTAAAACAACATTTTTGAGGGAGAAACCTTTCAAGCCTTTCATTTTGTGCATTCATTCATCAATTCTATTCATTAGAAATGAGGATTACATGTATAAAAAAGAAGAGGGGTAAAAGAAGAAAAAGAAAGAAGTTCAAAATGCGGAAAACCAGTGTAAATGAAGATGATACAATCGTGTCATTGCATAACATGACCGTGTTATGCCTCTGGGTGAGGTGACACAATCATGTCATGATACGACACAATCGTGACAATGACATTTTTTTTTTGCTGATTTCAAACCGCATAACTTCTTCGTCTTAAGTTCAAATTGAATTTATATTATGTAATTGGAAGGCTATTGGTCTCTACTTTAAGATCCCAAAATTTCAAATTCATTGAAGTTCTGTAGAAAGAGTTATAATGGAAAGAGTGACTACATACATGTCTTTTCTTTTGTCCAATTTTGTCCAACTTTCTTCTTTTCCCTTATATGTTATTTTGACCCAACCATTGTGTGAAGTGAATGACCCAAATGCCCGTAGGTTACCAAAAGGGACAAAATACCATCAGGCTGATCTTACTTATATGTGAAAAAGATGGAATTGGCCTTTTGGTTGTTTCGTCTTTCGTTTGGCGCCAAAATGGAAGATTAGCTCGACTCCACCTCATTATTCATGCCGATGTTTCCGGAGCTCCTTTGAAGGCTCAAGGAGGGTCCCATTGAGGACGTGAAGCTTCACCCCTTGGTCCGAGACTCCATTTGATCGAAGTGAACTCTTCACCCCATGATGGACAAAACATGCCTCCTAGGTCCCGAATCCACCTTCAAATGGATGTCAAACCCGAGCTTCTTTTGTTGAGGAAAAAGGAAGGCCTCAGGGTATTTAAAAAGCATAGGTATATCGAGATGAAGCCCACCCTAATACAATTCAACTTTCCTAAGCCAAGGTATAAGGCTCTATTGGCGGTCAAAGGATTCAGCCAAAAGAAGGGAATTGATTTCAAGGAAATATTTTCTCTAGTGGTGAAAATGACATCTATTAGAGTTGTGCTCGGTTTAGCTGCTAGTCTAAATTCAAATATTAGACAACTCGATGTTAAGACAACATTCTTACGTAGAGAACTATAGGATGAAAACTACATGAAATAACCCTAAGGTTTTAAGGTAGAAGGAAAAACAAATATGGTGTGCAAATTAAATAGAAGTATATCTATGGTCTAAAACAAGCTCCAAGACAATGGTACAAGAAGCTTGAATCATTGATGAGCGAGCTTGATTTTAAGAAGACACTCACGTAGCATTTTCTCTTTTTAAAGAAATACGACAGTGGTGATTTCATCATATTATTATCTTCGTCAATGATATGTTAATCATTGGGCATGGCCGGCAAAAAATAATTGTAGCATTGAAGAAGGCATTGAGCAAATCATTTGTGATGAAAGATTTAGGATCGACAAAACAGATCCTTGGGACGAAAATAACTCGAGATCAGTGAAAAAGGTTATTATAGCTATCTCAAGAGAAATATATTGAAAAATTGTTAGAAAGATTCAACATGCGCAAAGGCAAGCTTATGGGTACACCATTTTCTCGACATTCAAGTTAAATGCGAAGTATAGTTTGACAAGTAAGAAAGAGAAGGAGAGATGAAGAATATATTTATCCATCTGATATTGAAGTCTTATGCATGCAATGATATGTACTAGGCCAAACATTGCTTATGTGGTGGGTGTTGTCAGTCATCCTTGGTAAGGAACACTGGTTAGCTGTGAAGTAGATTCTTCAATATCTTAGAAGAAGAACAACGTGTCTGTGTTTTGGAAAAGGAAAATTTGTGTTGAAAGCTTACATGAGTGCTGACATGGCCAGAGAAATTGATTAAAGAAAATTGACATCATGTCACCTTACTATTTTTGTAGGGGGAGCTATGTTAAGGCAATCTAAGCTATAAAATTTGTAGTGTTGTCAACAACCGAAGCAGAGTACTTTGCAGCTACATAAGTTTGTAAGGAGATATTGTGGATGAAGAATTATTTATTGTCAAGTTGGATCACTAACAAGAAAAGTATATTATTCATTAATATTTAGGAAATAGTTCATATCTTCTTGGGCCAAAGCTATTGAGACTTTGGGACCCTCGTAAACCAAATTTGCTCAGTCAAATCATAGGGTTGGAGATGAGCAAGGGAGTGTGCTACTCTATTTCATGCTCAGAGTACATGATTCCAAGAAATAAATGAGAAAGATTTGGACAAAGTAAGAATCTCTTTCACAATGATCCCAATAGCACTACGACCTTGAAAGCAGTTCTTGAACTTGGTAATGAGTGCTAGACAGTCGCCCTCCACCTCAATGACTCTGAAACCATTATCCCACGCCTTCTGAAACCCGAATAGGCACGCTTCAGCCTCGGCCAACTCGACTGTGGTGAATCCTTCGACTTGATTTATTTGTCACTTTAGACATGATTTATAAAATTAAAAAAATCTTCACTTTTCATTAATTTACTTCTTTAAAAATATGGAAAAGTTGAATAAAATGGTGAATAAAAAAGAAAAATACAATAAAAAGATATAGTTAATAAGGATAATTTAATAAATTTGTAATTAATATATTATTTAAATTATAAAGTGATAGACATTATGAAAAAAAGAAAATCGGTTAAAGTGAAAAATAAAATGAAAAGAGGAGACTAAATTAAAACACAAAAATGATAACAATGGGCCCACAACTAATATTGGGTTAGGGTTGTTAGGATAATAACGAGTAGTTGAGAGAGAAATGAAGTGATGTCAAGGGTGTTGACAGTTGCGTTGCAGTTTCCTGGCATTTTCAGTTAAAGAGGATAAAAGGGCGGTGGAGGAAGAAATCCGTAAAGGGATCCGTAAAATCCCGACACACTAGAGTCTTCACAGTTAGTTACGGCAGTTGGCCTATGGAAACACAAAGATAAGGTAACGACAGACCACAAGTCAATTTCGACATTTTCAATTCTTTTTTATATTTCGTTTATGGTTTTTAATGTTAATTTTTAATCAATAATTTCTCGTATAAATTTTTTTATAAAAAAATATAATATTATACTTTTTTAATAGTATTTTCTATTGTGAATTTAATGATATCATTTTATATGATGAATTATTATACAAATTAAAATATTGACAGTCAAAGTTTTTAATACAATTTTCTAAGCGACAGCTTAAAAAACAGAACGGAGGTAGTATCTTTCTTTTTGGGGTCCTGGAATCATAAATGCGTTCATTCATTGTAGTCGCCGCTCCCATCAATAAAACGATTGCTGTAAATAAGGCGGAACAAGGATAAGAAACCATCTACTCTCAATTCAACAAAGCTTATTTCCACCCCTGTGTTATTTTGTTTGTCACCGACAGGAATTAAATTGACAAGGAGTACTTTATTATAAAAGTTGCTTTGCTCTGTGCCATCAACGCTTAGAAAAGGTATATAACTATATATGAATCTTATTTTCAAAATATTGCAGAATAATTAACTATATTCGTTTTGACTTCCTTTCCCTAATGCTTCCGCTAGTTTGGGAGGTATCGTTTCCCTTGTTGGTTTGGTGCTTGATTTAGTTAATTCAAACAGACGGATCTTAGGATTACAAAACACATTATTAAGTGAAAAGTATATATGCATTTCGGCTATGTTTTTTTTTGGGTATGATGATGTAGGGAAATACATCTTCACTAACTTTGATGAGCTGGCACATTATGTTATAACAGAGTGTGTGAGTTAGTTACAAAGTTGTTAGCTACTGTCATTCTATAGGCTGGTTTGTTTGGTACGATAGATCCTGGGATGAGATCAATTTTATGCTGGATGTCTCTTTTAGGGGGTAAACATGGTGACATTTCTTCTGGAAAAACATGTAGGTACTGGTTTATGATGGGTTGGAATAAAGGATGGCTATTTTGTGGGGTTGGCTCATTTTGTGAGGCTGGTTCTTCATCAAGATCAAGCAAAAGTAACTCCTTCTGTTCACATAACTCATGATATTCAGCAGGTAAAATCACATCAAGGGATGGTTCAACAATCAGGTTCTTGGTTCTTTTTGTGAGCTGGGATGGTTTAAGTGGGGTGAGGACAATTTTTTTGTGGTTTAGGTTAAGGGAATATGTATTGGCTCTTCCATCATGGTTAACAGATCTATCAAACAACCAAGGTCTTCCCAACAGTAAATGACATGCATCCATAGGTATAACATCACACCACACTTCATCTTTATAAACAGAACCAATTGAAAAATTCACAAGACATCTAGATGAGATTTTGATACCTCTGCTTTGACTCAACCACTGGATGGTGTAAGGTCTTTGGATGAGACGGGTTTGCAAATTCGGCTTTTGCACCATAGTGCGTGATCTTTGCATTACAAATGCCTCCATCAATAATCAAGGAACAAATCTTCCCATGAACAGTGCATCGAGTGTCAAAAATATTCTCCCTCTGCTCAGCTTCCTCATCAACTGTTGAACTGCTAAGGACCCTCCTGATCACCAACATTTCACCTTCATCAGGTCTGGCCTCAACTTCCTCTTCATCATACACAGGATCTCCTTCAGGTTCATCAAATTGTTCCTCCTCAACAACTGACTTAGGTTCAACAAACAGTGCTGCTTGATATTCTGCTAAGGTCACTGCTCTTCTGTTTGGACATTCTGATGCTAGATGTCCAAGACCTTAACATCTAAAACATCTCCTCTCAGGGAATGGTCGATTAGTAGGGACTGGGGTTCTTTGTGGGGGATTTTGGGATTGTGTTTGAGGTGGTTTAGGGGCTGGATATCCAGTTTGTGGTTGTGGTGATGGATAGGTTCTTTGAGGTGGGTTATAGGATTTGTGGTAATGGTCTGATTTGGTTTGGAGGATAGGTTTTGGCTGGATACTTGCTTCCATACTCCTTCCTTTGGGCCTTCTTCTGCTATTCCACCTTATGAGCCAAAGAACTCAGCTCATCAAGTGAATGATACACCTGTAGCTCAACAACATTCTTGATGTTTTCATTCAATCCTGCAAGATACCTCACATAGGTCTGAACTTCATTCTCCTTCATGTTACATTTCCACAGTAGATGTTCAAACTCCTTGGTGTACTCCTCAACAGACTTGCTGCCCTGGATCAAGTGTTGAAGCTTGAAATAATCCTCCTTCATGTAACTTTCAGGTAAGAACTTCTCCTTGAGTTTCTGCCTCATTTCAACCCATGTACTGACCTTAGGTTCATTGATTTCTTCTCTCCTTCTTTGCAAGTTGTTCCACCATGTAGATGCATATATCCTCAGTTTCAATGCAACCAACTTCACCTTGTTTTCATCAGACAACTACCTCAAATCAAACACTCTCTCCACTGTTTGCAACCAATCCAAAAATACATCAGGACCCAACTCTCCTCCATATTCTGGAATATCTATTTTGAAATCCAATTTCTCAGTTCTTCTATTTTCCCTCTCACTCCTACTCTTGGATTCACTAACACTACTCCTAGGTGATCTCCTTATATACCTCCTTCTTCTGGGATACCTAGGTCTTCCTCCTCCCCCTCCAGATCCACTAAAAGGGTTCTCCTCTTCTTCTTCTTCAGACTCCACATCAGATTCTTTATTCATCTCTCTCCTGTGCAACCTCATATAATATTGCAACTGTTCACTCATAATTTTCATTCTCCCCTCCATTTCCTCCTTCTCCCTCAAGGCTTGTTCTGCTACTTCCTGAGGTGTTTTACTACAGCCCGACATTATAAAATGCACAAATAGCTCAAACAGAACTTCCTCCAAGATGTTACTCGGCATTGATACCAATTATGATGTATGCAAAGGTCCTAAGATCAGAGTATTGACCTCACAGTACACCACATTAACACAACTCGCACTCAATCTGGCCTCAAAACAGAGAATCAAATACAAATTCACCCAAAACAGACCTCAACACAAAGAAACAACTATAACATCCTCCAAAATAGAGTATGAACACCAATGAACAAATGGATGAAATGGATGATGATAAGATGATAATCGGATGAACAAACTTACAATCAAACAGTAACCGAGATAGCCTTGAGGCTCAAGCTGATACAGACCCACCACAGCTAGAACATCAAGGGCAATGAACTGGATGACCTCAATGGATACAGGCACACCACCATCGAGATTATCAAGCTCTACACCCACCACAAGGATTGCCAAATCCTTGCTACTGTAGTAGAATTAACCAAAATGAGAGTTTAACGTCACTCACAAACAAGAGGCTCAATCAAGGCACTCAACATGCTATTAATTTCACTGATAGATAATCTCCTCAAGCTGCCGATTACAAGCTATATAAAGCTAGGGTTGAGCTGGATGATTAAGGGTTTCCCCTTGCTCAAGAAACTCACTAATCCGACATTAAGCTCCTAACTAACTTAGTAAGCTATTTAAGGCCTCATTACAACCGGATAACATCAAAAGAAAATGAAATAAAACCTAACAAACGCGTTGTCTTTATTACAAACGGTTAAGTCACCTCACAAGCTGGAAATGGCCTCAACAGCTTGGAAATGAGTCTTCATGGAGGACCTCAATGCTGGATCACCTCACAGAACTGGAATATCCTCAACAGTTCCAGAAGTGATGTCTTCATAGAGGACCTCAGAACTGGAAAACATCTTCACTTAGGTGGAAGGTCCTCGACAACTCTAGAGTGAAGTCTTCGAACATGGGTGAGGACCTCAATCCAAAGATATGGAATTGAGAAATAGCCTTACTGGTTGGCTGCTGCTGTTGGTGATGATGCTGCTGTTGTTGGACGACCTCATGAGTTGTTGGACCATCATAAAGCACTCTTGGATGTCAGTGTTTGATGTGGTTGATGATGGCCTCAATGTTGTTGTTGGTGAGGTCGTTGCTGCTCCTGATGCTGGTTCTAATGGACTTGGAATGTCAGATGGAGGACCTCCATCATTTATGGCCGGCCCGTTGTTAGGCCCAACCATATTGGATTTATTAATTAAGCCCCTAAATTAATTATAACTCGCTTATTGTTGGCTTTGTCCAGTCCTTTACAATATCTATTTTCCTCAAGTAAAAAAAAGGGTAATAAAAATAATAACAAAAAAAGAGATAGGTTGTCGGTCTTGTTGAACATTATTCTAGTTCGCACAAGAGCCAACATGGTTTGAGCTGTCTGAGTTGTTGGGCCAAGTTACGGTTTCTCCTTAAAACGGTCGGCCTGTGGGTTGGGCCCATCCGAATTGAGAAACACTGGCTTAGGTCTGTCAATTTATGATCCTCTCGCTATGTCTGACTTTGTTCGGCCCTTTATGATGTTCTGTTAATAGGTCCATATAGAGTTAGGTCATGCACTCCCAAAAAGTGGGTGAGTCCCTTGTGTCAGCATATATGTGTTGAGTCTGTTAGGATCAAATAGGTCCCTTAGAGCATGCATGCATCGGGTAGCATGTGTCAGAGTATGTCATCGAGTATCCTAACTTTTAATTTCCATGCAAGCATCATTGGTGATCAACTCCGAGCCCGCATCTGAGATTCGCGCACCCGCCGTTTGATTCCAAACCCTTACTACGATCCATCTGCAATTAGTACCTGCATCATGTCTGGAGAGCAATTTCAAGAGGTCCCAATTTAGAGTGTTGAGGCCAACATCACGAAACATTTAGATGAGCTCTACACTAAAATGCAAGGCCTAATATTTACCAGCACCTTAGAACAGGAACAAAAAATGGGAAAGAGACTGAATGTACAACAACAAGTGATGGATGGCATGCTGCAGGCCATCACCAAGATCAATACCTATTCAGCCCGTTCTCAAGGTCACTGATAAGATTGAGGTGCCAAACATCATGTTCAAACCCTCTTAGAATCCCATTCACCATATTGAAGAGTTCATGAGATTAGCACCGCTAAACCGTATTGATGTCAGTTTATACTCCACAGTCTTCCCATCCACCCTAGATGGTGAAGCCAAGGTATGGTATCATGCTTTATCACCCCAAGTGAAAGCTGTCTGGAATGAATTGTTCAAAGCCTTCATTAACCATTACAATCGCATCCAGAAGAAGCAAGCTACGGTGGACGACCTAACCACCATGAAGCAGCGATACGATGAAACCTTCCTGGATTACTTCGAAAGATGGCACACTAAATTATCTCACATCAATGAGGCCATCCCACTTCGCATACAGTTATCTACTTTCAAGCAAGGGTCAAAGGGCAGCTTGTCTAAGCACCTGGGTTACTATGTCATCAAGGATTTCGATTACTTGAAAGACATTTGTGTTCAATTGGAGGCAATCAATAATGATAAGATCTCTTCTCCTGGATGGAAAGGATCTAGCTCCAACAGGAGGGCCACTAGTGCGGCTAGCCACCCTCCTAAGATTGTTGAGACTAATTCTATCCAGCGCAAGGGGCCTTATGTGCCGAAGTACGAGACCTACATGCCGTTGGACGTTGCTTACTCTCAGGCTCTCGACCGTTTAGTCAAGAAGGGCGTCTTGGTTTTGCCCTTACCAAAAGAGGAGCCAGAAATCAAAGGCAGAAATTGGGATGCCAACCAATTTTGCCGCTATCACCGTTTCCGAGGGCATGATACTAAGAAATGTTGGACTCTCAAGAACAAGATAGAAGATATGATAAGGGCAGGGATGCTGCCAATGCCAAAAGCTACCAAGAAACCAAACAATCAAAGTAATCCAATGCCTGAGCATAAAAATGCCATTTTCTGTGGAGATTTCAGCTTTGACCCTTCCACTCTGATTGTGGATGTAGGCCAACCTATACCAGAAATATTTGGATTCTATGAAGGGCTGTTCATCCACGGTATTTGGGACAGTGATGAGGATGATGAGCATGAGCACTTTGAGGGAGAGTGGATGGAGGTGGATGAACCAACATTAGAGGATGTGGCATTTCTCGGCTTGGTCCGGCCGCCACAATAACAAGAGCACCACCACCCCAGTGGTTGTCCTTAACCCTGCGCCAATAGTCGGCAATGACAATCAGGTTCCTCCAGAAGATCTTCTTCTTGCTCAACTCAAAGAGACCAGAGCGAAGGTCACCATGTGGCAGCTCATATGCACGTCACACGCCCATAGACAAAAGATGTTGGATGCCCTTACGACACTTAGAGTACCTCCTACGATGACTCCTGAATCCTTGGTTGCTCATGTGACCACCCACTAAGAGATGATTACTTTCAGGATCGAGGATCTGCCTCAAGGAGGAGCATCCCACAACAAAGCCCTGTATCTTACAGTGCAATGCTCCAACAAGACTATCCCGTTGGTTCTAGTCGACAATGGTTCAGCTGTAAATGTGTGCCCTTGGAGGACGGCACAAAAGTTGGGAGTTCAACAACAACATTTGGCTCAAAATGGTGTACAACTCAAAGCCTATGACAATTCACCTCGGAGATCAGTCGATACATAGTATTGCCCATAACTACAGGCATTGACACTCGGAAAGTGGAGTTCGTAGTGCTAGACATTCGAGCCTCTTTCAATTTGCTACTAGGGAGGCCATGGCTTCATGAGTGTAATGCTATAGCATCCACCTTGTATCAAAAGGTGAAAATGCTGGTTCAAGGCCAGGTGATCACCATCTCGGGAGAATCTATCAATGCTTTTTTCACCCCCAAGCAATTAACTCTTGAAGTGAAGCACAGTTCAATGGATGAAGAACTTCACAATTTTGAAATTGTGGCGATGTTGAACAGGGGTGAAGTTCCTTTTGATTTTGATCCTTATTCAAACCCCAATGTGCACGCTATACTCAAGAGACAAGGTCACTTCATTGGAATGCCGCTGGGAAGGAGCCCGAAAAACAAGATTCCTCCTGTATTCAAGACATTTAAACAGAAGGGAAGGTTTGGCTTAGGCTACAAGCCAAATGAGAAAGAGGTCAGGCTCGCAAGAATGGCTATAGCTGAGCAGAAGAGGATGGATAATTCTCCTACCTTGTTCCAAATGAAGCCCTATCCGCTCACTCTGAATACGCAGTTTGTTAGGGAAGGTGATGACTTCCCTTACTATGGGTTCCTTGAGCCATTCTATCTGAAGAACAAAGGAATTCAAGTCACTGGGCTAGAAGTCTTCAATGACTGCTCCATTAATATGGCTACTGTCTTTGTTCCCGCTCGGGATAAACAGCCACCATTAGAATGGACTCATCTTGCTGGGAGCAACATTTTTGGCATGCTTTTTGGACAAGAAGTCGTCCAAGAGAAGTCTGAAACTGACGCTATTATTGCTGCATTATCCAACCCAAGCTTTGACCCAAGGTCCATGATCACTGAAGATGGAGGAGTTAAGGCGGTCTCGTGGGTCGATGCTGAGGAGAATAACTTTATTTTATCTGTAGGAGAGTCTGTTCCTAAGAGCATAGAGTTAGGTCCTAAGAGTCTAGAGTCTGACGAGTCTGGTCGCGATGTATTCCTTTCCGCATTCAATAAGATGAACCTTTCTGCTTACTCTGATTCTTCTTTCCCCTCTTCCCTGAACTGCTGCGCCAATAATAATCTAGAATTTAATGAACCCTTAAAAGAATTTTCTAATGAACATGAGCATAAAATGGCGGTGTTGGAAGACACCATCACTGTAAATGTGGACACAGAAGAGTAACCTCGGGAGTTGAAGTTTCGCTCACAATAGAAGAACGGGTAGCATTTACAGAGCTTCTCAAAGAGTTTGTGGATGTATTCGCATGGTCCTACGAGGACATGTTGGGGATTGAGAGGGAGATTGCAGAGCACACCATACCATTACTCCCTAATGCAAAGTCGTTTCGACAAAAGGCTAGGAGGATTAAGCCTGAATGAGCTAAGAAGATCGAAGAGGAAGTGATCAAGCAGCTTAATGCTAAATTTATCAAAGCAGCTCAATATCCCGAATGGATTACTAATATTGTCCCAGTGCCCAAGAAAGACGGGAAAGTGCGTATGTGTGTAGACTTTCGAGACATTAACAAAGCCAGTCCCAAGGATAGTTTCCCATTACCTCACATTGATGTATTGGTGGATACCACTTGCAGACATGAGCTCTTGTCCTTCATGGATGGGTATGCCGGGTACAATCAAATAAAAATGGCAGAAGAAGATATGGAGAAAACCTCCTTCACAACACCATGGGGAACGTATTGTTACGTGGTCATGCCTTTCGGTGTCAAAAATGCCGGAGCAACATATCAAAGAACTGCCAACACCGTACTTTATGACATGATGCAGAAAGAAGTATAAGTTTATGTGGATGACATGACTGTTAAATCCAAGACAAGGGAGGAGCATATCCTTAACCTCCGCAAGTTCTTCTTACGACTTCGCAAATATAAGATGCGACTTAATCCAGCAAAGTGCACCTTTGGTGTCACCTCTGGGAAGCTGCTGGGCTATGTGGTTAGCCAACGGGGTATTGAAGTTGACCCTTCAAAAATAAAGGCTATCTTAGGGTTGCAACCACCCAGGACAGAACAAGAGATAAGAGGTTTCCTAGGGCGAGTCCAGTATATCAGTAGATTCATCTTAAAGCTCACCATGACCTGTGAACCTTTATTCAAGAAGTTGAAGAAGGGAAGTAAAATAGAATGGGACGACCAATGTCAAGCTGCTTTCGATAAAATCAAGGAATATTTGCAACATCCTCGTGTCCTCATGCCGCCAGTACCAGATGAGCCTCTACTCCTTTACCTTACAGTGACCAGCTTCGCAATGGGGGCTATGTTGGCTCAAAAGGTAAAAGGTCAAGAAAGCGCCATCTATTACCTGAGCAAGAAGTTTCTAGATTATGAAAGTCAATACGCAGATATAGAGAAAATGGCTCTTGCATTAGTGTGGGCCACCAAAAACTTAAGGCATTACATGCTTTCACATACAGTATATGTCATAGCTGAGAATAATCCCATCAAATTCATCATGGAGCAACCTACCATCAACAACCGCATCGCTCGATGGGTAGTCTTGCTTACAGAGTTCAATCTTAAGTACTTGCCCCAGAAATCCATCAAAGGACGAGTCGTTTCAGATTTCTTGGCTGCTTCACCATCATAGGAACCTTTAAGCATTCACTTGGAATTCCCAGACAAAGATGTATTCTTCACTAATGAAATTACATGGGAAATGTATTTCGACGGAGCTTCTAACCAAATGGTTTGTGGAGTGGGAGTCTTATTAATCTCTCCAAAAGGGGCACATGTCCCTGTATCTGCAAAGCTAGATTTTAATGCTACTAATAACGCTGCAGAATATAAGGCATGCATCAAGGGTTTACAAGCTGCTCTGATCTTAGGCATACGACATATAAAGGTCTTTGGAGATTCTAGCCTCATCATCAATCAGGCTAAGAATATGTTGAATGTTCGGAATGAATGCCTTATGGCATACCAGTAGAAGCTCTTGGAAGTTGTGGACCAATTTGAGAAAATTAGCTTGCAGTACCTTTCTAGGGATCACAATGAGTTGGCTGGCGCTCTAGCCAAGTTATCTTCGATGATATCAATCCCATCAAGCACGCTCCAAGTACCTGTAATAGTAGAGCGACAGTCCAAACTAGCATATGTCTGCAATATGGAGACACAAGAAGAGGAAACTGAGGAATGGTTTCACGACATATATAATTTTCTTCGAAAAGGAGAATATCCAGCTGAACTAGATGCTCGAGGACAACGGGAAATCAGATCTTTAGCAGCACAATACTGCTTGATCCAAGATCTCTTGTACAATAAGTCTCCTACAGGTATCAATTTGTTGTGCATCGATGCTAAAAGTGCAAAGGAGGTCATGGCCACTGTGCGTGGAGGAGAGTGTGGGCCTCACATGAATGGGCGTATGTTAGTGAAGAAGATCCAAAGGGCTGGTTATTATTGGTCAACCATGGAGGCAGATTGCTTGGATTTTGTTCAAAGATGCCACAAATGTCAGGAGTACGCCATGCCAACCTGCAACATCAACCTCCCTTATATCTGACTACTCTGACATCTCCATGGCCATTTTCAGTATGGGGTATCGACATCATTGGCAAGATACACCCAACAGGAACGGGAGGACACGAGTACATCTTGGTCGCCATCGATTACTTTACTAAGTAGGTAGAGGCAGCCTCTTATGCCAAACTCACATCCAAGCACATGGCCAAATTCATCCTTCAAAACATCATATGTCGATATGGAGTGCCTCATGAGATCATTAGCGACAATGGAAGCCATTTTCCGAAAGAAGTGGAGACTTTGTTCGCAACTTACCATATTCAGCATCACCGGTCTTCACCTTATCGTCCTCAAGCCAATGATGCAGTAGAAGCGGCCAATAAAATGGTGGCAGGAATAATCAAGAAGATAGTTGTTACTTACAAAGATTGGCCTGATAAATTGGCATTTGCCTTATGGGGATACCAAACCTCTATACGAAGTGCCACAGGTGCCATGCCATATGATTGCCCGTTGGGATGGAAGCAGTCATGCCAATTGAATTAGCAATCTCGTCACTACGAATAGTGGCAGAAAGTCAATTGCCAGAAGCAGAATGGGCTAGAGCAAGGTTTGAGGAGTTGATGTTGATGGATGAAAGGCGATTAAGGGCATTACACAATGTGCAAGTATACCAAAGTAGGATCACTCGAACTTTTAACGAGAAAGTGAAAAGTCGCTCACTTTAAGTAGGTGATTTAGTGCTTAAGGAAATGAGGGCACCTATACATGACCCAAGAAGAAAATTTGCACCTAATTGGAAGGGTCCTCATATGATTAAGGACATTTTACCAGGAGGAGCGGCTCGTTTAGCCACTATGGATGGGGAAGATGTGATTCAGTCCACGAATTTAGACCAGCTCAAGCGATATTATGCTTAATATAACCAAATAACTGGAAAACAAATTTTCAGACACTTGGTTTATATTCAATAAATGCTCATGAAAAGAAGAAAATAAAGTTTGCAGGAATGCAATAATTGTGAACAATATTCCTTCTTTTATTAATAACGTAAGTACACTGCTTGTAAATAAGAAAATTCAAAAGACAAATTAAATAATAGATTATTTGGGCAAAGCAGCTTCAGTTCCTTCATTCTTTCCATCCATCTTCTAATCTTGTTTCACCTTTTCCACTTCGCCAGTGGTCTCATGGTCGGTCTCTGTGTCTGTAGGTTCACTTCGACGTTCCTCTTTGGTTTTAGGCCTATATACTCGCCTACTGGATTTCTGTGTCTCCACTCTCGGGCCAAGCCGGTCTTTCGCTGTAACTTTTGCACTGAGACGGTCCTTTGCTAATGTACGAGGACCTAACCTATCCTTCGCAGTTGTCTGTTTTCTTCTTGACTCTCCGGCACGACGAGACTCGATGGTCGCGATTAACAATCCGTGATAGCCGGCATTAGCAAGTTGTGATATGTGTGCCTTCTATGGAGCCCTAAGAGTTGGTCTCCTCTCCCAATATTTTAACCATGACTCTATCACTGAAATACGAAGCTTCAACTGCTCGGGGGCTTCACACAGTAGTTCAGGAATGGTTTGCTTATGGCCCATGTGCCTTCGCACTCGCTCCGGGAAATGGTAGGTCATGTGCGTTAAGTCAGCGATGCACACATAAGCGTTGCGTGAATCACAAGTCACATATTCAGAAATGTGCCACCATTCGATCTACCATGTGATATCGCGAGGCTCCTTTAGGAATGCGATCCATTTCGTTATCGAATGAAGATCGGTGTACCTCCTCTTCCTCTGACAATAGTTCGCCAACGCCGAAGATGTTCGAGGCTCCTCGATGAGGCCCAAGAGCTCCATCAGCCATATCTGTCTATAAAGTTAGCAAGGGTTATGATTCCATGCCAATTATATCCAAACTAACAAAAAAAATAATAATAAAATTTTAAAACCCCTACGGGTTTTACAATTAGTAAAGGAAAAAAACAAGAGGGAAGGAATAAAGTAGTAGGGAGCTCCCATGAAGTTCATGTTCTGGATTTGGGGTGTCCAAGCCCATCATAGTCTCTGCTAGCATCAACGACACCGGATTGGAGCCTCGGGCCATGTCTTCAACAATTTGAATGAGGTTTTCCGGCCCAGTTCTTTTGCCACCATGATAGAAGTAGAACTCTCCGAGGAGACATAATACGAGCGCTCGCACTCGTATCACCGGGCCATATTCCAAAGTGTCGGGGGATTGAAAATATTCGACTACAGTTTGAAAGTGTACCTTTTCGCCGAATAGTGCACTTCCTATGACCCGGATGGAAGACACAGCATCTCCTTGTACTGTTTGTTGACGTCAATTGAAATTGGAGGTGACGTCAGCCGTGCAAAATGATTCGTTCCGAGAATAGAGGACCACTCCTCCGGAAGCGGGCATAACTCCTTTAGTGCGAAATGAAAAACGTGCATTTTTCGGATCCCAAAAAGTCTCCGCCACACGAAGGAAGTTGTGATTCACTCTCACTTGTCGAAGGCTCAACAAGCTTGTCAACTTGTATCTCCCGAGTTCCTTCTTCTCATTCTTGGACAAGGTGCTCATCCAAGTAGCGAGTTTTTTCTCAAATGCCATGGGAACTTAGAGGATTTTTTGTGACTTTTGGAGAATTTTAATGGAGAATTTTAAGTGAAGATGATGGATAACGATCATATGCATAAGATGGGGTATTTATACACCTTCATCCATGATCAAAATAGAGCAAAGCAACAAGCAAACGATCATATAGCTATTGTCCTTGATATCCCTAGATTTCAGCCCAATTATCAGCAGTAACAAAACAAAAAATATCAAAACCCGCGGGGGTTTTGATTGCTCCAAGTCCACGCGCGCGCCTGGTTTGGCCCAGGCCCACTGTTGATCGTCGAATGAAACCGCGGGGGTTTTAAGGCGATCCAGGCCAGCCTTCAATGCTCCACACGCTTCTCTTTTGCATCTGCTTGGGCCTTGCTTCTTGTGAATTGAACCGGCCCGTTCATGTATCTTTTATGTTTAGGGTTTTGTTGTTGGCCCAATGACGCTCGGTTCTGAAATTTTTGCTTGAGTTTACTCGGACACTTAAGTTTTTTTCTTTTATTTTCTTTTCTTTTTAGGGAAGCGGGATTAATTGAGATTAATCCCATCATGTAGAAAATCACATTGAAAATGCATTAATAAAGTGTAAAAGTTGTGTATTCATTGAGTCTTGCATTAAAATTAAAAAATAAAATACAAAAGAGTCTTGCATTAAAATAAAAATAAAAATAAAGCACAAAGAGTCCTGCATTGCATCGCATGAAGGTGATCACCACAGGGAGCCCGAATCGCCGCTGTCCTCAACCAGATCCTTACCGACGTTCGAAGTTCCAGCGTTGGAAGTGCCAGCCGTGCCAAAATAAGTGTCCCAAGAGTAATAATCTGGACCAGGTGTGAGACCCAAGCTCGAGAATGTCGGAGGAGTAGGAGTATTCTGCACAGGAGGCGATGGTTCAGACAAGGGCACTCCTGAAGGGTACATCCTCGACGGTGAAGACATGGAAGGCTCCTGTGATGCAGCTAACCAAGAATGCTCCGGAACATTCCACTCAACAGATGGAGTAGGCTATACAGTCCCGGATTCATAACCGGGGGCTGCCAACCAGAAGAGTGGATCCGCCGAGCCAAGAATGTTAGGGTGCAGACCACTCTTGTGAACCCATGGGCCATAAAGGACCCATCCCAGGAGCCAGAACAGGCCATCCGGCAGAATGTGAACCGGAGCCAATAGAGGAAACGTCATAAGGTGCAGGACGTGAAGTAGCGTCATCCGCTAAGGCTTGTCCACCAGGATACCCTACGGATGCATCTGAGTCATGATCCCTCACCAGTATTTCCCGACCACGACGAGCAGAACGTACCGAAGCTGGAGTGCGGCGAGAATGTGAAGGCCGATAGGTGGCACTTGACTCTGAAGCATCCTCCACCCAATATGAATGAGGCTGAGTATCACCACCATACCCAGCACTGTGGTACGACCCTCCTTGATTGAAAGGCTCCTCCAAAGACATTTGAGCCATGTCCTCTTCCATGCTCGAAGGACGACGACCTCTACTGCCAGACCTGCTACGATGAGACCTGGATGAATGCTGATCCTCGACCAGAATGCCTTTGCCGCGACCCTCTGGTACAGCTGCTAAGGGAGGACGAGAAGAACCACCAACTTCTTCCCGAGATCGACCTCGAGAAGAATACTTCCCTACTGAAGAACGACGTGGGGACTCTGTACGAGGAGGAACTACAGTAGAGCGTCGTGGCGATTCCCTAGGGGCAGACTCGGCATCAGCTTCCAAATCGACCCCTCTAGTTACATTGCCTCGATATCTACCTGAGACTGTGGATACCCGATCAATGTGTTTCCTCATAGTGCTCCACTCCTTGGTCATGAGTCGAATGAAAGACCATCGTGGCTGAAAGAGGACAAAATCAGGGTTATTCACAAGTAAAGTGCATGATGATAAAGGAGAAACATAAATGGAAGTTACCAGTTTTCGAACAAATGCTTGTAACACGAAACATTCACTGCTATGCTCCACGTTCAGGAAACCGCCAATATTTTCTTCCGCTGGCAGAACCTCCATCTCAGCGGCCTTGGCGTAAGGCCCCAGCTGTAAATTCCCTGGTCAGAAGTCAACAGAAGCATGACAAAGGAAAAAAGCGAAAGATACGCACCACTCGGGGAGCCAAGCGGATGAGATAACGCCTAAACTCTTCATTAAATTGCTCCTGCGGAACATCGTTGATGTAGTTGTCGAAATCTTGGCCCTGAATCAGGTTCTTTAGAACACCCAGGTCAACGTGCCATGGCTCGAACATATGCTCTAGTGGATCCCTGGGAATAAGGCCAGGATATCCCCCCCAGGATCTGCATCGAAGCTCTTTCTCCTAGGTACCACACGAAGCCTGAAGGTCCCTCCATCAGAGTGACTTCCCATGTTGAATTCAACCCAGGGACGCCAATTCACTTGATCCTGCAATGGGAAGAGAATTATTCAAGAATGGAGGAAAATGAAAGAAAGATGCTGGGTGTAGAAGAATACCAGAGCAAGGTTGTCAGCACACAACGAATAAGGTCGAGGTCGCCTGGTTTGAATTTCTTCCCGTGAATTCCCTCAGTAGTCCAACGTTCAACAGCTGGTACCGTCGTATCCTTTTTTGATCGCATACCTAGAGGCAAAATGTACTCATATGCCCAGGACTACATAAATGTAATGTCAAAGAAAGAAGAGAAAGCGGTATTACAGAAAGAAGAGTCTCGGGTACGTACCTCGAACACCTTCCATAAGGCAGGACCATACTGGTAACGAGTCTGAGCCACACGAAGATAGACTGGCTCATCATCCTGCGAAAGTCTGACGCCACGACGGAGCCAGAGAATGAAGTTTGCATAGGCCGCCTTGCCCCAATTCAAGTTCCGAATGTTGTTAAAATTCAGAAGATTTCAAAACCATGTCAGGGTGATGTTATCCCATGGTTGGCAAAAAAGGTGGCAGAAATGATGTACGCCAGAAAAATAAAGCGACGTTGCTCCCTAGGCAAATTTTGGAAGTTCGCATCACAGATGGCCGCTTCGAAATGTGAATAGAAAAGGTTTAAAAGGCCTTGCCTCTAGCCTAAGTGTGCCAACACCGGACCTAAGCTATCCAAGACCATCGGCGAAATCTCTGCATCAGAGACTATGTCTTGCCCACCCAAGGGAGGCCGGTGATCATAACGAAATCTATGGGCGTAACAGTCATCTCACCCACAGGCAAGTGAAAGGAATTAGTAGTATCTCAAAACCTTTCAGCAATAGCTCGACCTATGATACGGAACGTCCGATCCCTCCAGGCCACCAAGCATTTCCAAAATGGCAAAAGACCTGCCGCGGTCAATGTATCGCTCACAAAATTTCCAGAAATCGACTCAGCTACTTTAAGAGGGTCTTTAAGGAACCGGGAGTCTTCAAATTATCCTCCTAAAGGCAAACAACTTTTCAGGAAGCTATTTAAAATGGGGGCTCATCTAACGCATTGGGCCTATGCATAATCTTTTGGGCCCTAGCTGGACCCAGCACAAACACTGGGCTCACAGCCACGGCCCACGAGATAATATCCGTGATTCAATTGGGTAAACGGCCCAAATACCCCGACCCGGCAGAGCTAAAAACCGTGGGGGTTTCATTTGGCAGGTGGGCTGCGCATCCGTCCCAACAAAATTTCTGGCAGCCCACAGAACAATAAAACCAGCGGGTGGTGTTACCTACTAAGCGGGCCGCCTCCCTTCGTCAACTGGGTCGAAAGAGCATCGGACGAAAAAAAGAAAACCCGCAGGGGTTTTCGTCTAACCTATGGACCGAAGTTGTTTATTTCGGACTCATTTTGTAAAATTGGGTCCTCGGTTGGGATAAATAAATAAAAGAGCTATTTAACACCATGAAGCTATAAATATATATCAATTTAAAGCATGCTTAAAATAGTGAAAATCGACAAGACATGAAAAATAAATTCGTGCTTGCTCATTTTTACAATAAACTAAGTATAAGAAGATTCAGGAGTTACCTTGCCATGAGAATGGTAGAACCAAGCGTGATTCCAAGATTGAACGGTGACGTCAGAAGGATCGGCCTCCGCACCAGGACTAAAATTGCCTTGAGAAGACATCTCGTGAGGCCATGCTGCTGCATGAGGAAGAGGAGGATTCCTATGGCTTCGGGGTTGCATTTTCTAAAACCCGAACTTTCTTCAAAGAAGCAAATTTTCTAGAGAGAAGAAGAAGCTAGAGAGATGCAAAAGAGTTGAAGATGTGAATGAATGAAATGAAGGAAAGGTGTTGCATTTATAGAAATATTAAGTGAATGTGAGTCGTTCGTTTTTAGAACCCGCCTCGAGATGCCAAACGCGTTTCATTAGTCGAAAATCCAAGGGTCATCACTTTGTCACCAAAAAGAAGGACATGGCGACGTTGCATGCTCTCATCCACACAAAGACTGGGCCCCACATTGATTCCTTTCACGAGAAAAAAAAGAGAAAAAAAATATATATAAACAATATAAAACCTGCGGGGGTTTTGTGGCATTCATGGCCCAACTTTGCAGCCAGTGTCCCTCATCAGCCCAAAGGAGATTGTAAAACCCGCAGGGGTTTTATTCTACCAAGGCCCAGTTCCGTGGCTCAAATTCGCTCCAGCCCATTCAGAATAAATCATGCGACCCAAAACTGACGGCCCAAAGACTGCGGCCCAAGGGTTTCCAAAGCTCAGGTAAAAAAATATGAACCTTCCTCACATTTCCGAAAATACTAATACTTTGTTTTGTTGTGATTTTCAGGCCGTTGTTAAAAGGGACCTTGCACCATTCGGTTGCCGCATAAAAGAGCACCATCTACAGTCGTCCAACGGTTGCCACCTAAAGGTTTCCGACGACATCACCATCAGCAGCAACAGTCGTCCAACGGTTGCCACCTAAAGGTTTCCGACGACATCATCATCATTAGCAGTAGTCGGCCAACGGTTGCCACCTAAAGGTCTCCGACGACGTCATCATCATCAACAGCAGTTGTCCAACGGTCGCCACCTAAAGGTCTCCAACGACATCAAGCTTTAGTCGTCCAACGGTTGCCACCAAAGGTCTCCGACGACATCACCAACATCATCCGGTCGCCATATAAAGAGCACCGACAACATCCATTTTCAAGTCAGGCAGACAACATCTCAGGCTACTTTGACCTTCGTCCTATTCAGACTCGATCAAAGTGGGGGCTCTCTGTAGACACCAGAATTTGTATCGACACAATCCCGACCCGTCAAACTTCAGCAAGTCTTTTGGGTCGAACACCAAAATGGGTCATTGGGCTATGGAGTTTGCAAAAAAAGTCCTAAATCGAGACAGCCCACAAAATGCAATATAACCCGCGGGGGTTACAATAAATCAGAAGAAGCCCAAGACAAGAGCAAGCCCAAAAGTGCCTCCAGCCCATACGAAGGCTAAAACCCGGGGGGGTTATAATAAATCAAAAGGAGCCCAGACAAAAGCGAGCCCAAAAGAGCCTCCGGCCCAAACGAAGGCTAAAACCTGTGGGGGTTATAAGCTTTTAAAACGATCCGTGTGAGGCCATTTAAAACCCGTGGGTTTTTGTTTCCAGAAGCTGGCGCCAAAACGATTCCATGCAATCCCATAATATTAGCCCATGTGAATTTAACTTTTTGCCTTGACTTCCTAAAACCCCCGGGGGTTTTGTGATTGCATGGAGATAGGGGCATGATTGTTAGGGTATGTTCCCCATTTTCCCTCCTAAAACCTCACCTCACTCACCTATAAATACCCCCCCATTCTTCAACTCATTCCATCAACTACTACCATGATTATCACCTAAACTCTCTTAAAATTCCATCATGCATATTCACTCTCTAATCCTCTCCTAATCACTTTTATCATATCCATGTCATTACCCTTATACCATTCTTCTAAACCACTTGCATTATTTCATCCAAGTTCCAAGCCAAGGATAAGTCAAAGAGTTCGACCGTTGCATTCGGTCATCCAACATCAAACGAGGTTCGCTTTCGTTATTATTATTATTGTTTTAATCATGTAATTTGTGTATTAATTCCTTTACTTGTACATATTTTGTAAACAAAAACCTCATTTTATATTGCATGATGAGAATATAATTTCGTGAAATTAATTAAATTACTCCCCGCTCTTTTTCATTTCAATGTCGATTTTAGAAGAGTCTGTTTTCTAACTGGCAAATTTGAGAGTTCTTATAATTCTCAGATTCGTAACCTTACCCCCGAACTTAGAATCGGGTTTCGTAGACCAGAGTTATTTTATTTACGGTTTGTCGGTTTCCTTAAATCGGCTGACGACTCTTTTATTCTTTTATAATCCGTTTAATTATCTAATATTAGAACTTACATTAAAATAATTAAAAAATGGTTTAACATGTTCCTCTCACCCATTCAAGGCTAAAACCGAAAGAAAGTGGGCTAGGAATCAATAAAAACCCTCGCGGGTTTAATTGTTTCCGACCCCCTTTCTCTGGCCCAAGGAAACAGACGGCCCAGCCCTGGATTTGTCAAAACCCCCACGGGTTTTGACAGGTTATGGCGGCCCGTTTGCTTCCTCATGGGTCTGGATTTGGGGTTTGGACTGGTTTTAAACCATTATTAAAATATTTCGGTGTAATTTTGAGTGTTTAAATAATTAAAACGGACTTGTAAATAAATAAAGTTTCGTCACCCCGAAAATGTATTTCGAAATAAAAATATCCTTATTTAAGGATTAAGCAACCTTAGTCGGCTCCCGATCATTAGGTAGCGCATTCGAAAATAATTTCCCTAAACGGGAATTTTCCGGCTACCTACACTGATGTATGATAGGATCAAAAGTGATGAAATCACACAACAAGACTAGGATCTTTAAGTGGTTCTTTATGAATGAATGTATGAACGAATGAATGGATGAATGAAACGTAAGTTTCTTGGATGTTTAGGATGATATTCGAATGATATTGTGATTGAAACAATGTAGATGCAAAATAAAGATCAAACGAAACAAGATTGAAACTCACTAATGATAGAATCGAATGATAATGGCTTTGGATTCTTCAATGGAGATATAGGCACACCACTCCAATGGTTCCTCCAATTCTACCTTTCACCATCTAAGGATGCCAACCCTAGAATAAAAGTAGAGATGACGTATTCCTCCCTCAAGAGAACTACAATTCTAGTTTTGAAACTAGAGAGAAAAACAACATATGTGTTTTGATATGTATTTGATTGATATTGAATGAGTGAATACAAGGGCCTCCCAAGGGGTGTATTTATAGTAGATTAGAACCCCCCTAGGCGTGTGCAATCAAGAATACAATGATCTCCTAGCTTACATCATCTATTACAAACATGACATCATAAAGAATCAAAATGTACATAACTAGAAAGAAACATTGATAACTTGCTCTTTTCTTCTCCAATCTTCAAGATTCAAAAACCATTGGAAAGCTCTTTTGATGTAGAACATTCGGCTCTAGAGTGTCTTTCTTAATAGCTTTATGGTTCTTGAGATATAGAGCAAAGTATCCGATTGTACTTGATGAAGTCATCCATATGTGAGAGTGATGTGAGTGATTGAAGCTCTTTTTCAATATAAGCTTGTATTTGGTTCCCATGATATGTATTTGGGACCAAATATACATCATTCCCCCCTAGTTGAGAAGAGTTTGTCCTCAAAGTAGGAAGTTCTTCTTTTCCTCCATAGTATGGCTTAAGATCAGTCACATTAAAAGTACAACTACATTCATAGTCTTCACCAAGTTGTAGTTTGTAAGCATTATCACCAATCTTCTCTAAAACTTCATAAGGACCATCACCTCTTGGTGCTAATTTCCCTTTCCTTTTAGAAGGAAATCTTTCTTTCTTCAAGTGAATCCAAACAAGATCTCCCGGTTCAAATACAACCTTCTTCCTTGTTCTATTCCCTCTACTTGCTACATCTTCAACTTCAATGACTTTGTCAAAACAAGGTAATGCAAAAATAGGTGCATGACATAATTTCTCCTTAATCAACTCGAATGCTTCGTTTGCACCCTTACTCCATGAAAACTCTTTCTTTTTCAACAATTCGGTCATAGGTGCAAGAATGGAGCTAAAATTCCTTATGAATCTTCTATAGACTGATGCTAAACCATGGAAACTTCATACCTCATGAATAGATGTTAGTGTAGGCCACTATTGGATAGCTTTCACTTTCTCCTTTTCGACTTGTATGCCTTCTCTTGAAAGAACATATCCAAGGAACACGACCTTGGGTGAGAAAAAGTGGCACTTCTCCATGTTAGCGTAAAGTTGCTCCTTCTCCAAAATGTACATGACTAACTCTAGATGCTTTACATGTTCTTTCTCACGTTTGCTATACACAAGAATATCATCAAAGTAAACTACTACACACTTCCAATAAGAGGCTTAAATACATGATTCATAAGACGCATGAAGGTAGATGGTGCATTAGTGAGGCCAAATGGCATGACAAGCACTTCATACAAGCCTTCTTTCGTTTTGAATGCCGTTTTCCACTCATCTCCTTCATGAATGCGAATTTGATGATACCCACTTCTCAAATCAACATTAGAGAACACAACACTCCCATGTAATTCATCAAGTAGATCTTCAAGTCAAGGTATTGGAAATCTATACTTGATTATGATCTTGTTTATGGCTCGACAATCCATACACATTCGTTGAGATCCATCTTTCTTTGGTACAAGCAAAACAGGAATGACACATGGACTCATACTTTCACGCACCAATTTTGATGTATGATAGGATCAAAAGTGATCAAATCACACAACAAGACTAGGATCTTTAAGTGGTTCTTTATGAATGAATGTATGAACGAATGAATGGATGAATGAAACGTAAGTTTCTTGGATTTTTAAGATGATATTCCAATGATATTGTGATTGAAACAATGTAGATGCAAAACAAAGATCAAACGAAACAAGATTGAAACTCACTAATGATAGAATCGATTGATAATGGCTTTGGATTCTTCAATGGAGATATAGGTACACCACTCCAATGGTTCCTCCAATTCTACCTTTCACCATCTAAGGATGCCAACCCTAGAATAGAAGTAGAGATGACGTATTCCTCCCTCAAGAGAACTACAATCCTAGTTTTGAAACTAGAGAGAAAAACAACATATGTGTTTTGATTTGTATTTGATTGATATTGAATGAGTGAATACAAGGGCCTCCCAAGGGGTCTATTTATAGTAGATTAGAACCCCCCTAGGCGTGTTCAATCAAGAATACAATGATCTCCTAGCTTACATCATCTATTACAAACATGACATCATAAAGAATCAAAATGCACATAACTAGAAAGAAACATTGATAACTTGCTCGTTTCTTCTCCAATCTTCAAGATTCAAAAACCATTGGAAAGCTCTTTTGATGTAGAATATTCGGCTCTAGGGTGTCTTTCTCAATAGCTTTATGATTCTTGAGATATAGAGCAAAGTATCCGATTGTGCTTGATGAAGTCATCCATATGTGAGAGTGATGTGAGTGATTGAAGTTCCTTTTCAATATAAGCTTGTATTTGGTTCCCATGATGTGTATTTGGGACCAAATATACATCATTGTTACCTATACTAAGTAACTCAACAAATGCTGCATTTTCCAATACATCATTCCCTTCTAATTCATCGTCTTCCACATCCTCTACTATACCCCGATCTTGTCCATCGTTATCATCACTAAATAGTTCGTCTCCCGAGCCATCTTGATCGTCAAGTAGGTTGAACTCAGCAAGTGAAGGGGGCTCTACTTTGCTGTCTTCCTGAAATGCTCCATCATCGAGTCTATCTATTGTTTGCCTTAGCTTAATTGTCACTGCTGCAGTCCAGGATGATCTATCCTTCTTGGTTGTTGGATAATCGATGTACACCACTTGTGTAGCCTGAGATGCCAATACAAAAGGCTCATACACCCTATACCTCTTTGCTTGGTTGACATCAACAAGCTTGTAATGATCAGGCACCACTACCCCACCTTGACCCGGGTCGAACCATTCGACCTTGAACAAGTGGACTTTGTATTCCCTCCTACGCCCAGTATAAACTAATTCGATAATCTCTTTCAAAACCCAGTAGAAGTCAGTTCCATTCACCCCTTTAACACACACCCCATAATTTGCATTCGTTGGTTTATTATCGGCACGGTAAGCATGAAAGTTAAAGTTGTTAATGTAGAAATGAGCCCAAGATAAGACATCCTTCCTAGGGCCATTAGCTAAAGCTGTAACAACTTCATCTCCTTCACCGGATGATGAAACCTACAAAGTTGTTCAATGTTTACGAGGTTAATCTCATGTAACCTATGTTAACGAATAATTTACAATTCCACAACTCCAATTGAAGCGTTAACCTTTATTCTCAACCAACGAGGGAATTCTTTGTGATGTTTGTTCCACAATTCACCATGCGGCGTACGTGGATGCATGCGGGCCATCTCTTCTTCGAATTGACTGAAAATAGTCAACGTAGGTGAAGATTCTACTGGATAAAAGATAAGTTATTGTTAATTAAATTGCCGATCTAATTAATTTAGCTTGTATACCTTTCATATTCAGTCATTAAATCGGAGATTGAAAGGACATATTCATGCGCAGCCTCATAATCTTGTTGGTCAAGGTATCTTTTCTTCCTTGCAACTGGAGAGTACCCAATGTTCGATGAAAACAACTCAGGTATTTCTCTAATGACGTCAGATGCATCACCCAACTCGGGGCACACGTTCCTTGGAAGGTTCCTTGACTTTGTGTGCAATTCTGATGCAAAGTATGCAACACAAAAGTTGGAAATCTCCTCCGTTAAGAATGCTTTACATATGGAGCTTTCAGCGCGCGCCTTGTTGCCAACCTTCTTCTTCAAATGATGCAGAAATCTACAACATTTGACAACCAACACACGCTGCGGAATGCGTTGCAAATAAAGAGGTTGGTCCTAAACTTTAATAAAACACACTACAAATGCAATAGAAATATTCATTACCTTTCGAAAGGGTACATCTACCTATACTGTACCGGTCCACCTTTAGCTGCTTTATATGGAAGGTGTATTGGAAGATGCTCCATCACATTGAAGAATGCGAGAGGGAAAATCATCTCCAGTTTGCATATGATTTCCGGTATATTCCTCTCCAATCGGACCATATCATCGACGCTCACATTAGAGGCACACAAGTCTCTAAAAAATTGGCTTAATTCCGTCAGGGCTTTCCACACGTTCTGAGGAAGCAACTCCCTAACGGCAATTGGTAGCAACCTCTCCATGAAAATATGACAATCATGACTCTTCAAACCATGTAATCTTGATGTGTTAACATCTACACATCTACCTTGCTTGCATATCCGTCGGGAAGTTTGAGATCTTTAAGCCACTGATATAATGCCTTGC
Organism: Portulaca oleracea; assembly: GCA_029582165.1. Lineage (NCBI taxonomy): Eukaryota > Viridiplantae > Streptophyta > Magnoliopsida > Caryophyllales > Portulacaceae > Portulaca > Portulaca oleracea. The sequence continues at coordinate 20,477,397 of CM055887.1, forward strand.
GCTCCTCTTTACCCATGACATATGCAGCTCTGTCCGTCCTTTCTTTATCAACCCGGTGACGCTTACAATGAGCGGCTAGGTCCTTCTTAGAGTTGTCGTCATTTTTGGTCTTTCCTTTGATGTCCATGATGGTGTTCAACACCTGCTCAAACACATTTTTCTCAACATGCATGACATCTAAGTTGTGTCGAACTAGAAGGTCTTTCTAATACGGTAGCTCCCAAAAGATGCTCTTTTTATTCCAATTGTGATATTGAAGATAGCCGTCAATGTTGCCTTGTTGTTGAGTAGATGCTGGCAACCTTGACACTTATTCCCAAACTTGTCTCCCATTTAGGCGAGGGGGAGGAGGCGAATGTTCCTCTCGGTTTTTAGAAAAAGCACTCTTGTTAGTACGATAAGGATAGTCCATTGGGAGAAATTATCGATGACAATCAAACCATGACTGTTTCCTCCCATGTTTCAGCCACTGTGATTTTGTTTTGTCCATGCAATATGGACAAGCTAACTTACCTACGGTGATCCACCCAGAAAGCATACCGTATGCTGGAAAATCACTTATTGTCCACAACACGAACGCTTTCATTCTAAACTTTTCCTTTAAAGACACATCATACGTGTCTGCACCCTCCTCCCACAACTGGTTCAGCTCGTCTATTGACGGCTGCAGGTATACGTCCAAGTTTCCCTTTGGACTTTTCGGACCAGGAATCAAGAGCGTGAGGAACATGTGAGGCTTCTTCATGCAAAGACACGGAGGCAAATTGTATGGGGTAGCTATAACAGGCATGTAGAATACGTTTGCCCGAAACTACCGAAAGGGGCGAAACCATCCATGCATATACCCAACCGTACCATGCGTGGTTCCGATGCGAATTCTTTGTGAGTGGCATCAAAATGTTTCCAAGCTTCACCATCGCACGGATGAATCATGTCACCGTCCCCTCGAACATTTGTTGAGTGCCACCTCATTTGCTCTGCTGATGTCTTAGTCAAGTATAATCTTTGCAACTATGGACCGATTGGAAAGTATATGAGCTCTTTGTGGGCGATCTTTTTACCCTTAGCCATTTTCCACACATATCGATCAGCACCGCAAAAGTTGCACCTATCAAGCATGGAGTTGTTCTTCCAAAACAACATACACCCCTTTGGACACACGTCAATGCTCTCATGCGGAAGTTCTAAAGCTTTGAGTAACTTCTTCGCCGAGTGGTACGTGTCTGTCATTTCATTACCAGGGGGACAAATGTCTTTCATGAGGGCCAGTAGACTGTCTACGCCTTTGTTAGGGAGATTATACTCACACTTTATGTTTACAAACCGAGACACTACTGACAATCATAACATCTCGCAACCCTCACGCAAAGGTCGTCTAGACGCTTCTAACATTTCTAGAAATTTTTGCCCTCCATCTGACGGCTCATCCTCCACTGGGTCTAACACATTAGACGATAAATCTCCGATGGCATCTGTGAGCATTTCTTGCATTGGTCTAACACATCAGTCCTCGACGACCCTTCAATTTGGTTCGACGTTTGGTTGGGGACCGTGGCCACGGGAGGCACATACAATTCACCGTGACTCGTCCACACAAAATAACGTGGAAAGAACTCATTTTTATTTAAGTGCACCTTAACATTGTCCTCACTATGGTGTTTCATGTTTCTACACTTTGGACATGGACACCTAAGTACTTTATCCGATTCAAAGCTAATGGTTTGTTTAGCAACTGGAAAAAATTCTTCTTTTGCCCCTCTAACAAACTCTTCGCTAAGATACCCCTATTCATCGATTCTCTCGTACATCCATTTCCTAGTATTTTCCATCTTGTTCCAATTTGCAAGGTTAACCGAATTAGATTTCGACATTGATATTTGTGTCAACACTTTTTTATGACATCTACAACTAAGCTATGTCACCAGTCAAGAGGATCCTGTAATTATCCAAGGAGAGTGTGTTTGTTCCTGTTAATCTATAGCTGAAAAAACTTTCATGAGTCATACTGACTCTCCAATTTATTTGTCTGGTTCCCAAAAAGTAGCGCAATCTCAGCAGTGAAATTGCACGAGGTCTATAGTGCTCTACGAGTTAGAAGCATCTCAGATTTTGTACAATGCAGTATTTCTATTGTGCAACCTGGTGGGCATTAAGACAAGGTGGGTTTGAAAGAGAAGCTTGTAGTAAAGGGTCTAATAGAAATCGTGTTGGGCTTTCGGACCCACCTTGTCTTGATGCCCGCCAGGCTGCACAATAGAAACACTGCATTGTACCGAATCTGAGACGCTTATAACTCGCAGAGCACTATAGACCTCGTGCAATTTCACTACTGAGATTGCGCTACTTTTTGGGAACCAGACAAATAAATTGGAGAGTCGATACGACTCATGAAAGTCTTTTTCAACCATAGATTATCAAGTTAAACACACTCTCCTTGGACACTAACAGGATCCAAACTCGACCTCTTTTTATGACATCTACAAATAAGATACTAGAACTATTAATCAAGCTACTTACTACTCTAAACTACCATGACAAATAACCTATTTTATTATGTAGCAACTAGTTGTTGAGTACTTAAGTTAGTAAATGGATGTGACATAGTTATTTAATTTATGTCTTCATTTGGAGTTATGAGTAGGTAAGTTAGCAATTAGGTTGGATTAGCAACAAATTTATGCTACCAAATTCAGAGGTTAACTTAATTAAAGTCGTGTCTTTAAATGTAAATTCAGCCTTGTTCTGATCAACAAGTTGTCGAAATTATATGTACATGTCATCATGTGCTTGTGAGGTAAGAACTGTCTATGACTGTGCATTTAGCATCTCAATCACTTATAAAACAAACACCCAGGAACTCAATCTGGTGTTCGTTTGATATGTGATTGGGATGCTAAATGCACAGTCATAGACAATTCTTACCTCACAAGCACATGATGACATGTACATATATTTCTGACAACTTGTTGTTCACACCAAGGCTGAATTTACATTTAAAGACACGACTTTAATTAAGTTAACCAACGAAGTTGGCAGTCGCGCGTAAATTTTTTCCTAACCAAACATAATAACTAACTCACTTACTAATAACTACCAATATCATCCAAACTCAACATCTTTTTATTTGCTAATTTATGTCTTCATTTGGAGTTGTGAGTAATTAAGTTAGCAATTAGGTTGGATTAGCAACAAATTTACGCTACCAATTTTGTTGGATAACTTAACTAAAGGCGGGTCTCTAAATGCCAATGCAGTCTTGATGTGATCAACTAATTGCCCGAGTTATATGTATGGGTAATCCACCGGTTGTGACGTAGCAAATGTCGATCGTTGTGCATTTAGCATCCCTACCACCTATAAAACGAACACCCAAGAAATCAAAATTGAGTGTCTGGGTGTTCATTTTATAAGTGGTTGGGATGCTAACTACACAACGATCAACATTTGGTATGTCACAAGAGGTGGATCACCTATACATATAACTCCGACAACTTGTTGATCACAACAAGCCTGAATTGGCATTTATAGACATGCCTTTAATGAAATAACCCTAAACGAAATTGGCAGTCGCGTAAATTCATTCTTAATTAAACATAATAACTAACTCACTTACTAATAACTACCAAAAATCATCCAAACTCGACACTTTTTTATGACATCTACAACTAAGCTACTTAAATGGTTGTTTACTACTTACGTAGTAATTTGTTGTTGATTATGTAAATGGACGTGACATAATTATTTACAATTTATATCTTCATTTGGAGTTATGAGTAATTAAGTTAGCAGTTACGTTGGGTTAGCAACAAATTTACGCTACCAACTTTATAGGCTAACTTAATTTAAGGGACATCTTCAAACAGCAGATTCAGCCTTGTTATGGGGAACAATCTGTCAGAGTTTTATAAATAGGTCACCATGGGCTTGCGATGTATGAATGTTGGTCCTGATGCATTTAGTATCGCAAAAACTTATGAAACATACTCCCACGAAATCAAGATATGATTTCATGGGTGTTCGTTCCATAAGTTTTTCCTAAACTAAAAAATCATTCGTAAGTCGCAAGCACATGATGACCTATATATAAAACTCTGATAGTTTGTTCCCCATAACAAGGCTAAATTTGCTGTTTGAGGAAGTCCCTTTAATTAAGTTAGCCTACGAAGCTGACAGTCGTGTAACATTGTTCCTAACCAAACATAATTGCTAACTCACTTACTAATAACCACCAAAATCATCCAAACTCAATCAGTTCCAAGCTACTATAAATGTTAACTTACCTACTGATCAACCCTAAACATTACACGTAACATATTAACGTTTTTCATGTCTTAGTTTCAAATGAATTTGAAGCGTGCTAAAACAACATTTCAAAGAATGAGGATGATAATCCTCAACTTTTCAATATGTTGTTTAGCGACGAACTACAATGAATTTTATGGAAAAAGGTACTTCTCGGCAATGTTTTCTTTGATTTCAAGTTGGGATGATATTCTCTATAATGTCGTTGCTCTCCTAAACTTTAATAAAACGTCATTTTTTTCTATGTTTTGTTCATCAACTAATCCTAGTAGCTTCTCTTGCATAAGGTTTTCATCAACCATAAACCCAAAATCTCAAACTTTAAACTCTAAACCCTAACCATAAATAATAAACCTACTTAGAAACAAACATAATAAAAATTAACATAAACAAGTTAACAAACACAATAAAGTTAATAAAATCTTTTAATAATAATGGGCATACATATTATTCAACAATTTTAACCAACACCAACGCATGCAAACATTAAACTTTTTGCGCAAAACCAATACATAAAAACTAAATTTGTACAAATAATACACAATGAACAATTTTTACGCGAACTAATACATACAAAACCAATACATAAAAACTAATTTTTACAAACCTACCATACACAAAAAATTACTCACAACATAACTAACTAAACATTTTTTACACAAATATTAACCTAAGTCATACTAATTTATGCATGCTCATTTAAAATTTATACACATAAATAAATAATTAACACAATTAACAATTTAATTTCAAAGCTAAAACACTAAATATTACAAAAATTAAATAATACTAACATATCCTTAAACTAATTATTCAAAACTAAAACACTAAATAATACAAAATTTAACCTAACAAATACTAATTATTCACTAAAGTTATTCACAACATAACTTACTAAACATTTTATACACAAATATTAACCTAAGTCATACTAATTTATGCATGCTCATAATTTATATACATAAACATACAATTAACACAATTAACAATTTTCAAAGAATATACTGGGGAGTGTCACCGGCGACGGACAAGAGGAGGAGGAAACGGCGGTGAGCACAGCAAGCGGCGACGGCGGCAGTGAGAGGCGGCGTCGATGGCAAGGCTAGTGAGAGGAAGAACTTGTGTTGTTATAAATCACCAAAAATTTAAAGAAAATGATAAGGAGGGAGAGGAGATTGACTTACCGTCGTCAGCTCCGGCGGAAGGTGATGGATATGCGGCGGAAAACGAGGCTTGAAGGTGGAAATCACCGGTGATTTTACTAAAAGGGTCGGACGGAGGGTGGGGGTTTGAATGAATGACGGGAAGATGATTATCGCATTCAATAAGGATATTAAAAGGGGCGCGACCGTTCAATGGACGGTCGCTAATTAGCGACCGTGCATGAACGGTCTTTTTTGAACGGTCAACGATATTTTCTAGCGACCGTTCAATGAACGGTTGAAACGAACGGTCGCCTCTGCCCAACCATCTTGTAGTGTGATATAGTATTTTTGAGACCACACTCAAAAATCTCTCTCAAGTCTTAATTTCTTTATCCAAATTCGTATGTTTGGTTGTGAGTTAAGCCAATCCTTTAGGGTATTGTGGTGGATCATCTTTTATCAACTCTTGGTAGATTATTAGGTCTTTGTGGTGGCTTGCCTTTATCCAATATCATATCAGTTATTCAATCAATTACGTGTTCTTAGTGCTCATCGGGTCCCTCATTTGATCATCCAACCCTCAACAACTCGAGCATTCTTCCCACAATCGTGATACGTACATCCAAGTTTATTAGTGGCAAAACCTCAAAGTAATGAAACATATATTTACAATGATTGAAATATGGTTACATATAATTTTAAGGTAATTTAAGTGAAATTTTCAAGATGGTTAATAAACATCTTGATTCAAGACAATTATCATTTTTTTAACCATATAATTTATGGGAGACATTAAGTTAGTAGTTAAACCCGTTAAATACTGAAGTTGTACATGCAAATTTCAAGTCAGAATCAAATGTGACAAGAAATTTGGTAATGAAATAAAATATTTATTGATATTTTGTTTTGTGGGTATTGATATTTTGTTTTATGGGTACAATTCTTCTGTTATCACTTACAATAAAAGTAACTAATCCTTCGATTCAATCTCTTTGAATGGACTTTGATGTATTTGATCTTGAACGAGGGTCTTGATGACTTGATCTCAATAAATATGAGTATTTAATCTCCCACGAGCACGCAACATGAGTTTTGATATGTTTAATGCCTTTTTTTGGAGAATATTTCAGTCTTATACACGAGTTTTCAAAGAGTTTTCAGAAATTCGTGAGAGAATCTTGAGAGATCTTCGGTGGCGAAGCCACATCTAGTCAAGGGGGGTCAACTAACCCTCCATGTTTTTAGGGGAAAAAATTTAGTGTACAGACAATTTATTGATGCATGAAAAATATATACTATGTGTTACAAAAAGAATATTAGAAAATGAAATTAGACTGATCGGTAAGCGCCTAAGCAAAGATGGTTGTTGTTTTTGTGGTTATGGTTTCAATTCTTGCCTTGCCCTTTTTTTCCCTACTGTTTCATTTTGACATTATATTAAAAACAGTTTGCTCTAGCCGAATTGATACGTTGTTTGTTGTCAATTTAATTGATTGAATAATTGCTAAATTTAAAGCAAAATGTATGATTTAATATCATTATTAGTCATATACAAAAATTGAAGGTGGTAATGTTTGGAGACAAATATAGGGTTGTTTGCATTTTGGACTCTGAAGTATAGGGTAATTTATTTTCTGAACCCTTGATTTTCAATGTTAGTTTTTTGGACCCTAAAGTATATGCAATAAAAAAAGGACATTAAAGTTTGTGGCTTGAAAAAAAGCTCGTATCCCGTTCTATTTTTTCTTCCCATGTTTGAATTTTTCGCTAGATTGGCGCCAAACTCATGGACTAAGGTTAAAACTTACTCATGTCGGAGCTGCTTAGACTCATAAGTACCCTTAGTCCTTAAGGGTTTAAGTAGCTCCGATATGAATAAGGGAGATGTATTAGTATTATAGTTTCAATATCGGTTTTAACCTTAACCCTGAAGTTTGGCGCCAACTAGGAGAGAAATTGAAACATGGGAAGAAAAAGAAAAGCGGTACACGGACATTTTTTTTCAGCCCACAAACTTTAAGGTCCTTTTTTATTCAGCCCATTAAACTTTAGGGTTCATAAAATTAATAATGAAAACTTAGGGTCCATAAAATAAATTACCCTATACTTCGGAGTCCAAAATGCAAAAAACCCGACAAATTTATACCCTAAACTATTGTTCAATTAAGAGATTGTGTTGTTACTAATTTTGAAGCCAATCTTTTCGACATTTGATGAGGAAATCATGTTTACTATCATGATATGACAACTCATCTACTACATATTTAAGATGTTTAAAGTATATCTTACTTTTTTCAGAATTAGTGTTAAACTTGATATAAGTTATTTAAAATTAAGTTATTTGAAAGTGGTACATTTTCAAAACTCATATTGAATATATTCTTGTTGGTTTTTTTAACAAAAATGTTATCTTAACACCCCAAACTGTAAAGTCTGGTTTCGCCACTGGAATTTTTTGATAATTTTCAGAATGTCCTCAGAGAGTTTTCATGGAATCGAAATGAAATAAAGGGAGTGATATCCAAAGGTAAGAAAACAATTATCTTTCTGTACGTTTTTCAAAATGAGCTACCTGGAAGGAACAAATCTTGAATTTTGAATATTACTTCAAAATTTCATAAATAATGTCAAGGAGGACATAACTGAGAAGAATAATAATGTTGAATTTAAAAAGTTACCCCTCTAGTTAAGATTATCTTCAACATAATCTACCTATATTGTCAATAAACTGTTGATGCTTGCGTCGCTCTTGCCACGTAAAGTTGTACAGAAAGGTAATTGCTTTAAATTCCATCCATTCCATATAGCACTCCCTTTATTATAAAGGGAGTAAAGAAATAAAAGGAGTACAATTTGTCAAATATTATTGATAATTACTCATGAAGAGTCTCAATCCAATCAGAGGACCTCATCGCAGCCAGCAACGAGGACCTCCAGTGCCAGCATCAAGATTTTGTTTGAAAGATTGACAAAATTAATTTAGGGAAGTATCTTCTAAACCCTAAATTACATTCCCTCTTATCTTTCTTGAATTGATACAATAACGACTATTACCTTATTTCAAATATCTGATTTAAGGGAAGAAAATCAAGGAAATCAGAATCACATGGAAGATTGAGAAGATAACTCAAGAAAAGCAACAATCTCCTAGGGAAAGAGAACGTTGCTGCCTCAAGCTCCCAGATATATATACTGCCGAAGTCTTCTCATGAAATGTGTGGATTTCCAAGCAAGTAAATCTGAGTAGGAGCTATGGCTAAGAAAGTTTTGAATGTAGGAATATCGAGTAATAATATTGTGAGTTGTAGCCACTTTGTGGGTGGTGAGTTTTTGTAACCAGTGAGTGTGCTGGTGAGGACCTCTAAGGTCGAGTGTTTGAAGTGAGAAAGGAGTCTCGCTTTAAAATTTGTTCCACTGTCTGTAATCGCCTCTTCTGTGAGGCCTCGAGTGTAAGTCTCGCTTTAAAGCTGAGTTGTAACCTCCTTTGTTTTAAGAACTTTAGTTTAATTGATAAAGAAGTATTTTTCATCTTATAAAAGTGTTATTAACCAAGTTGTGTTGATCAAAGTGCAGAATTTCTATACAAACCTATTCACCCCCCTCTAGGGTTATTTCAATTGGAATTAGAGCAGGTCCACAGATCTCAAGAGTCTAACAACTCGTGGTAAAGATCATGGCCGTCCGGCCTCAACACAACTGAAGCCCCTCAAGGACGCTCATGGACAAGAGCGCCACTCCTCACTGGTGAAAATTACAGAATGTGGAAGAGGCAGATGGAAATATTCCTCAAAGACCAAGATGAGGACCTTTGGGTCATAGTCAATGAAGGAAATTTCCCTACTCCCACAAAGAAGAATACTGTAAACCAGGACATCCCAAAAGAAAGATCTGAAATGACAACTGAAGAGCTAACAACTTTGGGAAAAAATATTCGTGCTTTAAATTTGCTATATTGCAGTTTGAATCCAAGTGACTTCGAACGTGTTTCTAACTGTGAAAATGCCAAAAGGTTTGGGAATATTTGGTCACCTCATACGAAGGCACAAGCCAAGTTAAAGATATCAAATTGGACATTCTCATCTAGAAGTATGAGGCTTTTAAAATGGAAGAAAATGAATCCATTGAAGAGATGTACAAGAAATTTAGCAGTATTGCTAACCACCTCAAGTCACTTGGAAAGAATTACTCCAATTAGGAACAAGTCAGAAAAATCCTCAGATGTCTGCCAAAAAGAAAGTGGGGTCCAAAAGTTACAGCCATTGAAGAAGCACAAGACCTTAAGGCCCTCAAACTGGAAGAACTCATTGGGAAACTGTTGGCCCATGAGATCCAACTAAGTGACCTCACAGAACCTAAAGGAATTTCCCTCCAAACAACTCGGGAATTTGATGATGAATCAGATGAGGATGAGGAAGAAACAATGGCTATGCTAGCAAGAGGGTTCAGAAGATTGTACAAGAAAAATCTGACCTTTCGAGGTTACATCAAAGATGGGCAGCATAGAAAAACAAAAGGCAAGGCATCTATGAGAGAAGAATCTGACCCCTTTACTTGCTATGGTTGTGGCAGCACAGAGCACTTGGTCAAAGACTGTCCTCACGCAAGAAAGAACAAGGATAGAAGAAATATGAGGCCCAAACAACAACAATGTAGGGCAATGCTTACAACTTGGAGTAACAGTGACTTAAGTGATAACAGTAATGTTGAAGAAGTTGCAAATGTCTGTTTGATGACTCAACTGAATGAGGAACAAGAAACGTCCTCACCCCAAGATGAGGTAAACATTGATGACCTCCTCAATCTTTCACCATTACATCTTGCTCATAAATGCATGCATCTGTTCAAATATTCCAAGTCCTTGATAGAAAGAATCAAATACCTCACCAAGCATGTTCAAAGTCTCAGTGAGGCCATGGAAAGCCTAAACTCTCAAAATGACCTCCTGTTCACATAAAGCAATAGACTATCTTTTGAGGTCAAAGACTGTTATAAAACCATCACTCAATTATCCAATGAAGCAGTCACTGCTTCTCGTCCCTACAATAATAAACTGGCCTTCACAACCCCTACTTTTCAACCTCGGACCAAAAACCCCGCAAATCATCCTCCCAGAGGACCTCTTCTTCCCACTCCTAACCTGTCTCCTCACAGAAAACAACATCACAAAAATTGTCCAGCTGCTCATACTCAAAAGACCTCTCGCAGCATCTCTCCCAAACCCTCTAAGTACTCAAGGTTCTTTCAAGTTGGCAAAATCTGGATCCCTAGACCTAATGTCACAACTTTTCTGTCAAAATCCAAGGAAGGTATAATGTCCTCTGATGTAGGTATACCTCAAAACTCACAGCGACCTATGGTATTTGGACAGTGGTTGCTCTCGCCACATGACCGGAGATCCGACCAAGTTTTGCGAATTGAAAACCAGCAAAACAGGGAAAGTTACATTTGGAGACAAAAGCCAAGGCAAGATCCTCGGCATTGGGAAGGTCGGTAAGGACCTCAACAATTCTCTGAATGATGTAAATCTAGTAGAGGGTCTAGAGTATAATTTGCTTAGTATATCTCTGTTTTGTGATAAAGGTAATAGAGTCAGTTTTGATAAAAATGCATGTTTAGTGTCTTCCGAGTCTCATCAAATCATATTGCATGGTCATCGCATGAATAATGTCTATGTTATAGACTTAAGTGAGTCTTCTGAGGACCTATCCTGTCTTAAGGCTGGAACTGAGGAAACATGGCTTTGGCACCGCCTCCTAGGTCATGTTAGCATGAAAACATTACCAAAGTTGCATAAGTCAAACCTAGTCCGAGGTCTCCCGCATCCTAACTATGAGAAAGATTGGGTTTGTGATGCATGTGCAAAAGGTAAACAGACAAGATCATCCTTCAAACCTCTCAAGTCTGTGACCACCTCAAAATGCCTTGACCTCCTTCACATGGTCCTGTGTGGTCCCATCCCTTACAAAATTCTTGGAGGTAGTTCATATATTCTTGTTATAATAGATGATTTTTCAAGATTTACCTGGGTGTTCTTTTTGAGAAGCAAAACAGAAGCTTTTAAGCACTTCTCAAAACACTACAAGCAACTTAAGGTCCTTTTAGGAAATTCTGTCAAAGCTATAAGGACAGATCATGGAAGGGAGTTCGACAACAAAGACATGTTTGGAGCATTTTGTGCAGAAATGGGGATAACTCACAATTTCTCCGCACCAAGAACCCCTCAACAAAATGGAGTTGTTGAAAGAAAGAATCGCACATTAGAGGACATGGCAAGAAGAATTATATGTGCCAACAATCTTCCAAAATTCCTTTGGGCAGAGATCATCAATGCATCAAACTACATTCTGAATCGGTGCACTATCCGATCCATTCTGAAAGAGACCCCTTATGAATTATTCAAAGGAAAGGCACCAAACATCAATCATCTTAAGGTCCTCTGGTGCAAATAGTTTGTTCACATCAATGGAAAGACGCCAACTAGCACGTTTGATGCTCGAAGCGAAGAAGGAATTTTTGTCGGATATTCTTCTACAAGCAAAGCTTACAGAATCTACTTCAAAAACTCAAGAGCTGTAGAAGAAATCATCCATGTCGTTTTTTATGAGGCTGCCTCTTTCAGGCAGACAAATGTGCACCCCCCTGTGAGTGACACTGAAGATGAGCCTCCTCCCAAGCTCTCTCATGCTCCTCCATCTCAAATCATTCCACACGCTTCACCACCTCCTGAGGATGTACCCTCACCTCTGGCCTCACCATCACCTCAGGCCTTATCATCTCAGACCTCCTCTCAGGAGTCCTCACCTCAGGCACCTCCAGCACCGGAGATCTCTTACAAGTTTAAAGCAACTCACCCGGCTAATAATCTCCTCACAGATATTAACTCAAGTATCCGTACTAGGTCCTCATTAAGAAATTTTTGTGCTTTTAATGCCTTTGTCTCGCAGATTGAGCCAAAGCATCATAATGAGGCATTACTGGATCCAAGTTGGATCAATGCTATGCAAGAAGAATTAAACCAGTTCGAACGAAGCAAGGTCTAGTCTTTGGTTCCTAGACCTCATCATCATCCAGTCATTGGCGTCAAATGGGTATTCCGTAACAAACTGGATGAAAATGGTGTCATTACCAGAAATAAAGCCAGATTGGTAGCTAAAGGCTACAACCAAGAAGAAGGCATCGACTATGATGAAACCTTTTCCCTGGTTGCTCGGTTGGAGGCCATCAGGATCCTCCTCGCTTTTGCATAATCCAAAATTATCAAGCTACATCAAATGGATGTCAAAAGTGTTTTTCTCAATGGAGACCTAACTGAAGAAGTCTATGTTGAACAACCACCAGGCTTTGAGGACATCACACATTTGAATAATGTCTTCTGTCTGCATAAGGCCCTCTATGGGCTAAAGCAAGCTCCAAGAGCTTGGTATGAGCACCTCAGCAGGTTCCTCCTTCAAAATGATTTCACAAGAGGAAAAATCGACAAGACTCTCTTTATCAAAGAAAAGAATAGTGACTTCATCATTGCACAAATGTATGTTGACGACAACATCTTTGGTGCTTCATATTCCTCTCTGGTTGAAGAATTCTCTCACCTCATGAGTGTTGAATTCGAGATGAGTCTTGTGGGAGAATTGACATTCTTTCTTGGTCTACAAATCAAGCAACCACAAGACGGCATCTTCCTGAATCAAAGCAAGTACATTTCGGAGCTCCTCAAAAAAATACCAGCTTGACCACCTCAAGCACTCATCAACTCTGATGTCCTCCACTCTCAAACTTGATTCAGACCTCACAGGTAAACCTGTCTCCGAAAAACTATATAGAGGTATGATTGACTCTCTCCTCTATCTTACAGCAAGCCGTCCTGATATTATGTTTAGTGTTTGCTTATGTGCGTGCTTTCAAAGTTCCCCAAAAGAATCTCACCTCTCTGCTGTCAAGAGAATTTTGCGTTATCTTTTAGGAACCAAAATTTTAGGCCTTTGGTACCTTCGACAGTCTGACCTCCACCTCTGTGGTTACACCGATGCCGATTTTGCCGGATACAAAGTTGATAGAAAAAGCACCACAGGAGGATGTCAATTGCTTGGAGCCTCACTTGTCTCCTGGCAATCCAAGAAACTGACCTTAGTGGCCCTCTCTATGGCTGAGGCTAAATATGTGGCAGCCTGATCATGTTGTGCTCAAATACTATGGATCATACATCAACTGGTGAACCCTGGTCTACACTTTACAAATATCCCCATCAAATGTGACAACATGAGTGCCATCCAGATCACAAAGAATCCGGTGCAGCATTCACAGACAAAGCACATTGAAATACGTCATCATTTCATCCGTGATCATGTAGAAAAAGGCCACATCGGCTTAGAAATTGTTCCCACTCAACATCAACTAGCTGATATCTTCACAAAACCACTGCCAGAGGATCAGTTCTCCTACATTCGACGTGAGCTCGGTATGCTTCACCTCAATCCTTAATCCTCGAGGCATCTATTGGGGGGGAACCATTCCTCTGGAAGACCTCACTTAACCCCCATGCACCATCTGAGGGGGAGCTTCAGTCTAAGGTCCTCACATCTCTCAGGTATGATCCTCATTTCCCTCTGAACGACTGATGTCCTCATCAGTTCGCTCAACCTCTCAACTCTTGCACATAAAACTTGGCCTCATCAAAGGTCTGACCACATCTTTCATATGTGCCTCAGCCGTTGTTTTTTTTTTCTTACCTTGTTTAATACAAATCCTTTCCTTTTCTTTTTCCTCCTTTTCTTTCCCTCTCCCATGTCTTTCCAAAACTGATTTCAAAATCTTCTTTTCAAATTTTATTTACCTTCCCAAGGTTCCTCCCTCTTCCTTCCTTAATTACTTCCTCTCCATAATTAACCGTCCCATCCTATCATCAATTTCCCACCTACTCCCGTCAGTCTATCTCTCTCTTCCCTCTCCCCACTTCATCAACCGTCCCTATTTAACCCCTTTTTCACCTTTACTTTTTACCATTCACATATCACTTTACTCCTCTCCTCTCCCTTCTTCCAGAACTCTCTTCCTCCCTCTACCACCAACTCTCACCATGACTAAATATTCCACAAAACCTGCTGTTCTCTCCAGCGTCGCTAAGCGACTGCGTTCCAACAAACCTCCGGCCACTCCCGATACCACCTCCGCCAATTCCTCCGATGACGAGTTCGCTATCAGCCCTCGTCCCGCTCCACCAACCGTCGGTTCTCAAGAGGTCTTCCGACAGCGATTGGAGTCCATGAAACAACGGACCCTTCTCCACTGTGAACGAGTGGATATAGACAGTCTTAAAGGTACAAATTTCACTTTCCTCTCAACTCTGTCCTCTCTTGGTTGTGACCTCTTCTTCAATGCCGATGATTTCTGCTACCCCAACCTTGTTTTTGAATTCTATGCTCGTCTTGAGGACACCTCTCCAAACTCCTCCAAACCTACCTACAAAACCACTGTCTCTGGCCGGGAAATTCATCTCTCTGCTCTTAATCTCGAACGCATTTCGGGTATGACCCCTGACCCCTCCAAGCCTTCCCTTACTGACATCGCCGATGCCCACCTTGAACTTCTTACATCTTTTGGTAAACCTTCCAAAATGAAATACCCTCAATACACCAATCTTCTCTCTGAGGCCCGCTGTCTTTACTTTCTCATTGTTCGTACTATACTCCCAAGAGGGACCTCTAAGGAAACTATCAATGAGCCCTGCGCCTCTTTTCTGCTGAACATTCTCAACGACTGTCACCCGGACATGGGTGAGGTCATCCTGAATCACATTGTCAAAGCAAGCTCTAGCACTACCGGTCCTCTTCCATACTCCAACCTCCTCAACCACATCTTTAGGAAGTTTCATGTTCCTCTCCCTGATGATGACAAAACCCCGGTCTCTATCTCAGCCATCAATATTACTACCTTGGAGTCTCTCGGCTACCGTCCTCACTCTTCTGGTCATTGGGTGCACTCTGATGACCTCAAGCCTCTTCGAGCATCCTCCTCAACCCCGTCTGTCCCTGAAGCCTCCGCTCCTCTCCAAGAACATATTGACCTCCTCCATGCTGACATCAAATCTCTACAAACCGAAGTACGCACCCTCCAGGAGTTTCACCAAGCCCTTCAATTGACTCTTTTGGAGAGCACCAGCGTCTGCTCCACCTTGAAGGATCTGGTTCGCCAAGTTGAAACCCTTCTCAGTCCGCGCACTCCCCCATCTGTTCTAGCTGTGGAGGCTAATGTTGATGATCCCACCGTCGATCCCCCTCCCCAACAGTGATCCCCCCTTCCCTTCTTGAACATTACTTTAAACTATCTGTTTTTTGAAACTCTTTTGGCCAAACATTCTGCTACTTTTGTCAACTCCTGTTTCCTTCTTGTCTGAAAGACAAAAAGGGGGAGAAATTCTTAGCCTGTAATCGAACTAATATGGTGAACTGTTGCTACTATCATCTTGTTGCTACATGAATACTCTATTGCTATTATATGAATGTACTATTGCACTTGTTCTCCCCATTGCCTATACTTGTAGTACATTGAGAATGCATGTATAGAAGTGCTTTGGAATTTTGTCTTTCAAACAAAAAGGGGGAGATTGAAGAGTCTCAATCCAATCCGAGGACCTCATCGCAGCCAGCAATGAGGACCTCCAGTGCCAGCATCAAGATTTTGTTTGAAAGATTGACAAAATTAATTTAGGGAAGTATCTTCTAAACCCTAAATTACATTCCCTCTTATCTTTCCTGAATTGATACAATAACGACTATTACCTTATTTCAGATATCTGATTTAAGGGAAGAAAATCAAGGAAATCATAATCACATGGAAGATTGAGAAGATAACTCAAGAAAATCTTCAATCTCCTAGGGAAAGAGAACGTTGCTGCCTCAAGCTCCCAGATATATATACTGCCGAAGTCTTCACATGAAATGTTTGGATTTCCAAGCAAGTAAATCTGAGTAGGAGCTATGGCTAAGAAACTTTTGAGTGTAGGAATATTGAGTGATAATATTGTGAGTTGTAGCCACTTTGTGGGTGGTGAGTTTTTGTAACCAGTGAGTGTGCTGGTGAGGACCTCTAAGGTCGAGTGTTTGAAGTGAGAAAGGAGTCTCGCTTTAAAGTTTGTTCCACTGTCTGTAATCGCCTCTTTTGTGAGGCCTCAAGTGCAGAAGACAACTGCAAGGTCTTCTGTTCCAGTAAGCCGATTGAGGACCTCACGGTTTTCAACTGAGCTGAGTTGTAACCTCCTTTGTTTTAAGCACTTTTGTTTAATTAATAAAGAAGTATTTTTCATCTTATAAAAGTGCTATTAACCAAGTTGTGTTGATCAAAGTGCAGATTTTTTATACAACCCTATTCACCCCCCCAGGGTTATTTCAACTCCCTTTATTTATTATAAATGGAGTAATGAATTTTGTAATATTATTGATAATTGCTTTAAATACGTACGAAATCAAATGAAATAAAATGTATAGTATGATTTGCGAACGCATTACGTACTCCCACTATTCTATATTAATTGTTACTTTATAAATGTTACATAGTCTTCAATGTTTTTCTTTGAGTCTGAGTTACTTACAGTATATTTTATCAAAAATTTCACTATTATAATCTTCCGTAAGTATTTTTCATTACCAATGTAATGATAATATTTTCGTATAATAAAAACATTATATATTAAAAAATTAATAATCAAAGTTTTTAAAGCTTGACTAACACATAAATTAATGTGACAGTTAATATAAAATAAAGGGCCAATTAAATTGCCGAAGCACGAGCCTATGACAAGATTTCTTCCATTAATTAAGATAATGTTAACTAAAAAAAACTTTTTTTTGGGGGGGAGAAAAATCATTTGAAAAAATTTCATGTATGAAGAGTCTCAAGTTATGTCCGAGGACCTCATCGCAACAAGCACCGAGGACCTCCAGCGCCAGCATTGGAGATTTTGTTTGAAAGATTGACAAAATTAATTTAGGGAAGTATCTTCTAAAACCCTAAATTATATTCTCTTATATTCCTTCTGAATTGATTCAATAACCGTTGTTTCCATTATTTCCAGATATCAAAATTATGGGAAATGAATCAAGGATATCAAGATTATATAGAAGATTATGAAGATAATTCAAGAAAGGAAACTATCTCCTCCAAGGGAAAGAATTCGTTGCTTCCTCAAACTCTCAAATATATATACTACTGAATATTGCTCTTGTGAAGTGTGGATTTCCAAGCAAGCAAATCTTAGTAGGAACTTTGTGTGAGAAAGTTCTGTAGGAATATTGTGTTGATATTCTGAGTGTAGCCGCAATTGTAAGTGGTGAGTTTGTGTGTAACCAGTGAGGACAATGGTGAGGACCTCTAGGGTCGAGTAATTGAAGTAAGGAAGAAGCCTCACGTTGAAATATTTTTCTCTATCTGTAGCTGCCTCTTCAGTGAGGGCCTCAAGTACAGAAGACGACTGCAAGGTCTTCTGTCCCAGTAAGCTATTTGAGGACCTCACGGTCTTCACCTAAGCTGAGTTGTAACCTCCTCTATTCTAAGCACTTTTGTTTGAATAATAAAGAAGTATCTTTCATTTTATTAAAGTGCTATTATCCTTGTTGTGTAGTTAAAAACTGTAGAAATTTCTATGTAACCCTATTCACCCCCCTCTAGGGTTATTTCAATTGGTATCAAAGCAGGTCCACAGATCTAAAGAGTCTAACAACTCGTGGTAAAGATCATGGCCGACCTCAACACAACTCCTCAAGGACGCTCGTGGACAAGAGCTCAACTCCTCACTGGTGAAAATTATAGAATGTGGAAGAGGCAGATGGAAATATTCATTAGAGATCAGGATGAGGACCTCTGGGTCATAGTCACTAAAGGAAATTTCCCCACTCCCACAAAGAAGAACACTGCAAATCAGGATGTCGCAAAAGAAAGATCTGAAATGACAGCTGAAGAGCTCAAAACTTTGGGCAAAAATATTCGTGCTCTTAATTTGCTATATTGCAGTTTGAATTCAAATGACTTCGAACGTGTTTCTAACTGTGAAAATGCCAAACAGGTTTGGGACTATTTGGTCACCTCATACGAAGGCACAGGCCAAGTTAAGGACATCAAGTTGGACATTCTCGTCCAGAAGTATGAGGCATTCAAAATGGAAGAAAATGAGACTATTGAAGAGATGTTCAAAAGATTCAGCAGCATCACCAACCACCTCATATCTCTGGGAAAAACCTACCCAAATGAGGAATAAGTTAGAAAGGTCCTCTGATGCCTGCCTAGAAGAAAATGGGGTCCAAAAGTCACAGCCATTGAAGAAGCTCAAGATCTCAAGGCCCTCAAACTAGAGGAACTCATTGGAAAACTATTGGCCTATGAGATCCAATTGAATGACCTCTCAGAATCCAAGGAAATTGCCCTCAAGGCAATATGTAAATTTGATAGTGAGTCAGATGATGAGGAGGAGGAAGATATAATGGCAATGATGGCTAGAGGGTTCAGAAGATGATACAAGAAAAATCCAACATTTTGAGGATACATCAAGGATGGATAAAACAAAAAAGCAACCTCAAAAGGTAAGTCTTCATTAAGAAAATATGGTGACTCATTTACTTGTTTTGTTTGCGGCAGCCCAAAACACCTTATGAAGGACTGCCCTCACGCCAGAAGAAACAAAGGCAAGAGAAACAATCGACCTCAACAGCATAACCATAAGGCAATGATGGCAACATGGAGTGATAGAGATTCCAGTGAAGGCCACAGTGAGGTAGAAGAAATAACAAATGTATGTTTGATGGCAAACACAAGTGAGGATCAAGATCCAACCTCATCTCATGACGAGGTAAACATTGATGACCTTCTTAATCTTTCACCATCACATCTTGCTCATAAGTGTATGCATCTTTTTAAATACTCTAAGTCCTTGATAGAAAGAATAAGCACCTTACCAACCACGTTCCAAGTCTTAGTGAGGCCATAGAAAGCCTGAACACTCAAAATGACCTCATGTTCACAGAAAGCAATAGATTGTCTCTTGAGGTCAAACAACGCTATAAAACCATCACTTAATTATCCAATGAGGCAGTCACTAATTCCCATCTTTACCAAAGCAAACCAGTTTCCACAACCCCCTCTTCTCAACCTCGGACCAAAGTTCCTACAAATCATCCTCCCAAAGGACCTCTCTTTCCCACACCCAATACACCACCTCTCAAAAACTATCGGTCCAAAAGTCCTCCCTTCCATACCAACAAAGGACCTCTCTTTCCTATCCCAAACATTCCGCCTCTCAGAGAAAATCATCATAGAGGACCTCCAACAGAAAATAAAATAAGGACCTCATCAAATCCCCTGTCTAAAGGAATTAGACCTTCGTGCATTACTAAAATTTAAGACCTCATTGCAACGATCTCATCCTTGGTCAGAGACCAAGAAAGGTATAGTATCTTCTATTACAGGTATGCCTCAGACACATTACCAGAGATCCAAGCAAGTTCTTCAAACTAAAAATCAACAAGAATGCAAGAGTGACCTTTGGAGACAAAATCCAAGACAAGATCCTAGACATTGGGAAGACTGTGAAACAATACCACCCGCACTATTCGAGGGGGAGTCGTCTACTATGAGGACATCAACCTATGCACAAGCTGTCAAATTGAGGGGGAGTCCTATCATCCATCCTCCCTACATGTGGTCTCTCTCCTCCTCCCAAGTTCGTCAACTCACTGCATGCCTGGAGCTCTGATGTCCTCATCATCATGGCCTCTCGAGTACCTCAAAATTTAATCAGGGCCTGGTCAAGATGTCCTCATCATTTCTTTTCCTCCTATCCCTCCTTCTCCCTCTCTCTTCCTCTGCTTATTTTCGCTACACAATTTAGTACTTGTACTCTCCTGTTTCCTTTCTGTCCAAAAGACACAAAGGGGGAGAATTAAGTTTGTTGCATTGCTTTGCTATATACTGTGTGCTTATGCTAAAGGACCACAAAGAAAATTTTGTCTTTCAAACAAAAAGGGGGAGATTGAAGAGTCTCAAGTTAAGTCTGAGGACCTCATCGCAGCAAGCTCCGAGGACCTCCAGCGCCAGCATTAGAGATTTTGTTTGAAAGATTGACAAAATTAATTTAGGAAAGTATCTTCTAAAACCCTAAATTATATTCTCTCATATTCCTTCTGAATTGATTCAATAACTGTTGTTTCCATTATTTCCAAATATCAAAATTATGGGAAGTGAATCAAGGATATCAAGATTATATAGAAGATTATGAAGATAATTCAAGAAAGGAAACTATCTCCTCCAATGGAAATAATTCGTTGCTGCCTCAAACTCTCCAATATATATACTACCGAATACTTCTCTTGTGAAGTGTGGATTTCCAAGCAACCAAATCTGAGTAGGAACTTTGTGTGAAAAAGTTCTGAGTGTAGGAATATTGTGTTGATATTCTGAGTGTAGCCACAATTGTAAGTGGTGAGTTTGTGTGTAACCAGTGAGGACACTGGTGAGGACCGCTAGGGTCGAGTAATTGAAGTGAGGAAGAAGCCTCACGTTGAAATATTTTTCTCTGTCTGTAACTGCCTCTTCTGTGAGGCCTCAAATACAAAAGACGACTGCAAGGTCTTCTGTCCCAGTAAGCTATTTGAGGACCTCACGGTCTTCACCTAAGTTGAGTTGTAACTTCCTCTATTCTAAGCACTTTTGTTTGAATAATAAAGAAGTATCTTTCATTTTATAAAAGTGTTATTAATCTTATTGTGTTGTTAAAAAGTGCAGAATTTTCTGTGTTTATTCCACCTCTCTCCAGCGACTAGGGCTCCCAAAATCCCTAGTTACGCCGTGAGAGTATTTGCCTCCGATACGTGAGCCGGTGGTTGCATGGTGGTAGTCTCTCGGTAGACTTGGAAGAAGAAGAAAACTGAAAGCGTGGTAAGATTGGTGTGCATCTTGAATTGTCAGTAGTAAGGAGGCGAAATACAGTAGGGTTCCAAGAATTATGGCAGACTTACTGGAAAGAGAATGGGAAAAACTGAAACTTACGGAAGACGAAGAAGAGATTCTGGAGTTAGATGACGAGGCGCCGCCGGAGAAACTGGATGAAATAGCATTGAGTCTCGTGGAAACTCTGATGACAAAATCATCCTTCAATTCTAGGGTGATGAAGGCAGTCCTAAAGAATGTATGGAGGCCATCAAAAGGGGTTGTCATTAGAGAACTTGACAATAATCTTTTTCTCTTCCAGTTTTTTGAGGAGAAAGACAAGGCCTATGTCTTCAACGAAGGACCTTGGTCCTTCGACAATAAACTCTTGTTATTGAAAGAATGGACAGGGAAGGAGAAACTCCAAGAAATCGTCTTCAACACAGCGCGATTTTGGGTTAAAGCCTACGGGGTACCAGCCATCAAGCAAACCGGGGCCTTTGCCAAAACCTTAGGGGACAAGGTAGGGAAGTTTGTAGGATATGAAGAGGATTTGATGTATGGAGCCGAAAAAGCAATCTGCTTTAAAGCAAACCTTGACGTCACAAAAC
The DNA here is from genome assembly GCA_029582165.1 of Portulaca oleracea. Taxonomy (NCBI): domain Eukaryota; kingdom Viridiplantae; phylum Streptophyta; class Magnoliopsida; order Caryophyllales; family Portulacaceae; genus Portulaca; species Portulaca oleracea. Next base: position 20,499,364 of record CM055887.1, read on the forward strand.
CTCTGAGGAGGGGTTTAATGGTGAAGCTTGATGGCAAGACAATCCTAATTCAATTCAAATACCTCAAACTCCCGAATTTTTGCTACGGTTGTGGCAAACTGGGACATGTGATTAAAGATTGCGCAGAGAAGAACACCGACAAGAGTCCGAGGAATATGAGTACGGAGCCTGGCTTAGGGCGTCTCCTCTCAAAACAAAAAGGCGTAATACGGAGATTGAGATACAAGAAGAGAAACGACTTTTTCAATCCCTACAAAAGCAAAATCAACAGCCAAGAGCACGACAAAGACTTTTTGACAGTGACAAGGGGCCAGTGGATCGTACCTCATCATCTTCCTGGAGGACTCATATGGGGGACGGTGGGGTAATGGAGGAGGATAGACTGCATGTAAAAAAACCGAGAATTGACGGGATGCAAGTTGATGATACAGCAGCAGGGCGAGCTACTCTCAAAAGGAAGAAAATGACACCCTTTGACATCTCTGAAGCAGACATACAAAGCAGTGGTTCTGTACTTTCTTCGTTTCATATGGATGGCGGAAAGGCGGGAGTTACCGAGCAACCCCGCCAAGCCCAATGAATACTATTTGTCTTAACTGCCGGGGACTTGGCGACCCCCGAGCAGTAGCTGATCTGGTGCAGTTCATCCAGAGACAAAAGCCATCCATCATCTTTCTAAGTGAAACAAAGCGAAGTTCTTTTGAGTTGGAGCCTCTGAAGAGAAAGATGAATAACTTCTTCAACATTTGTGTCGACAGTAGAGGCCGCTCTGGTGGTCTAGCACTTTTATGGAGTAAGGATCTCACCGTTTCGCTGCTTTCGTATTCGCAAAACCATATTGATGTGTCAATAGATGACGGTATATGCCCGACTCCCTGGAGATTCAGTGGTATTTATGGTTGGCCAGCTGCTCAAGACAAGCTAAAGACTTGTAAGCTCATTGAGGATTTCCACGGGCATTCAAGTTTACCTTGGCTCATTGGGGGGAGACATCAACGAAAGTTTTTACAATTATGAAAAAATTGGAGGACCTCCGAAACAGCAGCATGTTCTTGACACGTTTCAAGAAGCTTTCTCCAATTGTGGGTTGTTCGATCTGGGTTTCAAAGGTTATGAGTTTACATGGTGGAACAAGAGAGGAAACACGGAGTCAGTTGAGGAACGTCTCGATCACTATATGGCTAATGCGGACTGGGTCAGTATCTTCCCCATGGCGACAGTCACACATCTGAATGAAACTTTGTCAGACCACTTGCTGATAAGGTTGAGCTTTAATCTAAATTTCCATGGTCACAGGTCTGCCAAAAGACGCTTCTTTTTTGAGAATATGTGGTTGTCTGATACAACCTGCGGTGATGTTGTAAAGGAAAGTTGGGGCACTCCTGGCGATTGTATAACGAGCTACGAATGTATTCGGAAGCTTGAGCACTGCAAACATGCCCTTCAAGATTGGGCCAGTTCATCATTTGGCAACGTCACCAGGGCCATTCAAGACATACACCGAAAACTTGACTCGGGTGTTAGCAGAACTGAGCGAAGGGCTCTCATGACCAAACTTAAGGAGCTGAGGAGAAAGGAGGAGATCATGTGGTGGCAAAGAGCCAAAAGAGATTATCTGACGTATGGAGATAGGAATTCTAAATGGTTTCACAGAAAGGCGTCGGCGCGGAGACGAGTAAATCACATTGCGCAAATCAGTGACACAGATGGTAATGTTTATACATCTACTGATGATATTGCAACGATATTCTGTGAATATTAGAATGTCCTGTTTTCTTCAGAAGGAGCTAATGCGATGGAGGAGGTTCTTCAGTGTGTGCCTACCAAAGTTACAGAGGCAATGAACTTGGAACTCACACAGCCTTACACCCAGGAAGAGATCCGAGCTGCTATTTTTCAAATGCACCCGGGGAAGTCTCCGGGACCTAATGGCTTCAGCCCAGGTTTCTATCAACATTTTTGGCACATTATCGGCCCGGATGTCTCCAACGCCGTTCTCAACTTACTGCAGGGTGGGCCATTCCCGGAAGGCATCAATCATACGCTCATTACACTAATCCCAAAGACTAAGCGGCCGAGTCTAGTAGTTGATTTCAGACCCATCAGCTTAGCCAATGTCCTTATCAAGATCGCCACTAAAGTGCTTGCAAACAGACTCAAGGAAATCTTGCCGGATATTATCTCGGACGCTCAGAGCGACTTTGTAAGAGGGCGGCTCATTAGTGATAATATCCTAGTAGCATACGAAGCCTTCCACTATATTCATTGCTTCACAGGGCAGAACGGACCCATGTCTATTAAACTTGACATGAAGAAAGCTTTCGATAGAGTAGAATGGCTTTTTCTGAGGGGTATCATGCAACGGCTGGGTTTTCACCAAAACTGGATCAATACGGTGATGCGTTTCGTGGAATCCCCGACATTCTCCTTCATCATTAATGGCAGCCCGTGTGGTAACCTCACGCCAACTCGCGGTCTTCGACAAGGTGAACCAATCTCTCCCTTTATATTCATAATTATAACCGAGGGTTTATCGGCGCTTTTCAATACAGCGGTGAGCACAGGTTCATTACAAGGAGTACAAATTTGCAGAAATGCACCCGTCATCTCTCATCTCCTATTCGCAGATGACACTATCTTGTTTTGCAAAGCTTCGGAGGAACAAGCCCGGGAGGTGAAACGTTTACTGATTCTCTATGAAAGGGCCTCGGGTCAGCAAGTGAACTACAACAAAACAGATGTGGTGTTCCACAAAACCGCTTCCACGGAGAAACGTCAGGCCATCACAAGACTCTTGGACATTAGGGAGGTTACATCACATAACAAGTATTTAGGCCTTCCTACCTATGTTGGCAAATCAAAATACAAGGACCTTGTCATGATCAAAGACATGGTGGCCAAGCGACTCAACAGTTGGGACGACCGCTTTCTCTCTTGGGCAGGACGAGAAGTTATCATTAAAGCGGTCGCGCAGGTTTTGCCAGTATATGCCATGAGTATATTTAAATTGTCGGCTTCCTTGTGTAGTGACATTCAGAGCATCATTTGGAGATATTGGTGGGGCGCAAATCAGGGGCAAAGGGAAATGCATTGGGTCGGAAAGGATAATCTTTGCAAGAGTAAAGTTATGGGAGGAATGGGCTTCATGGATCTTGAGCGTTTCAACTTAGTACTCCTTGGGAAGCAAGTATGGAGACTTTGGCGAAATCCGGAAACGCTTGCGGCAAGGATCCTTAAGGCTAAATACCACCCGGAGACAAATACACTCAAAGCCTCGCTTGGTACTCGGCCGTCATACACCTGGAGGAGCATCCTTGAGGCCAAAAACCTTGTTCAAGACAGGCTGAGATGGTATGTGGGAAAGGGGGATACTGTTCAAGTGTGGAATGACAAATGGCTAAATCGAGCCCCAACCTATAGAGTGATCACTCCTCCCCCAGATCAGAATGCTCCCACCTTGGTTAAAGATCTTATAGATTGGGAGAAAGGAAGTTGGGATATCACAAAGCTCCAACAGTGCTTCCTCCCGGGCGACGTCGAAGCTATCACCGCCATTCCTTTATGCCTAACTTGGCCAGAAGATAAGCAAGCCTGGAATGAAACGAGAGACGGAGAATACAGTGTGAGATCGGGATACCATGTTTTGACATCCAAAGAAGCCAGCTCAAACCCATCCCCTAGCAGCATGTCCATCTCAACGTTTTGGAAGAAGCTATGGGACCTCAACATCCCGCCTCGGATTAAATCGTTTAGTTGGAGATTGGCCAATGAAATACTCCCTTCGGCAGGAGCAATCGCCCGGCGGATCAAGACTTGCGATGGACAATGTCGTATTGTTGGCCATGATAGGGAGACTAACTGTCACAGCATCTTTCATTGCCCCCCGGCAACGGAACTATGGGAGCTAAGCGGGATAAAAGAGACACTGTGGTCTTCTCCTTACATCTCCGCTATTGACCATTTATACCAAGCATTTGCAGAGCTTGATGATGAAAACAAAGCCTTATTTGTGGTCATAGCGTGGCAATGCTGGAATTTAAGGAATAAAATGAACGTTTGCAATTCCCATGTCTCGGCAGTTCAAGCTCTTCGCAAGGCTAAGGAGGTACTGTCAGACTATGCATCTCTCCCTCCCCTGAAACAATCATCACCATCCAAGCATGTAACCAAATGGGAGCCTCCTCGACACTGCTGCTGGAAGCTAAATTTTGATGCAGCCCGTCTTGGAGGTTAGGGCAAGGGATGGGGGTTCGTAATCAGAAACTCTGCTGGGTCTATTGTTCTTGCGGGATCCAAGCAATCAGAAGGCTTTTCAGACGTCGAATTTGAGGAGGAACGGGCATGCTTATTCGGGTTGCAAAAGGCATGGGAAACAGGATACAAATCAATCCAAGTGGAAGGAGACTGCCTAGCTCTTATAAACAAGATTGAGAAAGGTTTCAGTGGATGTAATTATATAGGCCTTATAATCGGAGAAATCCGTAAACTAGCTACTAATTTTGATTTCATTTCTTGGCACCATGTTTGTAGAGAAGGGAATAGAGTAGCACACTCCCTTACCCACTTTCATCCCTATAGCTCATCATCCCGAGTTTGGGGGGCGGACGGTCCCGAAGTGCCTACTTCTTTGGCCCTTGCAGACATGAACAATTTTCTGATTGATAATGAATAATTCCGCTCGGTTGGCGGTCTTTTTTCTCAAAAAAAAAAGTGCAGAATTTTCTATATAACCCTATTCAACCCCCTCTAGGGTTATTTCAATGTAATTTCTCGATAATTTTTACTAGTCCTTCATTAATTCATATTGATTAGGTAATGTATTAAAATACAAATTTGGCCAAATATTTAAGATAAATCTAGAACTGATCAGTTTTTTTTCCTTAAAAAAAAATATGACTTATTTTTGAATACATACATATTCTAAATCTTTTTCCGCTAAAAAACTATCTTGGGTATATTTGTTAATTTCCATGACGTAACATGAGTGTGAACAATGGATATTAGTCGTCCCAACATTCGATAGGGATGCAGTGGTTAGATTATAAATTGGTAGATAAAATATATCCATCTTACTTTTAGTGCCACCTATATTTAGATATTGTGTTTTATATGCATATGTCATTTTCGAATTATCCATTATTCGAGCATAAGGAAGGTGCATGGAAACTGTAATATATACATCTCATACCTTTCAAGTTATGGGCAGTGGAAAAACGAAAGACGGAATTACGTAGTTGAAATTTCTTTCAACAGTTCAGAATTTCATGATTATTAGTTTATCAAAAATAAATCATATATATTAAAAAGATTTATATCTCATTAAATAGAATTAACTGTTTTGATGAGTTACTTTCATTAATATATTTTAATTTTTGATTTTTTATGGTAGAATTAATGTTACTTAATATCCTTCTAATATTAAATTTCAGCTATAATAGTAAAAAAAAAAACAATTTTGGTAAAATATCCTTCTAATATTAAATTTTGTAAGAAATTATATCCCAACAAATATGATTATTTATTGTAAATCTTTAATCAATATATATTAATTTCGATTTTGTCAAAGGTATATTTTAAGGTAATTATACATTTCAACTACCATTAATGGAATACAATTCTTTGCCTAACATCTCTGTAGGTGATTAGCATTGGTTACAACTTAAGGAAAAACTTATAATGGTTGTCAATTAGAGCATCCGCAACAGTGGGTTTGAGTTTGGCTAATTGGATGATGTGGAATTTGTGGACCCTTACTAAGAGAGTCAAAATTTATCCCTTTATTTGATTAGTTTCCCAATGGTAAGTATGAGTTTGACTCATATAATTAAAAAAAGTAAGTGGGTCATACTTAATAATATAGTTAATTTGGTTATATTGATAAAAAATGATGTGGATGAGGAGAGAGAGAAAAAATGATTAAAATATTAATATCTTAAACTCGCTTTCAAACTCGTCTCACGAGACTGACGGCGAGATTCTCGCGAGACGAGCTTCACTTTCACCACTGAAATGCCCTACACGACTTCATTTCATTATCATCTCATGTCATGTCAGCAGTGAGTCAAAGTTAAACTCACCATTGCGGATGGCCTTATGACAGTTTCAACAGCTCTTCAATTACAAGATTATTAAAGTCCTCACCAAAACACACTCTGACAACTACACAACTCACCACAATCACAAATGGCTACACTCAGAAATTTTCTTACTCAAAATTTCCTACTCTTCGATTTCTTCTTCCTTGGAATTGAATTTTTTTTCCCAATAATGTGGTCTAGCCGTTTTATACTCATCTTCCTTGATTCCTTTCCTTTTTGCGATGCAACGACATTTGAGCTGAGATCTTCATGATTTGTGGATCCTTGCCTTATTTATCTCGATACTCAATCGGCATATTTTGGAAGGTTCCTTTTGTAGGCTTTTCATTCTATGTTTTGTGGATGAGAGGAGAAGAATTATACCATGACATTTATAAGATAAAAGATTGAAGGAATAAGGTCAAGATACTTCCCTGATTTATTTCACAATTTTGTTGTTTTCAATCCAAACTCCAGGCAGAGGTCTCCGTGGAAAATGCAGTGAGGGCATCACGAGGTTTTGCTATGGAAGACGTTTGATTTGCAAAGTGAAATCTACAAGATATATTTCATTACTTTAAGGGTTATTATGACTTATAAGCTATATAAAAATATTTCATTATTAATTTTTTTTCATAAATATAAAACTATGTATAAAATATGCATTATCTTGTATGATTGATAAAATAAGGTTATTATTTATATTCCTTGACCTAGCGAATGAATAAGTGTTATACTCTTATAATTGATAAATATATATAATTAATATAGAAAATAGTAATAAAAGTTACAAAGTAGGAATTGTGGGCAATTCAAGATGTTTATTAACTTTTTTCATGCAAGATGTGCATTATTGTCCAATAAAATTTTACTGTCACAAATTTCTTACAGTAATTCATAAAACAAAACCGGAGACCTTACGTAACATAAACAACAAATCACTTGAATTAGCATGCATGTGTATTGACCCATGAATATTCAGCGATTGGATGGTGAGCCTGGGAGCACAATGCACGCTCTTGTGCACCTTCGACTCCCTTTTTTTTTTTGGTATTACAATGCTCATAAATGAGTATATGAATTTTCATAAATCTAAACTAAAATGCTCATAAACCAGTATTGAAAGAATCATAGAGGGAGGGATGAATAGGGTTATGAAAATTTATGCACACTTAAGGCAAAGACGTTAGACTTTTCTTAACTAAAGTCAAGATTCAACATAGTGTGTAACAAAATGATTATTACTTTTATTGAATGAAATTCAATGCAAGTTACACAAGAGAAATTATAAAAGGAAAACTCGTTGTTCAATGTTTAAGGTCCTTGAGACAACTACAATAGAGAAGTTAGCCAACTATATTGGCTTAACGATGATTACAGAAGTGCTCACACCAACCACGTTGGTGTTATAACCTCACAAAACCTTATGCACTTAGGTCCTGCTACAACTAGTTCTCACCAAGTAACTTGGTTACATGTCACACCAACTGTTTATAAACTTGTCTCACAAGGACTACGCACTCAGAAATCACCTAATGATTTCCTACTCTCAAAAATCTCAATTACTTTGCTTGGAATCAAATGAATTGATGAGGACGGGTGCCGAGGATTTATGGTGAAACTAGTTGATCTTTGCTTGATCATTACAGACTTGCCATAGTCCGCACTTTCCTTTCTTTCAGGATTCTTGCCTTGTACTAGAGTTTCTGCTATCTTCTTTGCTTTCATTCTAAAGTTGGCTTCCCTTTCTTTCCCTTTCTCTTGATGTGCAATCCTTTCCATCAAATTTCTACAACAGATATGCCACAGATTAGTGACCCTAGATATATGTAAAATAGCTGGAAGGAAGGCAGATATCTTTATTCTTCCCTTTTCCTTTTTGCTTCTTGTAATTTTTCCTTTCATATATAGCAAAACCAAACTCAGGGTCCTTGGAGTCCTCTTGTAAAATGTCCTTGGTTAGCATAGATGTAACGACATCTGTACTTGCACAAGGTTGGGGTTTTACAATCTGCCCCTTTTTGCATGAAAGACAATATTGCAGACAACAGTGTAGATAGATAGGGCCAACCAAAGGTTCATAGTTGATTACAACCAAAAAAGAGCATCATAAGGCTCTGAAATTACCTCTCCCTTTTTGGCTTTCATCCAAAAAAGAAACAGGAGGAATGCTTAGCAAAAGAAGAGAGAAAATCTTTTCAACTCAATAGACCATGTTCATAACCAGGGATGGGGGGCGATAGAGGCAGGGGAGGGGAGGGGGTCGGTGACAACATCAACAAGGGGAGGGGTCCGAGGTAAAGGAGTGTCCTTCTCGGGGACAAGTGAAGCAACGAGGCGGACCGCAGGCTGAAGGGAGTTGGCGATGTTCTACAAGACAGTACGTATTGGTGCTGACTAAGGTAGAGTTCGCGAAGTGAAAAGCTTGATTCTCCAGTTGGAGTGCACAGACTTCCGTTTAAAGAACAACAATCTGCTATTGAATCTCTCCCGTGACTTCCATGGCGACAGCGACGGAGGAAGATGCGTGAACGTCCTTGAGCTCATCGGCATGAAGCCAGGTTCCATTTTCCTGCAACTGATATCTAGCGCGGGGAGGATATTGAGCTTGATGGTAGGCAGGGTGAGAGTTACCTTATCATCAGTGGACATGGACACTCTAAAATCCCAATTTAGAACTCATAAAACTACAACTAATTTTTAGGGTTTTTGCAGATTAGTGATGAAAATCAACACAACAACAATAATAATAAAGAGATACGACTAATTAAAGTGTAAACTCACCAATTAGCCTAAAAACCTCAAGAAGGTTGCAAGGATTCACCACTAGCACCCACATTTGAAACTCCAAGAATTTCCACTCAAGAGTTTGGAAGAAAATACACCAACTCACATTAATAAAAGGAAATCGACTAATTAATCCACCAAGGATTAATCAATTACAAGGGTTTCAAATACCCTAAAACTCACAAAGTGTTCTTTGGCTAAACCTAAAACTCAATTGTTCATAACTGGATCTAAAATGAGGGGAGAACAAAATATATAAGAAAAGGGGGAGAAAAGTCATGACGTATGTTGAAAAAAGGTTGAGACGCTGCTAGCGTCTCAACTTGAAAGGTGGGACGGAGAAAATAGGGGAAGCATAGCACGCGCCTGCTAGGCGCAGCCAGTGCCTGTCAGCTTTTGCACGCTTCTGCCAACTTCCAACGCTCATAACTTCTTCGTTTGAACTTTGATTTAGACTTATAATATATTGATGGAAAGCTCTCGGTGTGTACTATAAGCTCACTAAATTTGATGGTCATCGAACTTTTATTGAACGAGTTATAATCAAAATTATGAAGATATGTATTCTTCTTGTACCCAATTTTTTGCCAACTTTCTTCCACTTTCCTTGTTCCTTCTCCGGTCTTTCTTAGTTCCATTTGAACCCCTTCGGTCCCGGTTTCTCTCGTGCTCCTCCTTGACTTGAACTCGACCCTTGTGAAAATTACCAAAATGCCCCTTGACTTGAACTCGACCCTCTTAACTTCTTCCTTTCCTCCATGTCGGGACTTTCCGGGTTTGTAAGATTGAAAATTAGCTAGATTCACCGCTTTTCTTCTTAACTTCTGGGACCAACAAAATTTGAGGCCCTTGGAAATTCTCAGGTTGACCCATAGTAGAAAAAGGTCTGATAATAGCGCGATCCTCCCGGATCATATATATATATATATATATATATATATATATATATATATATATATATAGGGAAGGGATCCAGTAGGAATGAACTTTAAGTAGGAAGGTAGGAAGAGAGAATCGTGGCCATCCAATTCAGATCCAACGGATCTGATTCAACCCCCACACATGTGCAAAAAAAAAAAAACAGAAACCACCCTTATTTTAACAAAACAGCTAGTGGTTTTTGCTGAAAAAAAAAAGAAAAAAAAGAACATTATCAGTTAGTTAGGCGTGAATAAAGGAAACAATAATATGCATTTAATTTGTGAATATTTTAGCCAAAAATAGAAGATATCACACTGGAAAGAGTTTTGAGCAGTGTCAACGATAGTCACACGCAGCTTCTTCCATTCCAACGACGCAAAACACAGATTTCAATTACGTTTCAAATCAATGACGGATGATAGGTATGATTTAGCATGTTTTTTATTTTTGTTTTCCACACTGAATATGCGATGTGATTTTCTGATACCAAGTAGGGTTGAGTAGCTTTGGAGAGGGGTTCTCAGTTGGAAATTGAGTATGCACTAGGTATGGTTAGAGTAGGAAAGGCGTTTGATACCAATGTGTGTGTAAGATGCCAACGTCAGTAACTACCACACGTATTGACCACAGTGGTTACATGCGTAGCCACAGTCACACCATGTGAATGTGTATGATGGGGGGCGGTGTGGGCGTTATATGTGTTCATCACAGTGAATATGGGGGTAGGGGGTGATTGATACACACTCGTAAGACGTGAACACGTATTGTTAATTGGTTGTACGTATGGCCACAATAACCAATATCCATGACCCCGCCTATATGAGTTTGTTGCGGTTCGAAAAGTATATTTTATTATAGTGTGTACATGATACATACTATCACACTCAATTATATCCATTACCACAATTAGTAAAGCTTGTATAATATTATTTCATGGCCACACTACATATATCTATGACCACAGTTCACTATATTAGAATATGTCTATGAGCAGTGTCAACGATAGTCACAACTAGCTTCTGCCATTCCAATGATGCACAACACATGTTCTCTTACGTTTCAAATCAATGGCGGACGACAGGTATGATTCAGCATGTTTTTTTATTTTTTTTTCCACATTGAATATACAATGTGATTCTCTGATACCAAGTAGGGTTGAGTAGCTTTGGGGAGGGGTTATGGGTGGGATATTGAGTATGCACTGGGTATGGTTAGAGTAGGAAAGGCGTTTGATACCAATGTGTGTGCAAGATGCCAACGTTAGTCACTACCGCACGTATTTACCACAGTGGTTGCATGCATAACCACAGTCACACCATGTGAGTGTGTATGATGGGTGGGGGGTGTGGGCGCTATATGTGTTCATAATAGTGAATGTAGGGGTGTTGGGGGGTGATTGATACACACTCGTAAGACGTGAATTCGTATTGTTAATTGGTTGATACATATGACCACAATAACCAATATCTGTGACCCCGTCTATGAGTTTGCTGCGGTTCGAGAAGTATATTCTATTATAGTGTGTACGTGATACATACTATCACACTAAATTATATCCATTACCATAATTAGTAAAGCTTGTATAATATTGTTTTCATGGCCATACTGCATATGTCTATGACCACAGTTCACATTTTCGTGACCACACTTAGTTATTACCACGAAGAGTACATGTGCTTGTGAACACCATGGATCGAACTGTCCAACAACCAATTTGAAGCATGTTCACACACGATGAATGGAAAAGTTGAAATGCAATTTTATCTTATGACTTAGTATGCAAATTTTTTATCCATAACAAAATATAATATTTTGCTCGATATGTCGGATTCTCACTATTATATGTTGACAACACAGCGATACATGTAGTAGTCGCCCCTCGTATATGACGCCACGACCAGTGCTTGATGTCGATGGATCTAATGTCATAATATATTGGCTAAATGGGATAGCTATTCCGAGTGAGACCATCATTAATCTAATACATGTGTTAAAGCCTAACGAAAAAACACTGGCATCGAGGTTGGTGTCCAACAGAAAGCAACTGCTCGGAGATGCAATTTATATGAAATAGAGACAGTAGAAAATTAGAAATTTCCCTCGAACGATACCAATAAAACATGTTTGTTTAGTTGTGGGCTATATATCTCTGTCAAGTCGTGTTGAATTGTTTTATTTTTTTTTTAATGTTTTTGAAGTGTGTAATAAGGGAAATTTTCTTTTTGAAGTGTACAAGAAGGGCCTGTTTCTTTTTACTTAGTGTTATTTTTGAAGTGTGTTTGAACGATGCAAATTATTTCTTTTTGTTTTGTATGTTTTTAAAGTGTGTAATAAGGGAAAGTATCTTATGACCTACCTTATCATATAGCAAACCACACCATGTACAACAATAATTGTACCAATGTTAGCTTCATGATACCATGGCCACAGAACCATGGTGATGACAAAGCTATCATATGTAATGACCATACTACATAGTATATGTGTTACATACTACACATGGCAACATTCATTGTGTAAATGTCCACACATCAGTGTAGCAATGGCCACTTCATTGTATATTATCATATAACAATGGCCACAACCAATCACATAATATCACCACACCACCTAAATCAAAGACATATCCATGTTAGCGTGGTATACAAACGAATCACACTCGCATTATATCAACGACTAGTCGCCCTTAAATCGGGTATATCATGTTATCATGGTACACCTAGGGTCATCCTCCTCAATGTCCATGTCCACATACGATAAATCAGTGGTAAAGAAGTCTTATCCCAAATTATATCCATTATCGACATCAATAAGTTGTATTTGTGCATAAGTTTTTGCATTCATATAATACCGAGTAAATGTTTAAATGGTACAATACGCCCATTGTATCATATTATACACATGGCAAAACCATCTTATGTATCTGACCACACTAATTCATATCATTGACCACACTTTTATATTTTACATTATACCAATGGATACTTTCCATATTATCATGTGATAAGAATTATGTAATGCGTTCATGCAAGTGACTGCATTAAACAAAAAAATATTACATTCATAATACCGAATAAATATTAAAATAGTATAATATGCACATGGTATCATATTATACACACCACCTTATGTAATTGACCACAGTAATTTACATCACTGACCACACTTTCATATATTACATTATACCGATGACTACTTTCATGCGATAAGAAATGTTCATTCAAGTGACTAAACCGATTAATATGAAACCCTTAGTTCCTGGTCATACTGAATGTCACTAAAGTTACATCAACAAGAAAAACGCATAATAGTTGTCTTAACATAGGAAAAAAGTGTTAATAACATCTTCAACATAGTCCATGAAGGTCATCCAATCAGCACTGCCTATGCCTTTCGATCGTGCATCTTTTGTGTTCATTGCTTGTCTCTTATCCCATCGTGCAATCCTTCCCCACACATCATCTCTCTCAATGAGTTTTGGTCGTACATTGCAATGTCATAACAGTAATGCATATGCAGGAATTTCACTCTGTCATCCTGTGGCAGTCACGTGCTCACAAAAAATAAACACGTTAGTCGGGGACAACATACGCACACATGTACAATCTTGTTATGGACGGTTACCCCGCTGCAATGCATCTAGGGGGATGGAGAATGCATCTAACTGGGGTATAAAAGGGACAATGGTGTCGGGAGTGCACCGATTTTTAAGCTTGCATCATTCCTCAGGAACTCAGTACGCTAACTTCTTCTATTCTCAAAGAATGACTCCATGTGGCTCGTGCAAAAAATACCACTGTCATTACCACAATCATTGCGTCACCATCTGATGCCTAGCCTCGTCGTATTATATCCATTCACCATGCCTTTTGACTCCAAATGACCGATGTGCTATAGGAACTTCAACACTAGCGATGTCTATCGCATAGAAGACACAAAAAAAAATCATATAAGAAGCGAGAATATAACAACATACGCATAATATCACTAGCAGTTTAGTAGACAAATATTAGAACCACACCCCCCTACATCTTAAATTAAAATAAAGGATGCATTATAACTAGAGATGGCAGTGGGTCCTGGACCCGGCTCGGACCCGGTCGGACCCGACCCATTAAGACGGGTCTGGGTCCGAAAATTTTGGTCCCATCGGGTCTCGGGGCGGGTCCGGGTCTAGAAGAAAATAACTGGTCTGGGTATGGGTCCAAGCACGGACCCGTGGACCCTACCTATGGACCCGTTACAATATAAACATTTATAATTTTTCTAAAAAAATAAAAACTCAATTAGTGTGTACTACACTAAAATACTAAATCTAAAAGACTAAAACCCTCAGTCTCACATAGTCACACTCACTGATTCACGCAGACCACCACAACCGCACTACTGGTTTAGTGCCCATCCCATTCTCCACTATAATATATATATATATATATATATATATATATATATATATATATATATATATATATATATATATATATCTTTATAGTCATGAACCTTTTTTTTTGGCATTTTAAGTTGTGCTGTATTTTGAGAGACTTTTGTAATATTTTGTTGATGTTTTAATGACTTTTGTGATGCTTTGGCGTTGGAAACTTAGAATTCGCTCATATCATAGTATATTGATGTTTTTATTGTTAAAAATAGGTGTTTTTAAATAGAATAGTTATTATTATACATGTATACAAATATAAAATTAACCCCAAAAGTTAATAAATTTAGTAAAAAAATGCATAATATGATTGGACCCGCTAAGGACCCATGGACCACTCTTAACATATCAAAGTTATTATTATACATGTATCACTCTTAACATATCAAAGTTACAATACCACCAAAATTTTTAAAAAAAATGTATCCATATTGTCATTTGCCCACAGTGTTGTGTATAATGACCACATTCGATGATTTTGAGGAACACAATAATCACACTACCTATTTTTATGATCACACTGACTGTCATAATAGTACGAACATATCCATTATCTCTTAAGAATGACCACACTACATACTTTAGAATGGCCACACTCCCTAAATAAACTACTAGTGGTATGCATAATATCATAAGCAGTTTAAGTACATACTCCCTCCTTCCCATATTATCTGTCACTTTAACTAACTTTCTTTTTTCCCATAATATCTGCCACTTTATATTTCCAATAGCACATTAATTATTAATTTATCAAATTAACCTTATTAATTACATCTTTTTCATTCTTTTTTCTTTTTTATTCACATTTTCCTTAAATTTACCATTTTATTCAACATTTCCACATTTCCAATGCACTAACTTAATGTAAATGGGAAGTTTTTTTGGTCTTTTAAATTATGTCCCAAGTGACACTTAAATTGGGAAGGAGGGAGTATATGTTACAACCACCCTCTATCCATTAAACTTAAAAAAGGATGCATTATAACAACCCATTAAAACAAAATATATGTGACCACACTACACATTAATAATGACCACACTTCCTAAAATACACATGACCACAATTTACAGTAAGAATGACCACATTGCTTGTCATTCCTATGAGCAATTTCACTGCTTGTCACTTGGACAGAACCCCACCGCGAAATGAAACTTTCGGCACACATGAATATGTATTCTTCCAACATCGCCATGAAAAATTACAAATTATACTCAAGACTAACCTGAGACAAATTTGCCCTAATTTTGAACTCAAAATCGGTCTCTACAACGAGTCATCGACGCTTGCTTCAACGGAGTAGTCATCATCGCGGACTCGATTTTTCTATGACAACGTCTCACACCCTTGTACTCGTCGGAGAAAGTATGTGCAACGAATCACCAATTTTTCAAGATCCTCTTTCAATGTAATCGACATTCCATAATGTGCAAACTTGCTTTTTTGGAGAGCTTTAATATGGCAGCGAAAAAAAAAAATGTTGCCAAATCCCCAAAATCACGGGAGATAATAACTACCCGTTCCAATTTTTATATTTTTTCCACACGTGTGGCAATTTTGAGGGGGGTAAGAGTGGTTTTGATCTCAGCCATTGGATCAGGATTGAACGCCCCAGATTGCTTCTTCCTACCTAAACTCTCTTCCTACCGGATCCATTCCCATATATATATATATATATATATATATATAAGGATTGGAATTTATATAATTTTATGAGGGTATTTTAGGCATTTTGTATCCATCCAAATAATCTTTTTTATAAAAAAAAATTAAAGCCCACAACGAAAGTCATGTTAACGTTCAGCTATGCTTAATTTTATCATTAATTATCAATCATAAATAATAATAAAAATAAAATTAATTGAGAATATATTACTCCCTACATTTACTTAACAATTGCCACAAATGTTCTAAAACAAACGGCTACCACTGACAGTAAACCTTGATTCAATTTCAACGTTTCACTTATGTTTAATTTATTATTAATTATCAATCATAAATAATAATAAAAATAAAATTGAGAATATGTTACTCCTTACATTTACTTGACCACTACCACAACAGTTGTAAAACAAACGGCTACCAAGGCAATAAAATCTTAATTCAAATTTTTATTGAATTTTTAATTAATTGCATAGTTATAAAACAAAAAAGAAAAAATCATCCAAAATATTCCTATAAAAACCTTGGTGAGAATATGTATCTACCATTCTTATTTTAGCACAAATAGTTATAGTTGTTACAGTAATTCTAAAATCTATAAATTTATAAATTACTATCCTACACAATCACAATGTACGTATTTATTCACTTCTACATCAATTTTTATCTAGAAAAAGATTATTGAAAAATTATGGTTAGAGTTTCAAGATTGATTATAGAATTCTTGCTATGCGAGTTGTGATGTACTTTCGAATAAACGTATGGTCTTCATCAATAGAAAGGTACCTTCATAAACTTTATTCGATTGAAAGTCACATATTATATATAATTATATGCTATATATTTTTTTTATTCAAATAGACCATACAAGTACATGAAAATGTATATATTAGTACGTTGATATTAATTCACTTCTTCACTATTGATCTGGAACTTACAATGTTTTTTTCTAGGGCTCATACATTCACGCATGCATCATAGCAAATTTTTCCTCCCGTTTCAATAGCTGTATAAAGGAAGGTAGTATCTATACCTTAAAAAGTTTATTGCAAGTCTAACAAACATATATTCTTTTCTGGATATAGAGGGGAGGGATCGAAATATTTAAGTTTTGGTCAAGGCATTTTTGAAAAGGTACAATTGGCTATTTTATTTTATTTTAAAAAATTTACTTTACACATATAAATTAGTATAATACTCCCTCATTTTCATATTATCTGTCATGTTAACTGTTTCTTTTTTTCCCATAATATCTGTCACTTTATAATTTCAATAACACATTAATTACTAATTTATCAATTAACCTTATTAATTACATATTTTTCTTCCATTTTTCTCTTTTATTTACCGCTTTCCTTTTTTATTCATCATTTTATTCAACATTTTCACATTTCCAATGAGGTAAATTAATTTAGATTGGAGTTTTTTAGGTTTTGTAAATCATGTCTAAAGGGACAAATAATATGAGAATGAGGGGGTAACAATTTACGGATGCTAATTACTATTATCTTAAATTTTGTCGAATTATATACATTGTCATCATACTACAACTATTAACTCATACATACAAATTTGAATGTCAATGGTCTATTTCTTCCTTTTCATAACGTTTGGTTTCAATTGTCTTTAGTTCAATTTTTGACTATTTTCATAACAATATGTTTGAAAGGATAATTAGTCTTTATGCCAATACAATACATGTGTTATTCTGTCTTATTTATTGCTTTTTTATTTAATTGTAAGTAGGTTTTCCCTACTTTTTTTTCAATGTTGGGTTTAAAAATCGATGCTAAATTTACGGATTTTTCATTATTTTATTTTGCTAAATGCTTGTTGAAGATATTTGACCAAATTGGAAAAAATGGCACAAAAAACATTTAGTATAATATATAATATTTATTTAAAAAAATCAATAAAGAGAAAATTAAATATTTATAATTCAACTATTAGGTATCTTTATGGACTTGAAAAAATATATAATTTATCAACATTTTCTTTTTCTTTTTTATTAAAATATCACAATAGTTTATAATTAATGATATATAATTAGGAGGAGTGTTTATAACTGTCATAATAATAATGTGAGATGTATAATAATGTGTAATAATTTTTTTTCAGTTTTAATAAATTAAGGAACTTTTTATAGAGGCGCCACGTGTCAATTGGTGAATGAATTCGTTTTGTTTTAATATAATATATAGATTAAAATGTTTCAACGTTTCTCCTTATTGAATCTCAATCTTACACATACTTTTATTTTTAAACTATATTTATTATTCCTTTTCTTCTTCAAATATTAACTAAAGAAGAGTTTTGTTATTTTTGTTTGCTGACAAATAGAGTTTTATTCTAATATAAATACATTACAAAATCGTGACGAATTATTATGTCGTAAATGCCCATATATTTATAGAGATATCTAATGTTGCCAATATATTTAGTTTGGCTAATTATCTTTTATTTCAGTGCAATAGTATTTTTTCAATTCACTTAATTGGATTCTATTTTATACTCCATCCGCTTTTATTTATCTGTTGCCTAAGAAATTGTGTTAAAAATTTTGATCATTACGTTAATATTTGAACTTGTATAATGATTCATCATACGATATTAATATCATTAGATTATAATAAAAAATACTATTAAAAAGTATAATATTAAATTTTTTATAATAATTTTATATTGAAAATTATTGATTAAAGATTGATACTGAAAACTGTAAATGACAGATACAAAAGAACAGATGGAGTATTAGATTATCTAATTTGAATTGTTTGAATTTAAGATCTTAATATTGAAAAAGAAAGTATACATACAAGTAGAATTTTGTTCTACTATGAACTTATATATGTTAAACATCACAAGAGGTTTGTGGTGTTTTTTTAATTATTCTTTTGGTTGCAAGGTTTTCTCATTCGTTCTATAGATGAATGATTGTTTCAAATTAAGAGCAAAATACATACTGTAAATATTATTTTATTTAATTTCAGGGTGAATGTGAAATAACTCGGCCCAAAGAGGAAAAAAAAAGGTCCTATTAGTATTATCACTCATTTATTTGGCACGTTTAGAATTTTTTGTAGGAGACTCCAACCCTAAACCTAGACCTCCTATTTATATAGTCGTCGTGGGGCAATTTTGTGCCTCCAATCGCTAGGTTACGTAATTAAGAGATGGAAAAGGACACATTCATCTACGAGATAGCCTAAAGGTTAGTATTCAAATTTTCCCTTTACCATTCAAATGTGTCGTTGGGATTATAGATAGTCGACTGATTAATTATTGTGATGATTTTAGTGAGGATCAACTCTAGGCATTAGAGAATGAGGAAGAGTAAACATAGCAACCGTTTATGGATATAAAAGTTTATGATGATGGTGATAATGATAAATGTCGCAAGGTTTTGACCCAGAGGCCTATATTTGATTTTTAGTTTGGCCATATGGATTACTAATGTATGATGATGATGGTTATGATATATAAGTTGGTTAGGAAATTCTCAGTACATAACATTGCGGCAACATCAGTAGGATACTAGTATAGGTTATCCAGTGAATGTTTTCACACTAATCCATCTTTTGGGCAAATTATGATTAGCATGAGTTTACATACTGATTAATAGGTCTCAGAGGAATCATAAGTGATCTTGTTTCTAATTTGGAGTATATCATCGGATTTTTGCGGTGTCAGGTAAGTGGTGTTATACTCTTTTAGTCTTCCTTCGTGCCCAAAATATTATTTTGTAAACTCCTTTTTCGTAAATTAGTTTTATTAAATCGGGTTGGCATGCTATTGTTTAAGTATATTATTTTCTGGTTATATTTATGTCCGAAAGATTTGATCGAGTTCGTATTAATTTATATGCTTATAAAGTGAACCTTCCATTGTCAATTTGATATGTTATGTTCATATTTAGGCACATATTTAATATTGGAACCTTTGGTAGTAATTTTTAAATTGTATTTATATTTTACCTTTATATACCACATTTTGTGACACTTTACTAAATTATTTGTAAAGTAGCAGTTTACATAATAATTTTGGTATTTGAATTATTCTGAACCATCCGTTGTATTAGTGACTTTATGGTTCCGATTTATTTGTTATTCTAAATTACTTGACTGGGTACTATTTGTACGTTTTGATATTCAAGTTACTGGTTTTGTTTTTGGGCTATGTCTTCTGCCTTAGCCAGTTAAGATATGCCTTGGACTGTCGATCGACTTGTATGCGCTACTATGTTTTCCGACATGTGTATGTGTTCCGTTGGGCCCAATTCTTCGTTGCCCGCCACCGGTCAATAGTGGTTTTCGTTGCCCACCGGGTCAATAGTGGTCTCTGTTGCCCATGCCCATTTGGGCTAGTAGCGTCTGTTGCCCATGCCCTTTGGGCTAGTAGTGGCCTTAGCCCCAAAGTGCGTTTTGTGTTCCGATTGCTAAGTTTTTATATGTATTGTGCTATTCAACGGTAAATTAATATTCTTGTGTATTTCGGGAAGTTTTGGAGCTAAGTAAAGTGTTTTGAAAACCAAGTCATGTTTTATCGATTTATTTGTTAACTCTGACCCACCCTATGTTTTACCCGCATGTCTAACCCAGCTAAAGGAGTGTTATGCTACTTACTGGGCTTTCAAGCTCATCCTTTCATCTTTCTATTTTTTTCAGGTTGCGATTATTGGTTTTTTGGTAGTGTTCGAGTTCTTTATGGTATCAGAGTTTAGCAGTGAAGCGTAGTGGGCCAAGAGGTTGCGTGGGATAAGATTTCTGTTATTTTTTTTTCAGTTGCTTTGTGAGTTTGAAGATTCCAATATCTTTTATTGTAGTATCCGCCGTGTAATTAAGTATCATCCTTAGTTGACTGTTTAATCAAGTACTCCTTTCGAAGCTAGGTCTATTCTTATATTTTGGGTTTGTTCGATCTTTTGAGCCTTGCATGCTTGTGGGGTCTTGTCCTACAAGTGTGCGGCGTCTGTCACCCCTTGGTTCGGGGCGTGACAGATTAAGTGATATCAGAGCCAGGTTTCTTGAAATCCTATTAAGTGTGAGTGTTATCCAAGAAATACTTTGGCGAATAGAATTTTGTTGGGATTAGGAGTCTTCGATTAGTGAGCCAAGTTAGCAAGTCTACTATTGTCTTTTGGGTTTGTCTTAACCAAAAGTAGTTTGGGAGTAGAGGTCCTTATGTAAAGTACTTTGGGTTTTAGGAGACCTTGTCCCTGTTATGTCAGACTGGTGAATTTTCAGTTATTTTCGCTTAGTCTGTAGTGTAATACATTTTTGGATTACTACTTTTGTAAGGTGCCTTGGGGATAGGAAATTCCTATTCGCCAATCCAAGTTCTCGAAATTCTCTGGGGTATGAGTGTTATTGGATAATTTCTTTTGGGATTCGGTTTGAGGTGTAGTCTGTAACTGGGAGTAGAAGTCTTTTGTGAGGGAGCTAGGTTCGCAAAATTCCTAGTTAGTGTGATTGTTGAAGAATTTCTTTTGGGAGTGGAAGTCCATGTGTTGTCTATTGTTGGGTGTAGAAGCCTTCTGTTAGCGATCCAAGTGAAAAAAAAAATTCTTATTGTCTTTAGGTTGGTCTCAATGAAATACTTTGGGGATTAGAAATCCATGTGTAAGGTGCATTTGGGTTTAGTAATTACTATTCTTGCCAAGTAAAATTCGCGAAGTCATGTTAGATGTGATTATTGTTGGAGAAGTTTTGGAAATGAGATTTAGTGTGTAGTATGGTATTTGGTGCAAGCGATATCAGTTAGGATGCATAGTTATGAGTTATATATTAGATTTCAAGTTTAGAATCTCTTGAAATTTCGATCCCTCCTTAATGGTATTTCAACTCTGAGGTTTTGTAGATCTAATCACTCTAGCTTCGATCTATACCTGCCTTTTCATACATTTTAGGCTTTTGCTATGTGCTATAAGTTAATTGTTTTGATTATATGGATTGAAATGGTTGGGTGGTTTATCAAGTTATCTTTGAATAGACGCTTTCGATGGACCGACTTGTGGGATTACTCAAGAAAATGTTTATGGAATGTTCTTAAAAGTCTGTATATTGTGGGCTTTAAGGGTTCGTTGAGTATAATATTGATTGGAGAGGTTAATGGTGCAATTCTTTAGCATTTACGATAAGAATGAAGTTTATTCGTCTATGCTTAGGTATTCCATAAGGATATTTTTGAGATCTCTTGATAATAGAGGTATGGTAAATTATGAATCATTTCATATATTTGGTCAATGTGTACTGTTTCAAGGATCTTATAGCTCCTTTTGGATTATATATGGGAGATTTTGGCCTAAGTTGATGTCTAAAGTTTTTATCTTACCATTGTTAATGGATCTCTTAAACATCTTGGAGACTTGATAATTCCTTATGTAGGGTTCCCCTTGGGGAATTTGTGGATTTTTTAAAGCATTGAAATTTTATATTTTTAGTTGGGTTATTTACCTAGAGACATTGATTGTTATGTGTTGCAATTTTTGAAGCAAGAAATAAAGGTATGCAAGTCTAGCAATTGTAGTTCAAGCTTTTAGCATTATATTTGACCTATATATGCTATTGGGGTTGTCACTTAAAGATCTTTATTAGGAGCATTCTTGAGCGTAAGCTTCATTCCTTCTAAATAAAGTTGTAAATGTTATGGAATTATATGTTTTGGGCCTTTAATGATGCAGAGGTTTGACAATGCTCGTTTAAGAGAAATCATTATAAACGACCATTATTGGGGAATTGTGTGATGTTTGTAGAATTTTCAGTAGTGATTTTTGACAGGCGTCCAATTTTACTATGGAATTTCGGAAGTTTGACAAGTTTGAGAAGGAAATTATGAGTTTCCGACACTTTCTAGGGACTTGAAAGAGATACTTGCTAGCTTGTGGTATGCATGGAATGTCGGTCAGTTTTGAGGACAAAACTTTTTAAAGGAGGGAAAGATGAAATAACCCGGCCCAAAGAGGGAAAAAAAAAGGTCATATTAGTATTATCACTCATTTATTTGGCCCGTTTAGAATTTTTTGTAGGAGACTCCAACCCTAAACCTAGACCTCCTATTTATATAGTCGTCGTGGCAATCGCTAGGTTACGTAATTAAGAGATGGAAAAGGAAACATTCATCTACGAGATAGCCTAAAGGTTAGTATTCAAATTTTCCCTTTACCATTCAAATGTGTCGTTGGGATTATAGATAGTCGATTGATTAATTATTGTGATGATTTTAGTGAGGATCAACTCTAGGCATTAGAGAATGAGGAAGAGTAAACATAGCAACCGTTTATGGATATAAAAGTTTATGATGATGGTGATAATGATAAATGTCGCAAGGTTTTGACCCAGAGGCCTATATTTGATTTTTAGTTTGGCCATATGGATTACTAATGTATGATGATGATGGTTATGATATATAAGTTGGTTAGGAAATTCTCAGTACATAACATTGCGGCAACATCAGTAGGATACTAGTATAGGTTATCCAGTGAATGTTTTCACACTAATCCATCTTTTGGGCAAATTATGATTAGCATGAGTTTACATACTGATTAATAGGTCTCAGAGGAATCATAAGTGATCTTGTTTCTAATTTGGAGTATATCATCGGATTTTTGCGGTGTCAGGTAAGTGGTGTTATACTCTTTTAGTCTTCCTTCGTGCCCAAAATATTATTTTGTAAACTCCTTTTTCGTAAATTAGTTTTATTAAATCGGGTTGGCATGCTATTGTTTAAGTATATTATTTTCTGGTTATATTTATGTCCGAAAGATTTGATCGAGTCCGTATTAATTTATATGCTTATAAAGTGAACCTTCCATTGTCAATTTGATATGTTATGTTCATATTTAGGCACATATTTAATATTGGAACCTTTGGTAGTAATTTTTAAATTGTATTTATATTTTACCTTTATATACCACATTTTGTGACACTTTACTAAATTATTTGTAAAGTAGCAGTTTACATAATAATTTTGGTATTTGAATTATTCTGAACCATCCGTTGTATTAGTGACTTTATGGTTCCGATTTATTTGTTATTCTAAATTACTTGACTGGGTACTATTTGTACGTTTTGATATTCAAGTTACTGGTTTTGTTTTTGGGCTATGTCTTCTGCCTTAGCCAGTTAAGATATGCACTGGACCTGTCGATCGACTTGTATGCGCGCTACTATGTGTTCCGACATGTGTATGTGTTCCGTTGGGCCCAATTCTTCGTTGCCCCGCCACTGGGTCAATAGTGGTTTTCGTTGCCCCGCCACTGGGTCAATAGTGGTCTCTGTTGCCCATGCCGCTGGGCTAGTAGCGGCTGTCTGTTGCCCATGCCACTGGGCTAGTAGTGGCCTTAGCCCCAAAGTGCGTTTTGTGTTCCGATTGCTAAGTTTTTATATGTATTGTGCTATTCAACGGTAAATTAATATTCTTGTGTATTTCGGGAAGTTTTGGAGCTAAGTAAAGTGTT
Source organism: Portulaca oleracea (assembly GCA_029582165.1). NCBI lineage: Eukaryota > Viridiplantae > Streptophyta > Magnoliopsida > Caryophyllales > Portulacaceae > Portulaca > Portulaca oleracea. The sequence goes on from CM055887.1 coordinate 20,523,699, forward strand.
TTGAAAACCAAGTCATGTTTTATCGATTTATTTGTTAACTCTGACCCACCCTATGTTTTACCCGCATGTCTAACCCAGCTAAAGGAGTGTTATGCTACTTACTGGGCTTTCAAGCTCATCCTTTCATCTTTCTATTTTTTCAGTTGCGATTATTGGTTTTTGGTAGTGTTCGAGTTCTTTATGGTATCGAGTTTAGCGGTGAGCGTAGTGGGCCAAGAGGTTGCGTGGGATAAGATTTCATATTTTTTTTGATTGCTTTGTGAGTTTGAAGATTCCAATATCTTTTATTGTAGTATCCGCCGTGTAATTAAGTATCATCCTTAGTTGACTGTTTAATCAAGTACTCCTTTCGAAGCTAGGTCTATTCTTATATTTTGGGTTTGTTCGATCTTTTGAGCCTTGCATGCTTGTGGGGTCTTGTCCTACAAGTGTGCGGCGTCTGTCACCCCTTGGTTCGGGGCGTGACAGATTAAGTGATATCAGAGCCAGGTTTCTTGAAATACTATTAAGTGTGAGTGTTATCCAAGAAATACTTTGGCGAATAGAATTTTGTTGGGATTAGGAGTCTTCGATTAGTGAGCCAAGTTAGCAAGTCTACTATTGTCTTTTGGGTTTGTCTTAACCAAAAGTAGTTTGGGAGTAGAGGTCCTTATGTAAAGTACTTTGGGTTTTAGGAGACCTTGTCCCTGTTATGTCAGACTGGTGAATTTTCAGTTATTTTCGCTTAGTCTGTAGTGTAATACATTTTTGGATTACTACTTTTGTAAGGTGCCTTGGGGATAGGAAATTCCTATTCGCCAATCCAAGTTCTCGAAATTCTCTGGGGTATGAGTGTTATTGGATAATTTCTTTTGGGATTCGGTTTGAGGTGTAGTCTGTAACTGGGAGTAGAAGTCTTTTGTGAGGGAGCTAGGTTCGCAAAATTCCTAGTTAGTGTGATTGTTGAAGAATTTCTTTTGGGAGTGGAAGTCCATGTGTTGTCTATTGTTGGGTGTAGAAGCCTTCTGTTAGCGATCCAAGTGAAAAAAAAAATTCTTATTGTCTTTAGGTTGGTCTCAATGAAATACTTTGGGGATTAGAAATCCATGTGTAAGGTGCATTTGGGTTTAGTAATTACTATTCTTGCCAAGTAAAATTCGCGAAGTCATGTTAGATGTGATTATTGTTGGAGAAGTTTTGGAAATGAGATTTAGTGTGTAGTATGGTATTTGGTGCAAGCGATATCAGTTAGGATGCATAGTTATGAGTTATATATTAGATTTCAAGTTTAGAATCTCTTGAAATTTCGATCCCTCCTTAATGGTATTTCAACTCTGAGGTTTTGTAGATCTAATCACTCTAGCTTCGATCTATACCTGCCTTTTCATACATTTTAGGCTTTTGCTATGTGCTATAAGTTAATTGTTTTGATTATATGGATTGAAATGGTTGGGTGGTTTATCAAGTTATCTTTGAATAGACGCTTTCGATGGACCGACTTGTGGGATTACTCAAGAAAATGTTTATGGAATGTTCTTAAAAGTCTGTATATTGTGGGCTTTAAGGGTTCGTTGAGTATAATATTGATTGGAGAGGTTAATGGTGCAATTCTTTAGCATTTACGATAAGAATGAAGTTTATTCGTCTATGCTTAGGTATTCCATAAGGATATTTTTGAGATCTCTTGATAATAGAGGTATGGTAAATTATGAATCATTTCATATATTTGGTCAATGTGTACTGTTTCAAGGATCTTATAGCTCCTTTTGGATTATATATGGGAGATTTTGGCCTAAGTTGATGTCTAAAGTTTTTATCTTACCATTGTTAATGGATCTCTTAAACATCTTGGAGACTTGATAATTCCTTATGTAGGGTTCCCCTTGGGGAATTTGTGGATTTTTTAAAGCATTGAAATTTTATATTTTTAGTTGGGTTATTTACCTAGAGACATTGATTGTTATGTGTTGCAATTTTTGAAGCAAGAAATAAAGGTATGCAAGTCTAGCAATTGTAGTTCAAGCTTTTAGCATTATATTTGACCTATATATGCTATTGGGGTTGTCACTTAAAGATCTTTATTAGGAGCATTCTTGAGCGTAAGCTTCATTCCTTCTAAATAAAGTTGTAAATGTTATGGAATTATATGTTTTGGGCCTTTAATGATGCAGAGGTTTGACAATGCTCGTTTAAGAGAAATCATTATAAACGACCATTATTGGGGAATTGTGTGATGTTTGTAGAATTTTCAGTAGTGATTTTTGACAGGCGTCCAATTTTACTATGGAATTTCGGAAGTTTGACAAGTTTGAGAAGGAAATTATGAGTTTCCGACACTTTCTAGGGACTTGAAAGAGATACTTGCTAGCTTGTGGTATGCATGGAATGTCGGTCAGTTTTGAGGACAAAACTTTTTAAAGGAGGGAAAGATGAAATAACCCGGCCCAAAGAGGGAAAAAAAAAGGTCATATTAGTATTATCACTCATTTATTTGGCCCGTTTAGAATTTTTTGTAGGAGACTCCAACCCTAAACCTAGACCTCCTATTTATATAGTCGTCGTGGCAATCGCTAGGTTACGTAATTAAGAGATGGAAAAGGAAACATTCATCTACGAGATAGCCTAAAGGTTAGTATTCAAATTTTCCCTTTACCATTCAAATGTGTCGTTGGGATTATAGATAGTCGATTGATTAATTATTGTGATGATTTTAGTGAGGATCAACTCTAGGCATTAGAGAATGAGGAAGAGTAAACATAGCAACCGTTTATGGATATAAAAGTTTATGATGATGGTGATAATGATAAATGTCGCAAGGTTTTGACCCAGAGGCCTATATTTGATTTTTAGTTTGGCCATATGGATTACTAATGTATGATGATGATGGTTATGATATATAAGTTGGTTAGGAAATTCTCAGTACATAACATTGCGGCAACATCAGTAGGATACTAGTATAGGTTATCCAGTGAATGTTTTCACACTAATCCATCTTTTGGGCAAATTATGATTAGCATGAGTTTACATACTGATTAATAGGTCTCAGAGGAATCATAAGTGATCTTGTTTCTAATTTGGAGTATATCATCGGATTTTTGTGTCGTAAGTGGTGTTATACTCTTTTAGTCTTCCTTCGTGCCCAAAATATTATTTTGTAAACTCCTTTTTCGTAAATTAGTTTTATTAAATCGGGTTGGCATGCTATTGTTTAAGTATATTATTTTCTGGTTATATTTATGTCGAAAGATTTGATCGAGTCCGTATTAATTTATATGCTTATAAAGTGAACCTTCCATTGTCAATTTGATATGTTATGTTCATATTTAGGCACATATTTAATATTGGAACCTTTGGTAGTAATTTTTAAATTGTATTTATATTTTACCTTTATATACCACATTTTGTGACACTTTACTAAATTATTTGTAAAGTAGCAGTTTACATAATAATTTTGGTATTTGAATTATTCTGAACCATCCGTTGTATTAGTGACTTTATGGTTCCGATTTATTTGTTATTCTAAATTACTTGACTGGGTACTATTTGTACGTTTTGATATTCAAGTTACTGGTTTTGTTTTTGGGCTATGTCTTCTGCCTTAGCCAGTTAAGGTATGCACTGGACCTGTCGATCGACTTGTATGCGCGCTACTATGTGTTCCGATATGTGTATGTGTTCCGTTGGGCCCAATTCTTCGTTTCCCCGCCACTGGGTCAATAGTGGTTTTCGTTGCCCCGCCACTGGGTCAATAGTGGTGTCTGTTGCCCATGCCGCTGGGCTAGTAGCGGCTGTCTGTTGCCCATGCCACTGGGCTAGTAGTGGCCTTAGCCCCAAAGTGCGTTTTGTGTTCCGATTGCTAAGTTTTTATATGTATTGTGCTATTCAACGGTAAATTAATATTCTTGTGTATTTCGGGAAGTTTTGGAGCTAAGTAAAGTGTTTTGAAAACCAAGTCATGTTTAATCGATTTATTTGTTAACTCTGACCCACCCTATGTTTTACCCGCATGTCT